>SJYV01028300.1:39351-53496 GCA_006410875.1 Neotragus pygmaeus | reverse complement strand
AAAAAAAAAAAAGTGGTCCCAAGAGGCTTTAATTACTACATAGCAGATGACTACAGATCATTTCAAATTCTAGCCCATTTAAGAAGTAAATGGTTTATTCAGTTCCTTATTTCACCAATCATCACCTCATAGTTTTATCCTATTCAGCCAATGGATTGAGCATGATGTATCTTTCAAGGTTAATTTCCTAATGCTCACACTCCCCACCACACTTCCTTTTGGTGATTCTGAGCTAGTCTCTCTGCTTTGGCTCTCTCAGGACATGAAAATGCAGTTCCCTCTTCTCTCAAGCCAAATCTGGCCTCTGAACCCTGACACCAAATTAAATCTCAGAGACAGATTTTTTGGGTGAAGAAACAAAGAATAGCTTCATTGCTTTGCCAGGCAAAGGGGACATCAGCGGAATAATGCCCTCAAAACTTACCTGGAGGGGGTAGTGATGAGTTTTATAGTAATGGTTCAAAGAGGAGGGTGTGATCAGCTCATAGAAATTCTTCTGATTGGTTGGTGGTGAGGTCATTGGGATTCAAAGGATTAGATCTGATAGAGTGCCTGAAGAACTATGGATGGAGGTTTGTGACATTGTACAGGANTGAGGATGAGATGGCTGGATGGCATCACGGACTCGATGGACATGAGTCTGAGTGAACTCTGGGAGATGGTGATGAACAGGGAGGCCTGGCATGCTGCGATTCATGGGGTCGCAAAGAGTCGGACATGATTGAGTGACGTGACTGAACTGAACTGAACTGAACCATCTAAAAAATGGTAAGGAAAGCACCCTCTCCATGTAAGCTTTGCTAAGCATCTAACCAGGATAAGTAATTAGCCCTTACCAAATGATTCCATTTAACTGAAATCCCTTCTTGGCGTTTGTGTTTAACTCTTTTAAGTTAATAAGGAGGAACAAAATATATTGACTAAACATTGCACTTATATTAACCATAATTTATTGATGTCTTTACAAATGTTAGAATAAAAATATTTCTGCAAAGGTGCATATACCTTTGAAAGTTATATTTGCAAATATTCCTGCTTACTAAAATAAAACACATTACTAAAGGAATTTGTCTATGTGAATATGCCAGTTTGGTTTCTGCTGTCATTAGGAATGCAGACAGTGTGGGGTCTGAGAGCCCAAATCTTTCTGTTTTTACAAGAAATAATAAATGAATCCTTAATTAATATGCAAAGAAATATATTTAGTCTTTAATACAAATGCATTATGTTTACTGGTTAATTATATTATCACCAAGGAAACCATAAATCTTTGTGTAGAAAATCTATTCAGAGTGAGTTAGTGAGTGAAACAAAATAAAGAGCATTTGTATTTAGACTGGAGAGTATTTGGGTTCAATATGCCTATTTCTGAAAATAATAGCTCTTTCAATTAATCTTTCAAATATAAAATGTATAAATTCTTGCAAACACTCAACCTCAGCACATTTATTTTATGTTTTGCACATCTGTCCATCCACTCTTACTTCCTTTGTCTCTGCTTATTCTGTGACACCTTTAGAGGAAAATAAAAAGACTTTAGTTGTCAGAGACCTCCTATCTCTAACTTCTAGAAATTCTTTATAAAAAGGGATTCTTGTTATTGCTCTTTCTATATATTAAATATCATATTTCTTCAATAATTTTTCTTTTCATGTCGGTTTTTGAAGAGGTTGAATAAGAATATATTTAGAAAACAGAAGAAATGAGAGTACAAAACTACAGTCTATATTTCAGTCTAGAGAGTTGGCAAGAAAGTTTTCAAAGAGAAGAATTCAAAATAACCAATGGACAATTTAAGGAAAGCTTAAAGGTCTTCTCTATAAAGAAAAGGAACTCAAAGAAAGAAGGAACTCGCTTATAGATCTGCAAACTCTCACTTTCTCCACAGATTGCCACTGGGATCCAATTACTTTTTGATCTAATTGTACATGTTCCTGAGTTCCTCAAGCCATTGAACCACAAGCTGTGAGTATATCAGAACTTTTCTAGGTATATAATGGCTGGGTTGGAAATATACAACTCAAATCTATGAAGAAGTGTCTTGCTTTTGTCAAAGAATCCTTTCTCCACCATAATAATCGATTTTTCAGATTGGTTTGGTAGATCAAGAAGCCTATTATACAGAGCGAAGTAAGCCAGAAAGAAAAACACCAATACACTATAATAACACATATATATGGAATTTAGAAAGATGGTAACGATAACCCTGTATGCGAGACAACAAAAGAGACACAGATGTATAGAACAATCTTTTGGACTCTGTGGGAGAGGGCGAGGGTGAGATGATTTGGGAGAATGGCATTGAAACATGTATATTATCATATGTGAAACGAATTACCAGTCCAGAGTGCATGCATGATACAGGATGCTTGATGCTGGTGCACTGGGATGACCCAGAAGGATGGGATGGAAAGGGAGGTGGGAGAGGGGTTCAGGATGGGGAACACATGTACACCCGTGGCAGATTCATGTCAATGTATGGCAAAACCAATACAATATTTTAATTAGCCTCTAAATAAAATAAATAAATTTATATTTAAAAAAAGAAATAAAATTTCCAAAAAGTTCTTCTCAAGCTTAAAGTTCTTGAGCAAAGTTTTGTTTAAGAAAAGTCTTTATAGGCTTAAACATTTCTTTTTAANTTTAATTAGCCTCTAAATAAAATAAATAAATTTATATTTAAAAAAAGAAATAAAATTTCCAAAAAGTTCTTCTCAAGCTTAAAGTTCTTGAGCAAAGTTTTGTTTAAGAAAAGTCTTTATAGGCTTAAACATTTCTTTTTAACTATTGATAGGCAGGAAAGACTGATTAGAAAATGAACCTTTCATTTATTTTAGCATTTTCTACTAATGATTCTTTTATTTGTATATTTTATATGACAGACGTTTATCTAATGGAAATTTGACAAGATTAGTACTTTTCATGGGGGCTATGTGATCAAAACTACTTTATTAATAATAGTAAGGTTTTATTTGCTTTTTATACTGTCTTGATATTTTCACTGATGGTGGAGAAGCAATGGTGGACAAAACAGCAGATGTCCTTACCAGAATCAAAGTAGTGGCATGAAACTCTTACAGTGGTCCTTGTGTACTTCATTATCATGCACTCATACTTAAAATTTTACGATATGTGAATAATTACACTTGAGTGTTCTTAATTGAAAAGAGGATTTATTAATTTCATAAAACCTCTAATCTTGCATATTATCATGCTTCACTAGACTGTGTAACAAAATGAGTAATTTGAGAAAAGTATTTCTGTTGATTTCCAAAGTAGCATGGTTGCCTCAAAATAAATTGCATTTGTGCAACTGTTTGGTTCTGAACTGAAAGAATAAATGTTTTAAGTGAAAGAAGAAATGATAGGCAAACAATACAGACTTGAGCATTAGGCAAACATTTTTTTAATGACAGGTTTATTTTAAAATGACCCATATTTAAATGACCCATTATTTAAAGAACAAAAATTAAAGCTATTTTTTGTTAATGATAAAATTTGAGTATTAAAAATAAGAATTTTGAAAATTTCTTTACACTATTATGAACTTCACAGTTTCCTGATACTTAAGGAATTTTCTGATATCTGGGGTAATATTTACAAATATTACACAGCATGGTCCACTGAAGAAGGGAATGGCAAGTCACTTCAGTATTCTTGCCTTGAGAACCCCATGAACAGTATGAAAAGGCAAAATGATAGGATACCAAAGGAGGAACTCCCCAGGTCATTAGATGTCCAATATGCTGCTGGAGATCAGTGGAGAAATAACTCCAGAAAGAATGNGGTCTATGTTCGATGCAGGATGCAGGATGCTTGGGGCTGGTGCACAGGGATGATCCAGAGAGACGTTGTGGGGTGGGAGGTGGGAGGGGGATTCAGGATTGGGAGCTCGTGTACACCTGTGGTGGATTCATGTCGATGTATGGCAAAGCCAATAGAGTATTGTAAAGTAAAAAATAAAAATAAAAAAATAAAAAGAATGTCAGCTGCTCAGTTTCAGAGCCAACAAACCAAAAGAAATCTACTTAAAAATAAATATCTTCAATTTCTTTGTCATACTGAGTATATGTTAGGGCCACATTCAGACACTCATGCCAGATTACAAATATATTTCTAAACTAGGAAAGTGTAACCTTCAATGAGTACAAAACCTGCTGGAAAAAGAATTGGTTGTTTACAAATTTCTAACATCTTAAAAAAATAAGGTTCTTTGTTGTTAACTTCAGTTTCAAAAAGTAGTTGAAAGTTTCCTTAAAGGCGTGGAAAATGGATTTTTTTCAAGCATTAAAAAAAAATAATAAATAAATAAATGCAAATAGCTACATTTTTAATTTTAAAAAGTAAAGACCTAACATTGTCATTTCCATTGAGTGGGCAAGTACATATAAAAATCTCCTCAATGTCATAGTGGTTTACAGAAATGCAAGTCAAAGTGGGGTTGGCAGATCAGTTCTAGTCTTTGAATTGTTACTGATATGCAATAAAATAAACAAAAATAAAGTAATGTTGGATGTGTTTTGAAAAAAAATAGTAAAGATTAATAAAACAAAAGCTGATTCTTTAAGGAGATAAACAAAATTAGTAAACCTTTAGCCAGACTCATCAAAAAAAAAAAAAAAGGAGAAAATTAAATCAACAAAATTAGAAAAGAGAAAGGAGAAGTTACCACAAACAACACAGATATACAAAGGATCATAAGAGACTATGTAGCAACTATTGCCAATAAAATAGAAAACCTGGAAGAAAGGGACAGATTCTTAGAAGAGTTCTACCTTCCAATATTGAACCAGGAAGAAATAGAAATGATATGAACAAGCCAATTACAATCACTAAACATTTTCTATAAAGAACAATTTTTCCTCTTTTAGTGATAACTTTGAAATACAAGTTATTTGGAAATTATAGGATGAATGCTGGGCTATTTTCCTTTACTTTCTCATTCAAAGTAATGAATTGGTGCCCCATCAGCCAGCATTATGGACCAATAAGGCTTTTTAAAAAATCATTATAAACACAAAGTTTTATGTATAATGCATGTTAATTACTTGCAGTGAATATTCTTTCTGATGATCAAATTGCTCCAAATGGCTAATGTGAGGTCCTTTGAGTTGGTTCCTGTTAATGTGTCATTGTTCCACTAGCTACCTGAAAATTTCCTTCTTTTCTGGCAAAAAAAGATATCTTAGGCTCAACTTGTCTATTTCTTATATATATGGCAATAGTTATTTATGCAAGGAGATCAGTTCCTTTCCATAGGAAATAGTGTTAAAATCTATGAGTGCAATCTTGCTTTACTTTTAATTTCTTATATTAATCTCAACAAATTAAATTAGTAAGTAGTATCTGCTAAGAAAATCCCACATAAGATTTGAACAAAGAGTTGAATCCCACAAAGAGTTCAACATGACTGAGCATGAGCACACACACACACACACTTCAATTCCCTAATAAAATCTCAATTTACTTACTAATATCCCCTCCAAAAACCTAGAAAGGATAAATTATATTAAAAAGTTGGCACTTAGATTTATGTCACAATATTATGATCATACTAAAAGCTTACTCTCCTTATAAATTCCTTCAGATTTAAATCTATGAGTACCTCAATAGTCCTGTATAGAAAAATTTTGAATTTCTAAGTATCTGGGAAAGTAAAAAGATTAATCAAATGGGCTCTTGAAACTTCCAGATTTTGAATCCTTAATATTTACTTTAGATTCTCCATCATTAAAAGTACTCAAGTAATTTATAAACTCCATGTCACTTTTGTTAAGTTAGATGTACAAGTCCAATGCTTTACAACTTTGATAAATAATTTTAAAAACTGAGTTTTCACCTTTGTTTCAAATGAAATATAGACTCAATATTGGCAAAGATATAAAAAAGAAAACATGCCCAACTTCTTTGTTTAAAGCAGAGATGGGCAAGGAGAAAGGATGAGACTGAAGACATGAATGGAGTTTACCAGCTGAGTTTTGAGAATCACTGACATAGAGGACTCCATGTTTTTCAAAGCACAGTTCCTTATTTTGTTCCTTGTATCTTCATAAAACGTCTGGGGACAGTTTCCAAACGTGCCTCATAGTTGAGAAGCCTGAGACACAAGCAAAGTGATAACACCCATTTTGGGTCTTTTCATCTTTGAATCGGACACATTTTACCCTATCATGTGGTCACATGCTGTCTCCTTTGTCATGGATATTCTGTGTTTCAAATGCTGAAGCATATTTTAAAGTGATATTTGGCAACAATTAATGCAAGGAGCTTCCCAGGTGGCACTAGTGGTAAAGAACCTGACTGCTAATACAGGAGACATAAAAGACTCAGTTTTAGTCCCTGGGTTGGGAAGATCCTTTGGAGTAGAAAATGGCAACCCACTCCAGTATTCTTACCTGGAGAATCCCATGGACAGAGGAGCCTGGCAGGCTGTGTTCCATGGGCTCACAAGAGTCAGATATTGAAGCAACTTAGCACAGCACAGCACAATGCAAGGAGAACACAAAATCTTACTCTAGTGAAATGTCTTATGAAACAGGAATAATGTGAAGGCAGAATTGACACCTTGTGGGGCTGCCAAAGCGTTATATGAAATAAAGCTGTGCACTTTCTAGAGAAGGAGAGCTGTGTGCTGGGTGCATGCCTGGATATTGTTGTTGTTAATGTCCAACTGTTTTGTGACCCCATGGATGATAGCCTGCTAGCTCCTCTGTCTGTGGGATTTCCCAATCGATAATACTGGAGTGAGTTGCCATTTCTTACTCCAGGGAACCTTCCCTGCCCAGAGATCAAACACGCAGCTCCTGCATTGGCAAGCAAATTCTTTAATGCCAAGCCACTAGGGAAGTATGGCTGTAGTTATTCCTATAAAGCCCTTCCTCATGAAGTAATCACCTACTTATGGAATTGATACAGTGTAAGATGACTCTATATTCAGATACTTTCACTCTTTTATTTTCCTTTCAAAATCTATTATTATTATTTTAATTGGAGAATAATTGCTGTTGTGTTGGTATCTGCCATACACATGTTGGAGATATATATATATATATATATATATATATATCCCCCCTCCTTTTTGAGCCTCTGCCCCCTCCATTTCAGTTCCTCTAGATCACCACAGAGCACCAGGTGGGGCTCCCTGTATTATACAGCAGTTTCCCACCAGCTAGCCATCTTATACATGGGATTTTAATTCTTGAGATCTCCAGGACTATGAGGAAACCCTTCAGTTGTTCCTTGTAAGACATGCAAGAGCCTGAGTTTAAAGATAAGAGTTTATTCCCTTCTCCCAAGAGACAAACCCCTTGATTATTTGTTCAGATCGCCTGAACAGTTGACGCAGGCAGGGCTACAGTAGCCAGGTACAGAATGAAGGGCATTGTGTGTGGTGAGAGGGAGATTTGGTACCCAAGGAAATGAAAGAAAAAAAATAGACCTATTGTTATCTGTACTTACAATAGAAATAGCACAGGGGAGATAACAGCATTGGAAAATTTTTAAACTTATCTTGCATTACATCTTCTGAGCAAAATCAAGGTGTAGACAACTGAGGCTTGTTCCAATAACAAAATTGTTGCCTGAAATTAAGTTCTTGACATTCTACTCTTTCTCTGTAGCCAAATCAGTTTTTATTCGTATAAAACATGGTTGGAAAATGCTTTAATGAATGTTTTGCACTTAGACATCCACTTTATTTTCTTTGTTAAGAGGCCCTTCAGTAGCCACAAAAGAACAAAGCTCTTCTGGGAGATATATTTCCTGGCATGTTATTAGCAAAAAGTCTTCCTAGTGAGTTAAGAAGAAACTGACAATGGTTGGGAACAAACATGACTTTTCCTCTGCAATTAAAGGGAGTGAATGAAAAGTTTTGTGATTGCTGTGTTTGATACGGTAGCTGCAATTTTGAATTAAAGTCTTCTAAGGGCCATGGCGTGATAGATCTCATAAAGGGCAAACACTGATTTGACTATTAATTGATGGGAAAAGGTCATTCCAGGTTAAGGCCATGGTCCTTGAGTCTGAGGTGAATGCTGAGAGATATAATTTAGGGGAGGAAGGAGTGACTCTGGCCTTAGTCCAGATAAATCGAACTTGTGTGTGTGCTGTTATTTCCTTTTAGCAAGACACTCTCCCCACCTCATCCTGAACCTCACTAACCTAACACCTCAACCTCTCATCACATAGTTAGATGTAATGATTCGCCAGAGCCATCCTTGAGGAGAGTAACACTTTACTTATTTTTAAAACTAAGATCAATATCAGTTTCTTTTCTGAGAACAGATTTTGGAAACTAGGTGGAGAAGGAGACTCTAAGGGCGGTGGTGTCAGGGGGCTAATATCTCCACTGAAGTAAAGTTTCCGAGGTCAAGGTCACATACGCCTTATTCACTACTGAATTCTGGTACCCAGAGCAATGCCTGCAGCAATGGATTTGTTGTGTGAATGAAGGCTCCTTTGAAGGGTGAGGCTGAGAAATGTCACTGAGAGTGGAAAGGAAATTCTGGGTGCCCTAAGTAAACAGTAGGTTTACTGCTATTTCACTTAGGTGATGCTAGGCATTTGCTCCCCCCGCCTTTTTTTTTTTAAAGAATCTACGTATATTGCCAGAGAAACCATCAGATGTTCTGAAGCAGTGTGTCTCAAATTACCTGGGGTAAGGGACCAGACCAGTTTTGTTTTGTTTCATTTGCATTCAGTAGCAGACAAACACTTCAGTAAAATATAATGAAATAAAACTAATAGAACAAGTCAAAGAGGAAAAGAAGACATACAAAATACAAGACCATTGATGAACTATGATTACTGAGTCTGAGCTCATACTGCTCAATGCAAGATGGCCAGTAAATCTAGAGGTGAGGTGTAGAGGCAAGGGATTGGTACTCATTGTTGAAGATTTCTTGATGTCAGCCAGACCCCTGCAGGAATAAAAACAGAATCCTCTGTTTTTATAGCTGTCTATGCAAGTCTGGTCATGATGTTCCTGTAAACCTCCATCAGGACAGATGTTATTCTCTGTTCTGCAACTGTATAAGAATGGGAAAGTGTTACACCTCTCAAGCCCACCCATGGATGTAAAGATTTGCAAAAGGGCTATCATGTATATTTCAGGCTTTAGCTAACATTCTTTTACAAAAGGTGCATAGGCAACAGAACCCAAGGGTTAGAGCTAAAGGAATAGATTTAATATGGAGTCAGGTTTGTTCTCTATTATTATTATCTATTATTGAGCTTCCACAACCTAAAGTAAGATGACTGTAAAACTGGCACTTAGCATCAACTCCAGTGCCCTGTTTCCTTTGTTGCAACCTGGCAACAACAGCTTCCTCGAGAGTACAGTTGTACATCATGTAGTTATTGTGCTGCCCTAACACTTGGCCCCAGTATCCTTTACTTGAATGGCAAGAGAGGAATGATCTGGGTGCATTTTTTGTTGTTGATCAGTTGCTCAGTTGTTGTCCAACTCTTTGTGACCCTGTGGACTGCAGCACATCCGGTTTCCCTGTCCTTCACCATCTCCTGGAGCTTGCTCAAACTCATGTCCATTGAGTCAATGATGCCATCCAACCATCTCATCCTCTGTTGTCCCCTTCTCCTCCTCCCTTAAAACTTTCCCAGCATCAAGGTCTTTTCCAATGAGTCAACTCTGCATCAAGTGGCCAAATATTGGAACTTCAACTTCAGCATCAGTCTTTCCAATGAATATTTAGAACTGATTTTGTTGAAAATTGACTGGTTTGATCTCCTTGCTGTTGAAGGACTCTCAAGAGTCTTCTCCAACACCACAGTTCAAAAGCATCAATTCTTTGGCACTCAGCTTTCTTTATGGTCCAATGCTCACACCCATGCATGACTACTGGAAAACCCATAGCTTTGACTAGACAAACATTTGTTGGCAAAGTAATGTCTCTGCTTTTTAATACATTGTCTAGGTTTGTGATAGCTTTTATTCCAAGGAGCAAGCATCTTTTAATATCATGGCTGCTGTCAACATCTGCAGTGATTTTGGAGTCCAAGAAAATAAAGTCTGTCACTATTTCCATTGTTTCCCTATCTGTTTGCCATGAATTTATGGGACCAGATGACATGACCTTAGTTTTTTGAATGTTGAGTATTTTGAAGGATTGGCTATTCAGTAAAGAACTGCAGAGCTTATGCCAACCCCACCTTCTGAAATACAGGTAGAAAGAATGAAAGGTACTTTCAACACAAGTACCTGCTGTAAAGTAATGTCAAGTAAACTTCACATGAAACTGATGAAACAAATACAATTGCTTTGCTCTTCTACTCTCCCTGTGCTTGTCTAAGGGCAAGGACTATGAGGAGTTAGGATGAGGACGAGTGCATGTAGATGAAGTACTTTCTTACCAGATACATGTTTTATGTACTGCTACTTTAGAAACTAATTTATTTACTGCTACTTTAGAACCTACTTCACTTACTACTACTTTGGAGAATCCACTTTAGAATGTAGGTTCTACAAAGTCAAAGGCATTGATTCTTAATCAGACTTGCCAGTTTTATTAATAGACTTTTCAATCTGTTGGAAAATCATAGGGAAGTGAACTATCTTGCTTTTATTTATTTATATTTCAGTTACCAATTTAAGTAATAATTATTTCCTTACTGTGATGATATGGATATAGTTTATTGCTGATTATAGGTCTAACCTAGAATTAAAAGCTTTGTTTATTAAATACATTTAGTATTTAATTTTTCCATGTAGAATTTTGGACTTTTTTTACTTTGTGACCTACATAATAAAATTTTTTTTCTTATATCTGCCTGAGGTTATAAATTATTTAAAATTGAAATTTTAGCATCCAAATATATTTTAGTCAACATTCGTTTTGAGTTCTAACTTCAGTGAATTCTAGTCAGTGAACATGGAGTCTATGATACTGATTTTCAAAAACAATTGTAAAAATTTCCTTTTTTGTCTGAAAAATGTATAATGCATGTCTCATATCACAGATTTTTTATTAATATATGTCTATGAATTTCTGTTAATAAATTTCCCCTTGAATTATATTTTGTCCAATGCAACTAACTTGGCTAGTACTTGAAAATATAATTAATTCCACTCTTTTTTTATCAGCTTATTATATATTTTAATTTTAGTTATATTATTTAGAACAAAAGTTACATTTAAAACTATAATGTGTGAATCTGCTCATAACAAATATAATATTTTACATAGTATATTTGCTATTAGGAAAACATTAACTCATTCTATATATTCCACATCCCCCTAAACAAGGCAGAAAGGACATTTGACTTAGTATCAGCAAATGACACTTGGGAACTAGTCCAGATATAATCTTGCTTCCTCAGAAACAGGAAAATACAGGTGAAGAGAAAGAAGAATGGGGTTAGGAGCCAGAAAATTCTAGAGTATAAACAACCTGAAATAGCTGTGGGGTTAAGAAGGAAAAAATGGAGGTCTGTGACAGCTGGCTAGATCATTATGCATACTACTGATAGGAAGTAAAAGCTCAGTTGCACTCATCTCACACACTAGCAAAGTAATTCTCACAATTCTCCAAGTCGTGCTTCAACAGTACGTGAACCATGAACTTCCAGATGTTCGAGCTGGATTTAGAAAAGGCAGAGGAACCAAAGACCAAATTGCTAACATCTATTGGATCATCAAAAAGCAAGAGCGTTCCAGAAAAAACATTTATTTCTGCTTTATTGACTATGCCAAAGCCTTTGACTGGATCACAACAAACTGTGGAAAATTCTTAAAGAGATGGGAATACCAGACCACCTGTTCTGCCTCCAGAGAAATCTGTATGCAGGTCAAGAAGCAACATTTAGACCGGTTCCAAATAGGAAAAGGAGTACATCAAGGCTGTATATTGTCACCATGCTTATTTGATTTATATGCAGAGTACATCATAAGAAACACTGGGCTGGAGGAAGCACAAGCTGGAATCAAGATTGCCAGGGGAAGTATCAATAACCTCAGATATGCAGATGACACCACCCTTATGGCAGAAAAGGAAGAGGAACTAAAAAGCCTCTTGATGAAAGTGAAAGAGGAGAGTGAAAAAGTCGGCTTAAAACTCAACATTCAGAGGTGGTCCTAAGATGGTGGAGGAATAGGACGGGGAGATCACTTTCTCCCCCACAAATTCATCAAAAGAACATTTCAATGCTGAGTAAATTCCACAACTTCTGAATGCTGGCAGAGGACATCAGGCACTCAGAAAAGCAGCTCATTGTCTTTGAAAAGAGATAGGAAAAAATATAAAAGACCAAAAAAAGAGGCAAAAGAGGTTGGGAGGGAGCTCCGTCCTGGGAAGGGAGTCTTAAAAAGAGAGAAGTTTCCAAACACCAGGAAACACTCTCACTGCTGAGTCTGTGGTGAGCCTTGGAAGCACAGAGGGCAACATAACAGGGAGGAAAAGTAAATAAATAATTAGAATCCACAAACTATGAGCCCAATGGTAACTTCTCCAGCAGAGAAGCAGCACAGATGCCTACATCCACCATTAGCAAGTGGAGGCTGGGCAGGGAAGCACGGGGTGCAATGCTTTTTAAGGATGAGGCCAGAATGCCCCGAGGGTAACCAGAGCGAACTAACTTGGGCTAGCAAACCAGACTGTGGGATAGCTACCACATGAAAAGCTCTAACATAAAACACCACCAGGACCACGCACAGAACAAAGGATGGAACAGAATTAGCTGGTGCAGACCATTCCCCTCTGGTGACAGGCAGACAGAGCTGGAAGGGCCGGAAGAGGGCAATAGCAGCCCCAGAGAGACATTAACTACCAAACTGCAAACAGGCTTATTTGCTAACTAAGACTTCTGGGGGTTCTGGACAGTCATCATCTGCCTGAGAAGGTGAGCCAGTTGTACACCCAGAAAACTGAGCAGCAGGGACGGAAGAGGCGATAAGTCAAGTTGACCACGCTCGTCCAACACCTGAGCTACTGGGACCTTGGAAGGGCACAAAACGCAGGCCAAACCGAGTCTGCCCCTCTGAGGACTTCCTGAGTGCCTGAGCCTGAGCAACTTAGACCTGGGAGGTGCATGCAGCCCAGGGCAGGCCTCAGACGGTTCCCATCGGTGCAACCTAGAGGCTGTACTGTGTGCGCCATGAGCAGGGGCAGGCCCAGTGTGGCTGAGACACTGAAAACACATGCCAGTGTTATTTGTTTGCAGCGTCCCTCCCTCCCCACAGTGTAACTGAACAAGTGAGCCTAAAAAAAGTGTCCACTATCACCCACCTTGTGTCAGAGCAGAAATTGGACACTGAAGAGACCAGCATATAGAAGAAGCTAAAACAGAGGGAACTGCCTTGGAAGTGACAGGTGCAATAGATTAAAACCCTGTTGTTAGTACCGACTACATAGGAAGGGGCCTATAGATCTTGAGAAATATAAGCTGGACCAAGGAACTACCTGAAAATGAAGTGACCCCACACTGCCCACAACAACACCAGAGAAAGTACTAAATATATCTTTACTATTTTTATGATCATTCTTTTTTTTTCCTTTTCCTCTTTTTTTTTAAACTTTTTAAAAAGTTTAAGTCCTCTATTACTCCTTTAATTTTCATTTTTATAACCTACTATTACTTTTCAAAAAAAGACCCTATTTTAAGGCAAACTTCATATATATATATTTAACAATCCTTATGACTTTATTTTTTCTTTTTTATTCTTCTTCTCTTCTTTAATGTTGTATTTTTGAAAATTCAACCTTTACTCTAGATTTTTAATCTTTGCTTTGTGTGTTTGTCATCAATTTTGTACCTTCAAAAACCCAATCTTCAGTACCCATTTTTACTTGAGAGCAAGATTACTGGATTGAATTCTCTCTCCTCCTTTAGACTCTCTTTTTCCTCTACCAGGTTACCTCTGTCTCCTCCCTCCCCCTTCTTTTCTCTACCCAATTCTGTGAATCTCTGTGTATTCCAGACGGTGGGGAACACTTAGGGAACCAATTACTGGCTGGATCTCTCTCCTTTTCATTGCCCACTTATATCCTCCTGGCCACCTCTGTCTCCCTCCCTTTTCTCTTCTCTGTATAACTCTGTGAACATCTCTGAGCAGTCCAGACTGTGGAGTGCACATAAGGAAGTGATTACTGTCTAGCTTGCTCTCTCTTCTTTTGATTCCACCTCATCTCATTC
>SJYV01028300.1:0-39251 GCA_006410875.1 Neotragus pygmaeus | reverse complement strand
CAAAAATAAACAAATGGGATCTAATTAAAATTAAAAGCTTCTGCACAACAAAGGAAACTATAAGTAAGGTGAAAAGACAGCCTTCTGAATGGGAGAAAACAATAGCAAATGAAGCAACTGACAAACAACTAATCTCAAAAATATACAAGCAACTTATACAGCTCAACTCCAGAAAAATAAATGACCCGATCAAAAAATGGGCCAAAGAACTCAATAGACATTTCTCCAAAGAAGACATACGGATGGCTAACAAACACATGAAAAGATGCTCAACATCACTCATCATCAGAGAAATGCAAATCAAAACCACAATGAGGTACCATTTCACACCAGTCAGAATGGCTGCGATCCATGGGTCTTTTTATGTAAGATAATTTTTAATTTCTTTGACTGGACACACATAAGACTATTTTGTGGTAATTGCTTTGGAGAATGTTGACTTATTGTTGGTGCTGTTGTGACTGTCCCGGGCAGTTAACATGCTCAGGTTCAGCTGCAAGCTCTTTCTTGGTTTTGCCAGCCAGCATTGATTCTTTTGTCGGTGATGTTTTGAAAGAAGTTGCTGTGGCACTTAAGGTTGCTCCGTTTATGTCACTCATGGCACTGGTCCTCAAAGCCTTTTCTATGCTTCTGTGGGCCTTTTCCGCATATGTTCAAATTTAACACATCACTGGTGTTAAATTAAAACTGGGCTTGCTGCTTGTTGACTGTAGAGCCAAAAGACACAATCAAGCCAAAGATTGGGATAAGAAATGATTTATTACTTGGGCAATAGTGACCTTTTTCCTTTGTTGATCTGCCCAGAAATACAGGTTTGACTTTGGGATATATGACTATAGCAATACTTTATTATTATTATCAGGAGAAGAAAAGATTCCTTCCCAGTTCTGTCCTCTCCAATAAAGGAGAAAGAAAGGAAAATACCAGGTATTTTTCCCCAGCAGTGTCTTCTCAAACAGCAAAACTGGGGAAGTTTCAAGCTAAGGGTGCTTGTATATTTATGAAGAGATTTGACTTGGGTGGTGCATGCATAGTCATGGAGAGGCTTTTGCAAAGGAAAATTCAGCATAGAATTGAGGCAAAGGTTGACAGAGGAAATGATTAAAGTCATGAGGATCAGCAAAGGTCAGCATCATCAGTCTTTAGTCCTTAGGGGATTTTGCATCCTGAAAAATAGCTAAAGAAAGTGCTCAGGCTAACCTTACCTTCAAAATACCAATAGAAGTGAGAGCCTTTACCACTGATTTGTCTTCAGGATGGTTGTTTTCCTGGCCTGGTCAATGTCCTGCCCTGAGTCCGGATCCCCAGAACTGAGAGAATAAGACATCCACAGTAATGCAAAAGCAAAAAGGGGTTTATTGCTAGCTCGAACTAGGACTCATGTCACGTCCAGCACAGTGGAGTTGAACAAGAGCCCTGAGCCCTGAATTACAGCAGTTTTTATACATTTGGTGTGGGTTAGAACAAAGACAGGGAGCTGGCAAGGGCAGATTGGCTGCAAGGGTTTCTTAGCAGCTACTGAGTGGCTAAATTTTACACATGCGGGCTCACTTAGGGGACCTTTCGTGTTATCTGGGTTGGCTCCAACCAGGCTATGGGGTATGCTGACTGGATGAGTCTCAAGGTCGGGGGGATGATGATCTCAGCTCCTTCTGGGCAGTGACCCAGCTTTACCCGTGTCTGTAGCTTTGGCCTACTTTAGTCCTTGATGCCTCTCATGGCTTCTGTCAGGTCTCAACAGTCAAGAGCAAGTGTTATGGCCCAGCTTAGATAGCAGAATGGTTTAAGACTAAAATGGCTTCTCTAATAGCAAAGGGGGGGGGGTCTGGTCCTTTTCCTCTGGGTACTCCTTACCCTGCCTGCTTACACGTGCCTTGATTCATACACATAATCTTGGGATTCTTTGCCAGTTCTGTCCTCTCCAATACTTCACCTACAATTTATGGCTGACAAGGTCTCTCCTCCCAGTTCTTCTGGCTTGAAAGTCTTCTTTCATAGTTGTAGCCTCCTGAACTATTACATTTGACTGACTGGAGATCACCTTCAGGAAGAATTTGAGAGAAAATAAAGAAAAGATAATGAAAATTTCACACCATATACTCTTTGGGAAGAGTGACCCTTTTTCTTTGTTGATCTGGCCAGAAATATGGGTTTGGCTTTGGGATTTTATGTACCTATGACTCTACCTTCAATACTAAAGGAGACATACGTTCTTAGAATGGTTTGACACTGCAACAGAACTAGAGAAGAAAAAAACGAATTTATCCTTGCCAAGTGAACAAAATGGACAACCTAAGATTTGAGAGTTATGTTTCATTCAGTGATCTTACCGAGGACTATAGCCCAGAAATTAGCCTCTCATATAACTCTGCCAAACTGTTCCAAAGAGGTAAGTGAGGCCAGGGTATATAGGAGTCGTTGCAAATAATAATAATAATATTAATAACATGTAGTCAAAAACAAAAATATTACTTTTAATCACAGAATTAGACATTTCAAATTATTGGTTTTAATATTTTACTTTGTATGGGAAGGTATAAAAGTCTAGGTTTATTGAAATCTTTCTTTTGATATGCATCTCATCTATCTAGGGCCAGTATTTTAATTTTCCTCCATCCTGAATTCCCCACTGTTGGGATTGTCTGCAATTTCTGATTGGCTTAATGACCACGGCATTCTTTGTTTATTGAAATGGCAGGCAACATTCTCTGTCCATACCCTGCTATGGCCAGAAAGAGCAAATTTCTCTTAAAGTTTTTTGCTGTCTGTATCCACTGCACAGCTTCATAATTCTAGCTACTTGATCTTCTTTGGGTCAAGGCTGGGAAACAAAGGAGAGACAAATATGAAAAGATAACTCAGGAACAGCACTAGTGTTAATTGGTTCTCAAGGTTTTATCTTCTTTTTATCTGCCTGTTGTTTTTCCCTTTTTGAGTCCTCAGGTAGTTTTTGTTTGTTTGTCTAGGATTTTGGTTGCAGTATTTTGTTCAGGATGTATAGTTGTAATCAGTGAATCAGTGGAAGAGATAGTCTCTTGTGCTTTAAGTGTTCCATGGCATGTAAAGTCTTCATTCCTAAAGGAAAACCTCATGAAATATTAAAAGGTAACAGGATTCTTGCCTGGAGAATCCTATGGACAGAGGAGTCTGGTGGGCTACAGTCCACGGGGTCATAAAGAGTTGGACACGACTGAGCGACTTCACTTCACTTCAAAGGGGAATATTATATTTAACCTATTCTTAAATGTTTCAGAGAAAACAATTATATTTACATAATCTAAATATGTATATAGTTTAAGAATGAATGTTAAAATGTAACAAAATGTTAAAAAATTAGTGGAACTGTTTGAGTATGTAGCATTCTCTCTTCTAATAACTTTTCATTACAATTTTAATTATTTCAAAAATATAAAAAAATTCTAAAACAACTACAACTGAAAACTGTTTTCTAATAAAATTGTTCAACACATGGCATTTAGCAATACAATTTTGAAAGAGCTTGACATCTTTTTTTTTAATAGCGTATGCTTTCCCAGGAACATAGAATGATAATTTTGACATAATAAATCTTCATTATTTGTAAAAGAATATGTTTCTGGAGCAATAGTTCTTGCTATTGCTTTTGTACTATCAATTCAGAAGTCAATGTTTTGTTATAAATTAATATGCTGGGGTTCTAAAAATTGACAGAAACACTTTAGGGCACGTTTGTTGTATACATGTCAAGTGTTTTTGAAATGGCTTTTTTTCCATTGTATTCACTTGCATAAAACTTCTGTATCAAAACAAGCAAAGTAGAGATGAACACAATGACTGTGCTCTATTTCAGCTGAACTGTGATGCCCTACTGAATTATAAGAATGTCACAAAGTTTTATCCTTTAAATAAATTCATCAGTTATTACAGATGTTGATTCTTGGATCAGACAATGGTAAAAGCTGCAGTGTTTTTGGTAGCAATTTTTTTTTTTATAAAAACACATTGTCAGTGGCATAGGGTTTGACTTTTTTTTTTTTTTCTTCCTGAATGTCTATGCTTCTTGCCTTCCTCGAAGCAAACAAACAAAAAACAAAAATCACAGGGTCCATAGAGTATTTTTAGCAATATTTAATTCTGGAAAATATTGAGTAGTTCTCTTATTATAAAATATATATAATCTCATTACATATTCAATGACTTTGGGTAAGAATATTTGATCATACATGCCTTAATTCAGTCCCTTAGATTGTCAGTTGTTCCACATTTGTTTGCTAAATTTTCCCAGGTAGATCTAGTAGTAAAGAACCTGCCTGCCAATGCAGGAAATGTAAGAGATGCAGGGTCAGTTCCTGGATCAGGAAGATCCCTTGGAGGAGAGCATGGCAACACACTCCAGGATTCTTGCCTGGAAAATCCAATGGACAGAAGAGCCTGGCGGGCTACAGTCCATAGGGTCAAATGGTGTTGGACATGACTGAACCAACTTAGCAGGCACACACACATTTAGTATGCTTTCTGAACCAAAGGAAGGTCAATAAGGTTGGGAAAGAGTGAACGAGGGGACAGTGGGAAGACTTCAGTGTAGAAGAGTAGACTGGAGAAGAGTAGACTGTGTGGAAGAGTAGACCGGAGAAACCATGTGGGACTCTGAAAGCCATGATAATCGATTAGAATTATATTCTGAACACTAAAGGAAAGAACTATTCTTTTAATATATGATATTACAATAAGAATTATGTATTTCTCTGAATGGGGAGTGACTGATAGAACAAAACAAGAATGAAACCAGGAACACCAGTTGGGAAGTTTTTCCTTCAATCAAGAAGAGATGCTAGCTTGCACAATGTTGAAATCTATGGAGATGGATGGATATAGATGAACTGGGGACATATATTTTTTTAAATAGAACCAGCAAGAAATGCTAAAATATTAGACATTGATTATTGAAAAAGTAAGAGACATTATTCCCAAGCTTTTGGCTTTAGTAATTGATTAGAAAATTATGCAGACAATGAAGAATGGGGGAGAAAATTCTAGAAAGTGATTCAATCAGGGGTTTAATTTGAGTATCTCAGGGCAAGTGGGAAAGGGTGATATTTATATCACATAATAGAAAGCTTAACACTAGGAAGGAAAAGGATATTTGATCTTTTTTCTTCTTTTCAAAGAATTGGCTGAATGACTCATGGTTTAACAAGAAGGAGGTATATTTTCAATAATAATTGTGAAAATTTTGCTAAATAAGCAATGAAAATAAAAGTCAACAGAGATATTTTGAGATGTCACTAGTCAGATACCAGGAATTTGTAATAAATATCTTGAAATTTCATATTAGCCATGATTTATTTTTCATTTTATTTAGAACTGTAGACAGTTCTGTAGTTCTTGAGTAACTAAGATATTAATACTTTATACACACCAAAGAGGAGAGTGTGCAGCCATGGAACAGTAGGCCAATAACCAGAACCTCGCTGGCAGTGAGTCCATATTTGATTCTGCCCCCATCACTACAAGTCTGTTTGCAGCTAGCCACTGTCACTACAGAGGACCTGGCAGCTGGCCTCCAGAGCTGAGTAGGTGCACACCACTGGCTCTTGCCACCACAGCTGCCTGCACTCATCCTTAGCTATCAGAATTAGAGGTGCCAGTTAGAACCCTAACAGCAACTGTAGCCACTCCTTACCCCAGCATTTCCCAAAAACCACCACACAATTGCCAATACAGTGGACCCAAAGGGACCGAACCAAAGTGACATCATATCACCCCTAGACCCAGTACCACCATATCCTTCCACGATTGACATTTGCACCGTTAGACCCACACTGTGTTATAACACAATCCGTCATGTCCCCACCTACAGGTGAAAACCCTCCCTTACCATAATTAATCCATAAAATCTGAAAGAGGTAACTGCTTCAAATGCGAGGAAAACTACACAAGACTTAAGGGATCACAAATAACCAGGGAAATATTACTCCATCAAAGGAATACAGTAAATCTCCAGTAACCAGCACCAAAGAAATGGAGTTCTAAAAATTACCCAGCAAAGAATTCAAATAAATGTTCTACAGATGCTCAGAGTGCTACAAGAGAATACTAATAAACAACATAACAATCGGAGTAGAATAATGCAAGAACAAAATTAAAAGTTCAACAGAGAGAAAACAGAAAGAATCAAACAGAAATATGGCAGCTGAAAAATACAATGAACAAATTAAAGAATGCAAAAGAGAGCTTCAACAATGGACTTGAACAAGCAAAGGAAAGAATCAGAAAACTAAAAGCCAGGTCAATTGAAATTATTTAATTGGAAGATCAAAAAGAAAAAAAAAAATAAAAGGAAAGAGGAAAGGTTATGGGAATTTTAGAACAGTAGCAAAAAGATAACGTGTACAACACTGTTGTCTCAGGTGAAAAGTAAGAGAAAGAAATAGACAACTTATTCAGAAATATAATGACTGAGAACTTCCTTAACCTGGGGAGAGATCTGGACATCCAAATTCATTAAAGCTAGTCAGTTATCTCAAAAGTTTAATTTAAAACAATGTTCTCAAAAACACATAACAATAAAGCTGCATAAAACTGAAGTCAAAGAGAATGGGATGATATTTTCAGAGTGTGAAAAGACAAAACAAAACAAAACCTGTCAACAAGAATGCTTATTATAATACAACCAAGGTTGTCCTTCAGAATTGAAGAATAAATAAAAATTTCCCTCAAAACAGGAGCAGAGAAAATTTATACCCACTAAACCTGCCTTACAATTTCCTAAAAGGAACTCTTCAAAAGGATACTGATTAGTACCATGAAAACATGAATGTATATAGCAAATTGGTAAAGGGAACTTCCATGCCTTGTCTTCTACAAAGAATAAATCATCTGGACATAAAATAAGGAAACACTGGACTTGAGCCATGCTTTAGACAAAATTTAACTAACAGACATAAACTGAATACTCTATCCAATGGCAGCAGATTATATATTTTTCTCAAGTAACACAGAACATTCTCCAAAATATATGAACTTGTAGGTCATAAAACAAGTCTTAGAAAGTTTAGAAAGACTGAAATCATACCAAGTGTCTTTTCTAACCATAAGATTATGAAACTAGAAGTAAATAATAAGAAGAAAGCTGTTAAAATTCATAAAAGATGTTAAAGAACATGCTCCTGAATGGGGCCTTCCAGATTAGGTTATGCTAGAAGTAAAGAACCCACCCGCCAATGCAGGAGACATGGGAGACATGGGTTCAATCCCTGGGTTGGGAAGATCCCTTGGAGAAGGAGAATGGTAACTCACTTCAGTATTCTTGATGGAGAGTCTCATGGACAGAGGAGCCTGGTGGGCTACTATCCACCGGGTCACAAAGAATCATACACAACTGAGTGACTAAGCATGATTGATGACCCTCCTGAATAACCAAGTGGGTCAAATAAGAGATTGAAAGGAAATGAAGAAATATCTTAACAAAAAAAGGAAGCACAACATATAAAACCTATGCATGCATGTTTAATTGCTTAGTCCTGTCCAACTCTTTGAGACCCCATGGACTATAGTCCTGGAGTCTTCAGGTTGCCATACTCTCCTCCAGGGGATCTTCCTGACCCAAGGATCGAAGCCTTGTCTTCTGTGTCTCCTACATTGCAAGCAGATTCCTTATCCACCAAACAACCTGCGAAGTCCCCATAAAACTTATGGGAGACTGCAAAAGAAATCCTAAGAAGGAAGGTAATAGCAATAAACATCTACATTAAAAAGAAAAAAGATCTTAAATAAACAACTTGATTTAACATTTCAAGGAATTAGAAAAAAAAAAAAGCAAGCCAAGCTCGAAGTTAGCAGAAAGAAGGAAATAACAAAGATCACAGCAGAAATAAATAAAAATGACACTAGAAAGACATTACAAATGATAAAGGAAGTTGAGTTGATTTTTTGAAATGATAAAATTGACAAATCTTTAGCTAGACTACCTCAAAAAAGAGAACCAAATAAATAAAGCAAAAAAAATGGAAAAAAAAAAAGGAGACATTACAATGAATATCAGAAATGTAAATAATCATGAGAGTGGGGAAATAAATGGCAATCCACTCCAGTATTCTTGCCAGGATAAGCCCATGGACAGAGGAGCAAAGCAGGCTACACCCTATTAGGTTGCAAAGACTTGGACTGAAGTGACAGCACACACACAAAGGATCATGAGAGACCATCATGCGCAATTATATGCCAGCAATTTGAACAACCTAGAAGAAATAAATGATTTCCTAGAAGCATAAAACCTTCCGACGCTCAATCAAGAAGGGAGAAACAATCTAACAGACTAATAACAAGTAAAGAGACTGAATCTGTAATCAAAAAATTCCAAACACTGAAAGTCCAGGAACAGATGGCTTCACTAGTGAATTCTATCAAAAATTTAAAGAATTAATGTCAGTCCTTCTCAAGGTCTTCTAAAAACTTGAAGAGGGAATACTTTCAAACTCATTTTATGAGACCAACATTACCTTAATATCAGAGCCAGATAAAAACACCACAAGATAAATAGAGTATTGTAAAGTAAAATAAAGTAAAAAAAAAAAAAGAAAGAAAAAGAAAATCATAGACCAATGCTCCTGATTACAGATAAATACAGATGCAAAAGTACTCAACAAAATACTAGCAAACCTAATTCAACAGCACGTTAAGATCATACGTCACAATCAAGTGGGACTTATATCTGAAATGCAAGAATGGTTGCAGCTGCTGCTGCTTCCATGCTCAGTCCTGTCTGACTCTGTGGCCCCGTGAACTGTAGCCTGTCAGGCTCTTCTATTCATAGGATTTTCCAGGCAATAACTCTTGAGCGGGTTGCCATTTCTTCCTCCAGAGGATCTTCTTGACCCAGGACAGAATGTGCATCTCCTGGGGCTCCTGCATTGACAGGTGGATTCTTTACCACTGAGACACCCGGGAAGCCTACAAGAATGGTTGAAGACATTAAAATAAATAAATGTGATATGCCACATTAATAAAGTGAAGTGTAATGATCATTTTTTCTCAAGAGATGCAGAAAAAGCAATTGACAAAACACACCATGCTTTCATGATATAAACCTTTAACAAACTGGATATGGTTACATGAGTTTGAGTGAACTCCGGGAGTTGGTGAGGGACCGGGAGGCCCGGCATGCTGCAATTCATGGGGTCGCAATGAGTCAGACACGACTGAGTGACTGAACTGAACAAAACTGAACTATAAGGTGAAATTTCAGTTGAAGAGAGCAAAGCTTATGAATGTCATAACATTGCAGAGACAATTGGAAGTTAATATCTTCTTGACATTCTAGAAAACTGCCACTGCTAAGAAATCCAAAGACTGAGACTCTCTTCTCCATTAGGCAGTGTCATAATCTGCTTGCTGTGGTAAAACTAATAAATTTAGGGAGGCTCAAAGTTCTTGGACTCTTCTATAGGTTGTGTTAATCATTAAGGTGAGATTTTAACTATGGTCAGTAATACTGTAATCAAAGTTGTGAGAAAACCCTTTTTCTCCCCATGACATTTCTGAGAATATTAATACATCAGAGAATGAAACAGATTGAAATTCAGATCTCTACTAGTTCACTTGATGCTTACACCCAAAGGCAGAGCCTTGGTGAAAGGTTGCCTTAGGGCTGTCTGTTGTTTTCCACATTTCCTTTCTCTTCGATTTCAAACTCAATATTTATTATTATTTTTTTAATATCAATTTGTGCAGTGGAGTGCCCCATAGAGAGAGAGGAATTCCAGTAGTTTCTGTTCTATTAAAAGCTTCCTGACTGTCTTCAGTAAGGCTGTACCTCAGAAGGCATCTTTCCAGCTTCCTGTATAACCCAGGCCAAGATTTGATATATTATAGCATTTCTCTTCAGTTTCATCATGTATTATTTTGCTAGTGGCTTTCTTCTCATGAAACGGACCAGGTTATTCTTATTTCTTTCTGGCAGCAGTATGAAACCCAGCTAAGTATGCCTAAGATGTTTTTTGGTAAAAACCTGATCTTCACTTCTCAATGCCATCCATATTCATTATAGTGTTGCAGTTGATCAGACAGAATGACATTAATAGGGATTTTTCATTAAAAAAAAAAAATTATTTCTCCCTCTGAGTCCTCCTCAGAGAGCACTTTCTAATTCCTTGATCCAGGGTTTTTGGATGGGGGATACTGATATACAGACCTCTGAAAACTTGTCAATGGTTAGATCTCTTTGAAGTGTAAATGTTCCCATATTCCTAGAACCATTACTAAATGCAGTAGTATATAAACATGCCTTTTTTTCTTTCTTGTCCCTGTAGCCTTCCTTTTGGAATAGTGGTAAAGAATCCACCTGCCAATGCAGGAGGCACAAGAGACACAGGTTCAGTCATTGGGTTGGGAAGATCCTGTGGAGAAGGAAATGGCAACCCACTCCAGTAAACTTGCCTGGAAAATTCCATGGATGGAGGAGCCTGGCTGTGTATAGTCCATGCTGCTGCTGCTGCTAAGTCACTTCAGTCGTGTCCGACTCTGTGCAACCCCATAGATGGCAGCCCACCAGGCTCCCCCGTCCGTGGGATTCTCCAGGCAAGAACACTGGAGTGGGTTGCCATTTCCTTCTCCAATGCATGAAAGTGAGAAGTGAAAGTGAAGTCGCTCAGCCGTGTCCGACTCAGTGACCCCATGGACTGAAGCCTACCAGGCTCTTCCATCCATGGGATTTTCCAGGCAAGAGTACTGAGGTGGGGTGCCATTGCCTTCTCCGGGTTTAGTCCACAGGGTCACAAATATTTGAACCTAACTGAGCATGTGCACACACAGCCTTAATTTTATAATGGGTTCACTTGGTATAAGTCACTTTGATTCCTATATGTTGCTTAAGGACAGCACATTTAGTCAATGCTAAATTTCTATAGTTTTTAGATGGAAGATACATATATTTTTTATTTTTAAATATGTTGTAACATTACTTGAATAATATTGCTATCTCTTGCAAGCACCTGGGTTCTTGGGGAAAGTATACTTCAGTAATGTTAGTATATGCTTACCATGGAAATCAGTTTCTTGGTGATAAGATTAAGTATTTCAAGAATCATTTGTGCTACCCTGAGTAAGTGTAAGTAGAAAAGATCTCTATGAAGAGCCCACTTTAAAGTCAGTACATAATGTTCGGTAATATTCACTCAGTGGTAACTAAGTTTTAAAGTATTCAGGGTATATGTTAAAGAATTTCATGAGAAAATGTTTTGAAAAATATGTTTATGGGTTAGTGATAAACCACAATGAAATCAAATTTAATCTTATATTTTTATTTGTGACTGAATGTTGCAAAAACCTTCTAATTTCCAAGGAGTTCTTTGTTGGGTATTCTTCATATGACACAAATCCTGGGCTTTATTATGATATGGGCAATCAAGATTCCCTGAGTAGGGTAATATGAATTGTTGCACTTATAACTGTTCCATGTGGTTATTGACCACACTCTCTTTAAAGATCCAAAGTGTTGGAGTCCTTTGCATAGTGTAACTGCACACTTGAAGTTTCAATAAGAATGTTATAATATTCTAGCACTGGCTGAAGAGTCGCTTTCATGAAGACATATGAAGATATTCTACAGTCAAATTTTCTAATTTTTTCTGTGGCAAGGCTTTGCCTTATATGTTTATTTAAAGTTGTCTTTAACGTTTCTGTAATTTGGAATAATTTATTTTCTCAAGTAGGCTGTTTGCATTCTTATTTTTTCAGAGTCCTATAGATAAGACAAGCTTGGAGGCTGGGCTCTAAGAAAGGATGGAGTTGAAAACAAATGAAGATAACTTGAGATGATTGTGTAAACATTGAGAGTTCATTGGGATCATGTTGGTCATGACCTTGTGCTTAAAATATAGAACTATAACAGATATTTTCCCTCCTTAATCTTCTTGATCTTAAGACTCTTCTGGTCTGTAGCCTTCCCACGGAATCAACACTGGTTGCCATTGAAATGTTATATTGATTGGGTAGACTAGTTAGTTGTTTAGGATTGTAGGATTGTAAAATTAGATGGGAGAAAATGATTTAAATATATCAGTGAAGCTGAAAGTAACGATGGAAGCTGATTACTAATGATCTTGAATAGATTTAAGTATGTCTTCCATATTTTCAGCATAAATGCCTGGCAATAATATGCTTAGATAAGGTTCCCAAGAGGGAGTCTTTTTCACATGACAAGGTCTGTCCACATGTCTTGTAGTGCTGTTTAGTATGTTAGAGAATAACTTCAGATTCTTCTAATACAGAGCAGTGATGGGATTGCTGATGTATTCAAAGACTCAGTCAGTTAGAGACCATAAAATACCTACATAAACTGTGTTTTTATATCTCAATAAGCCTGACATTTAAAAAAAAGCCAAGTCATTTACAGTTAAACATAAAAATCAATAAATTTTCAAAATTAAAAAGATTCTTTGTTTTTGGTGGTGGTGACAGAATGTTTCATATCAGTTTTACTGTAGGAAGCAAATGAATGATTTCCCTCTGGTCGTATATACCAGACACTCAGATGAACCAATGAAACGACTGTGGACAAATGCAATTGATTTATTCTATCCAGTCACTGAGAAGAAAATGTGATATATAATGATTACTCTGGAATCAACCAACATAACTTTGAATCTGTCTCTGTCACATAGCAGCTGAATCATCTTGGAAATGTCATTTTATCAATTTAGGCATCAAATTCCATGGACTGTGCAGTCCATGGGGTCTCAATGAGTCTGACACAACTGAGTGACTTTCACTTTCACATGAGAAAATATGAATATTTAGCTTGTAGGCTTGTTGATGGGACTAATACATACAAATATCAATATTCAATGTATTATTGCACATAGAGTAGTGCCTAAGAGACAGCAAGAACAAAGGAGTCCTCCACTATCATTATGCTGATGAGAAGGGGAAAGGATAGCTTGTAGGTTTTGATCAGTGCCTCTTTCTTATTGTTGTTGTTCAGTTGCTAAATTGCCAGGGCCAGCGGGAGGAACTCTGCTCCTGGCAAAGGTCATGAGGAAGGAGGCTTCAGCATATGCAAAGGCGTGATCAAGCCTCAGGAAACCCCCTGCTCCTGAGCATCTACCCAAAAACCAGAGTCTGTTTTTTGCTCTCACCTACACCTCTGACTTTAAGGGGGGCTCTCCCCCATAACCATTTCTCTCAGAGAAGGAGTAAACGTGCAGCTCCAAGGCANACTTTTCCATCATAAAGTTATTCTAAGAATGAAATGAATTAGCTCATGAAAGATAAAACAGCACCTGCTATTTGCATATTAAATATATGACCTAGAGGAAATCCAACCAGTCCATCCTAAAGGAAATCAGTCCTGAATATTCATTGGAAGGATTGCTGCTGAAACTGAAACTCCAATATTTAGGCCATCTGATACAAAGAGCTGATTCATTTGAAAAAACCCTGATGCTGGGAGGGACTGGGGGCAGGAGGAGAAGGGGACAACAGAGGATGAGATGGTTGAATGGCATCACTGACTCAATGGACATGACTTTGAATAACCTCCAGGAGCTGGTGATGGACAGGGAGGCCTGGTGTGCTGCAGTCCATGGGATCACAAAGAGTCAGACGGGGCTGAGTGACTGAACTGAACTGAGAGAGGTGGAATGGGCTTCTTTGTGGCTCTAGTGGTAAAGAACCTCCCTGCCAAAGCAGAAGACATAAGAGATGAAGGTTCAATCCCTGGGTCAGGAAGATCCCCTTGAGGAAGGCATGGCATCTCACTCCAGTATTCTGGCCTGGAGAGTTCCATGTACGGGGAGCTTGGTGGGGTACAGTCCCTAGGGTCACAAAAGAGTTGGACACTATGAAAGTGACTGAGCAGAGAGAGTGGTGGGCTGGGGGGAAGGGGGCAGTATGAAGAGGGAAATGTTGTTGCTGTTTAGTTGCTCAGTTGTGACAGACTCTGTGGCCCCATGGACTATAGACCGCCAGGCTCCTTTGTCCAGAGGATTTCCCAGACCAGACTACTGAAGTGTGTTTCCATTTCCTTCTCCAGGATATCTTCCTGACCAGGGATCAAACTCACATCTCCTGCACTGGCAAGCAGATTCTCTACCACTGAGCCACCAGGGAAGCCCAAGAGGGAGGTGATTATGTTTACTGATGACTGATTTACATTGTTGTCCAGAAGAAACCAATACAACACTGTAAAGCAATTTTCCTCAAATCAAAAAATAAAATAACCTTGAAAATAATATTAACTTGTTAACTACCCCTTCCTTTTTAGGGTTCATGTGGAAAGGATCACAGCAACCCACAGGTAAACAGTGAAGACACTGACACTCCAGGTCTGAAGGATATGGCAGGATGATGGAGATTGATGGGCCCCTAATGAGGCCCCAGCCACAGGCACACACCTGCCATGCCCACTCCTAGCCTCTGAGCATGAGCTTCAGCTTTAGTACAGATGATCCACTGCCTCAAACCCAGGCCACAGAAGCTATCAAGCTATGAACTCCTACTTCATGATATGGGGGTAAGTGTTCATTCTCTTGCAATGGAAGTCAAAGCATGGAATTGGTGTTAAGTCAGTTCAGTTCAGCTGCTCAGTTGTGTCCGACTCTTTGTGACTCCATGAACTGCAGCACACCAGGCCTCCCTGTCCATCACCAACTCCCAGAGTTTACTCAAACTCATGTCCATTGAGTTGGTGGTGCCATCCAACCATCTCAACCTTTGTTGTCCCCTTCTCCTCCCACCTTCAATTTTTCCTAGCATGAGGCTCTTTTCAAATGAGTCAGCTCTTTGCATCAGGTGGCCAAAGTATTGGAGTTTCAGCTTCAACATCAGTTCTTCCAATGAATATTCAGGACTGATCTCCTTTAGGATGGACTGGTTGGATCTCCTTGCAGTCCAAGGGACTCTCAATAATCTTCTCCAACACCACAGTTAAAAAGCATCAATTCTTCAGCACTCAGCTTTCTTCATAGTACAACTCTCACATTCATACATGAAGACTTGGTGAGCCAAGTTCAAATCTGGGCCTAAATTTCGTCTCAGCTAAGAGAAGTGTGACATTCCTCCCTGTTGGGGTTGACATTCCAGAGGAGCCCACACACATAGTGGCATGGCTTACTCTCAGCACCCAGCGTGGCACAATGCCTATTCCATACCCTTTCTGCCAGTAGGGTGTGAGCACTTTCACTCCAGGACATGATTTTCAGCCCTTGAAATGTTTGTGAAAAGTGTATAATAACATGGGAACTTTATGTTATAAAGTGAAATGGAAGAAAACATGAAATTCATCTTAAAATAGTATTTATTTTTGCCCCATTGAAACATTTACCCTTCCTCCAAGTGCTTATTTTCATCATGAAGCAGATAAGTGTGTTTTAAGATATATCACCTTTTAATAAGGCATTTGTTTACAATTGCATTTTGGATCAAACATAAGCTCTTTCATGTAAAGTCTTCATTTTTCTACCTCAGCCCCTGATATTAATTTATTGCCTGGCACATAGAATTATCCAATACAAGTTCACTGAGTGAATGAATCAAGAAAAATCTTTGCCACGAGGCTAATTTAAAAATTAAGGTGCACTTTCATTGTTTGTGCATTTCAAATACCATTTTTAGAGGCAAGGATCTAGCTTTAGTTTTTTAAGCCCTCAGTGGTGAGCTGGCTTGTTTTTATGAACCCACACAAATTATACTAAATAGCATCTATTTTTCTTTGGAGAAGTGTATTATAGCTCAGAATCATGTGTCTCTCTGTCACTACATCACCAATCCAAACACATTTAAGCTCCTTAGCCTAACGTGGAGCTTAATGTTTCTTCTTCCCAATCATTTCTGTTGCCTGTCTATTGCACTCCTCATAGGGTTATATTACCTCAGACAGTATTATCAGACACTATCTCCCCAGAGCCTTGCAGAAAAAGGCTATTACATTCCTAACGTAGGATCAAATGTCTCTTTATACACAGACTTGAAAAATCACTGCCTGTTTGGGTACCATATTACATCGTGTGTGCAAGTCCAATTTGCCCGCAGTTTTCAGCTGCTCATCTCCTTTGGTGATATTGATTTCTAAAGTGATTCTGCTCATTGATTTCAGACTATTTTCCTGAGGTCTATTTTTGTTTGTTCTCTTCAGCATTTATGGTATACATCAGAACTTAGCTTCACATTATTCTATACACACTTTAAGAAAGTTTTACAACCACTTTGAAGTAGGATTTTTTTTTTTTTTTTTGCCTTTTGCAAATAGACATAAACAAGTCACGGGAAGGAAAACCAAACCTCTCTGGAAGGAGTGAATTTTTGGCGCAAGGAAGATTAGGAAAATGTGTCAGGGAAGTCGGGGTGGGGACAGTGATTACAACGAAAAAATGTTTCCTCAAATGCCCTTGGATAAATCTCAAATCTCAGTTTACAAATTGTAAAAGAGAAGGGTAAGAAAAAGTTTTTCCTTCCCTTATTCACTACCTACCTTACAAAGTTATATTCAACTGAGATAGTGAATGTAAATATTTCACAAAGGTGAGTCTAGCTTAAAATAAAGAAGCAGGGAGCGTGTTTGATATGTTTCTGCTCAAATCTTACTAAGAAAGTGTCAACAATGCAATAATCACTAATGCTGATGGCCAGTAGAAATGTTTTTTTACAGTTTCTTTTAACCAAAAGAACCAAGAATTCAAGCATGAGAGTTCTCTGTGTACTCAGTAAAAATGCATGAGATTCACAGAGTTAAATAAAGCTCCTCTTCGATGTGTCCTACCTCCTACGAATTAAAATGATCTGTGAGGATTTAAAAGTACCAGATCAGACACCAGTTTGAATCTCAGCATCACTGCTTATTGCTGTTGTTCAGTTGCTAAGTCGTGTCCCACTCTCTGCAAGTCCAACTATCTCCCAGTTTGCTCAAACTCACATCCATTGAGTCAGTGATGCTATCTAGCCATTTCTTCCTCTACCGCCCCTTCTCCTCTTGCCCTCAATCTTTCCCAGCATCAGGGTCTTTTCAAATGAGCCAGCTTTTTGCATCAAATGACTAATTATAGTAACTTAAATACTCTTGGAAGAATTACTTACCTATAGTTTGTTTATTATAATATAATACAGAGTACAGTGTCAGCATCTGTTCAAAGATGAAATGAGAAATGCAGCCCAAGGACTGAAAGCAGGATCTGCTTTCAATCAATGCATGCTATTATTAGTTTTCCTTTAGATACATTTACTGTGAGTAGTCCTTTTATAGCTAGCTATCTATAACTTGAAAAAAAGCCTTCTCTTTTCCAGGTTTGTGTGTTAAATGCTAGAAGTAAAAAGATAAGTGAAATTGAATCCTTGCAATCATTAGCTAGGATGTGAACCTGTTCATTTGTACATCTCCCTGAATAACACTATCTGGTACATAGTCATACTCAATAATATTTTAATTAAATGAGTTAATGTCTCATATTGCTTTTGGCTGAGCAGCGGAGATGATTATATAAAAAAATTTGCAAAGTGAGCTGTAATAAGTGTCATAATTTAGAAGTCTACTGTCTCAATTTCATTTCATTTCATCACAATGCTCCACTGTTGCTTACTTGAATTTCTTTGTTTTTATTTTCCTTTTTATGGCTTTACTGCTATTGGTTCTTAGGCTTTTCCAAGATTTGCAGTCTTTCCCAATTTTGTACCATGTAAACATTTCATTAATTTTGTATTTATTTCCTCTGCCTGATGTTGAATAAAGATAATTTTATACAACCATTACTAACACCCACCCTCACTCTGTGACTGCCTCCTCCTCGCCTAGTAAATGCTGCATTTATCATATGCTTTGATCTCTGGCCTTTGAGCAAGTTTGAATATTCACAACGATGATTTTACCAAGAGCAATTTCATAAGCATATTTTCTTATAATACACTTAGGAAGAGATATAGGAGAAATATAGGAAGAAATATAGGAGAACTACATCAGCATGTACATGTTGTGTGAGTGAGTGTGTGAGTGTGTGTGAAAGACAGAGAAATTCAGTCAAATTAAATTTGAATCAAATTTGAAGGATTTATATTTGAAAATAATTACAGAATAAAATGGTTTAGAAATTACTTTCTAAAGCAGAATATACATTAGATCATGAATATAGACCTTAAGTCTCAGATAAAATAATAATTGACTAATGTTTTTTGAGTACTTAGAGAGTCAGGTTCTGCTCTAAGTTTTTTAAGAGTAAAATCAACCTTTGCATGAGATGAGTCTAGAACTTTCTTTCATCTACAGATGAGGAATCTGAGGCACAGATCAGCTAAGTTACTTGAGGAGAGTCACAAAGCCAATGAACATATGGCAGAGTTTGAACTCCGGTCCCCACACCCTGACACCAGGGCTCATTTTCTTCTGGAATGGGACTTTTTGTTTGTCATAACTTTGCCTGCCAGAGGCCTTTCCTCCTGTCTCTGTTACTAGCACTTTGATTTTGCCCTGGGCACCATCCTAGATCCACTGAAGAAAGTCTCAGTAGAACTGTTTATCAAGCTTCTTGATCTTTCTTTACAAAGAGAGACGTGCATAACTTGAGAGCAAACTTTGTCCTTCAAACTTTTATCTTGACTGGAGGTCTACAAAGAATGAAATGACTGGAGTTCATTCAAGATAACACCCCGAAGAGACTCTATTAATTCCAGCTTTTAAAGTCTCTGGAGTTTCTCTGATTTTTGGCCATCCAAAGTCTGGTTCTTCATTTCTTCCAATTCTTGGAGATTGTTGAATAAGGCCATGAATTCTGATCACATGAGTTATTCAGTGCCCGACGCTAGTGTGTACAGGCTTGTGCAAAGGCAGCTTAGTCCTTGACATCCACTGAGCATGCTCCTTTTTGTCTAAATTAGTCATGGTCTGTACCTATTACTTGTGATTAAAGAACCCAGTGAGTAGAATACAGTGAAGGATACAATGGATATTATAGACTGAATTGTGGTCCCCCAGTGTTTTTGAAGTTCTAACACCCAATGGGATGATATTTGAAGACAGTTTTTTTTAGGGAAGTAAAACTTCATTTCAGGTTGAATGAGGTCATAAGTATAGGGCCCTAATCTGATAGAATCAATATCCTTATAAGACGAAGAGACACCAGAGACCTCTCTCTCTGCATGAACATAGAGGAGGCTACTTGAGGACATATAAGAAGGCAGCTGTCTGCAAGCCAGAAAGATACATCTCACTAGAAGCTAACCCTGACAGCACCTTGATCTTGGACTTCTAGCTTCCAGAACTATGAGAAAGCAAATTTCTGTTGTTTAAGCCCATGGTACTTCGCTATGGCAGCCTCTCAGGCTAATACAGTGACCTTGAACCCTTCCTGGATTGGTGGGATATGCTGTGTCTTCTGGCTTTCCAGAGACTAATGTCTGCCATGTAAGGTTATTTTGGTTATTCCTCTCAGAGTGCATCATTGTGTGCTAAGTGATAAGGAGTCAGAGATGAACAAAGTAGATGCAATTTCTGCTCTCATGGAGGTATACACAATATTATATATAAAATAGATAATTAATAAGGACCTACTATTTAGCAGGGGGAGCTTTACTCAATATTCTGTAGTGGCTTACATGGGAAAAGAATCTTTAAAAAGAGGAAATATATGAAACTGGAGCCTATTATACAGAGTAGAGGAGTCAGAAAGGAAAATACTAATATAGTATCTTAACTCATATATGTGGAATTTAGAAAGATGATAACGATGACCCTGTATGTGAGACAGCAAAAGAGACACAGATGTAAAGAACAGACTTTTGGACTCTGTGGGAGAAGGTGAGGGTGGGATGATTTGAGAGAATGGCATTGAAACATATATATTACCACATGTGAAATAGATCGCCAGTCCAGGTTCGATGCATGAGGCAGGGTGCTCAGGGTGGGTGCATTGGGATGGCCATGAGGGATGGGATGGGGAGAGAGGTGGAAGGAGGGTTCAGGATGCGGGATACATGTACACCCATGGCTTATTCATGTCAATGTATGGCAAAACCCACTATAATACTGTAATTAGCCTCCAATTAAAATTAATTAATTTAAAAAAAGAGTGAATATATGTATAACTGATTCAGTTTCATTTACACTTGAAACTAACAAAGTATTGTACATCAATTATACTCCAATTTTTTAAAATTATGTAGTGTTAAAATAGCAAAAAAAATTTATGAAGTAGCAAAGTGAAATTCTCAATTGCTGTCAGTTCAGAATTCCTCTAATTTCTCTCTATGTGTTTTCCCTGCATGTGAACAGCTTCTTTCTTCCAGGATGTGTTTCTTTCGGGCACCTTGTCATTTCTGGCTTCTTACAGTGTTCTTGCCTGGAGAATCCCAGGGATGGGGGAGCCTGGTGGCTGCCGCCTATGGGGTCGCACAGAGTCGGACACGACTGAAGCGATTTAGCAGCAGCAGCAGCACTCTCTACTTGCCTCCCTCTTACTTGTTTTCATTTATCTTCAAACTCGCTTCCTCTGATCACTTTCCCATTTCTATTTCTCCTCCTTTTTAGTTATAACATGATAACATAGGTGCAATGTATATTTCAAATGAATTTATTAAGAGGTATATCTGTTTTTGTTCATTTAAAAGCTGATAAAGTCATTTAGGTAAAATTCTATCTGATAGAAAAGAGCAAGCCAAGTCATATTTGATTTTCATTCTTATTGACTAGTGAGCCATGAATTAAAAATAATGTTTCCTCAGTCCCACAACAACCTCAGAGCTTCACTCTGAGACCACTGATATTCCATCATGAATTTAGAAAATTCAATTTAGTTGCTAATATTAAAAATTGCTTAATACTTTACTTAAAAAACTCTCAAAAACCTCGATTTATGGATCTTCTTAAGGAACCACATCCTGAAGAGGACCTTGTTGATGGCCAACTAGCAGCTGCCTTGTGTGATATACAGCCCTCCCTTTCTCTTCACCCAACAGGTTTTATTAGATTGCCTGCCTCTGACTGCTTTTGTCCAAATGCATCTCATGGTTGACCCCATGAAGTATGTGACATCCTAATACTGATCTACCCAAAATGATATTTTGTATAGGATATAAAATGACTGCTTAAAGAAAACCACTGCACTGAGTTAAATCTTTTAAGACTATTTGAATAGAGTAAGAGTTATTTTAAATCAGAATCAGTTTGGATCAGTATTAATTAATCACCTGCCAAATTTATGGCACTGTCCTCTTTTCTAAAGGCCTCCAGAGAGTGTCAAACAATCCCTAACTACGAGTATGGACCTAATGTTATCTTGCCTCAAAAAGGACTCTCCTCAGCATCTCAATCTTATAGCTAATTCTGCTCTTCTTTTCCATCCCAAGTTCCTAGAGCTAGGATCTTGCATTGTTTCTGGTGCCAAGACCACAGTTTGCAGCTCCATTTAAGCAACAAGGCTCTCCCTTCCTCGGTTTCTGCCTTTACAACAATTCCAGGATTGATGGCCCACCTACTCTCACCAGTTCTTGTAGGGACTAGATTATTGCCTTTGAACTCATATACATACACTTCATACACTCTTCCTTGATGGGAATTTAAGCATCTGTAGTGCTCTATGTTCTTTCACAAGTGGAGATGTCCATGTATAGTGCCAGATGAAAGCAAAGTATAGTGTTGATTCTATTTTGTGTAAAGTTGTGTGGGAGCCTGTGGCTATGGTTTCATTGGAAAGGAGGTATCTCTCTTTCCCCTAGGCTGTATCTTGAGACATTGGGATCTTGAGACAATGATACAGAAAGTCATCATACAGAAATGACCTTTATTTGTACAGAATCCACATGGTTTCATTAAATACATAATGTCCCAAATGTTAGATAGCTCCAGATAAGATACAAAGGTGGGTAGGCAGTCAGGTAGACCTCCAAGTAGGCCTTTAGAAGGTCTGGCTTGCTTCCTGGGCCAACAAGTTAAAAGCCTTTGGCAACCCACTCCAGTACTCTCACCAGGAAAATCCTATGGACTGAGGAGCCTGGAAGGCTGTGGTCCATGGGTTCGCACAGAGTCAGATACGACTGAAGCGACTTAGCAGTGATTAGAAAAGCAGAAGAAAGAAGCCCCAGGACAGTTCCTCTTTTTTTTTAATGCAGTGACAAAGCTCCGAGTAAATGTGACGGTATATAAAGGTTTTCCCTATGTTCGACTGGCATGTTTTTATTCTTTTTTACATTGATGAGCAAGGAGTTAGAGAAGAGGCAGAAATATTTTTAAGACTGTCTTCTCTTAGAGCTACAGGGATCCACCAAAATCAGTAACATAAGCATAGGCCAATACTTCCTCTGACATCCATAACAAGTAAGTACACATATTGTGTTCATTTTACAGGTGAGGAAATTAAGGCTTTGAGACATTAAGCAAATTGTACAAGGGCATATGCCTAGCAGGAGGATATACAAGACTTGAACTTGGCCTTTATTCCTTATTGATAAGAATCCTGAATAAGAACACCTGTCTGCCTAATATTTCATTTTCACTACTGTGGAGGGAACCAAGGTTCCTACCTCAACCTACTAAGAAAGCCTATTCTGCAAGTTTTTCTTCACTTATCAGTCATTCATACTGACAACTATGTCTCCATTCTGGTCATTTCAGCAAACTAGCGTTGTTTGGATACAATATCAGACATTAGAAAGAAGATGACAGGAACGATTGTAATGTTTCTGTCCAATTTCTAGAGACCAGAATGAGACTATTCTTTGCTTAAAGTCATTAAATGTTTGCTTTGGGAGGTAGTGGAGAGATCGGATTGTACTTCCTTAATGATAGGAGTAATTGTCTTGGAACAGAGGAATGAGTTCATTTGCTCATTCAGAGCAAAGTTATATTTGTAAATGATAAAACATTTTGTTTATTTTACTACTTGTGAAAGTATTCCATAGAAAGGGACTACTTACAATCTGTAAGCAAAACTTCCCTGGGGCTTTTAGGCATATCTATGATAGGTCTTGCTGTTGTTTAGTTTCTAAGTTGTGTCTGACTCTTTTGCAACACCATAGACAGTAGCCCACCAGGCTCCTCTGTCCATGGCATTTCCCAGGCAAGAACAAAAGAGTGTTTTGCCATTTCTTTCTCCAGGGGAATCTTCCCGACCCAGGGATCAAACCCATTTCTCCTGCATTGGCACTTTCTTTACCACTGAGACATCAGGGAAGCCCATGAAAGATCTGCACTATAAGAAATGTTACAGTGAAATTCAAATTTAAAGGATGTTTTTAAAATCTGAATGTAAATCCCTGAGTGAACTTTGTCCATTTTGTTCACAGTTGTTACCAGCAATCAGAAAATAGGATGGTGCATTTTAGGCAATAAATGTTGAATAAGTGAGTAAAACTTTGGAAAACTATTAAGTCAGAGGGTGTTGGAGCATGAGTTGCTCACTAGAGCATGCAGATGAATAATTAAGTCCTGTGATGGGATGTTATTATTCAGAATTTATTTGTTGTTTTATTGCAGTTAGCATCAAGCGTACATCTGATTTAGCCAAAATCAGTATTGGTTTCCAATACAGTTAAGCCTCTTAGAGAATCCTCTTTCTACTCACATTAGGTGTCCATTTCCGATATGGTCCTTCCTTTCATTTACTTTATAGTTTCTAAATGTAAAATATTTTTAGAAGAAAGCATTTCCAATTCCTATTAAGTGTGGCATAGACATCATAATTTTTTATGCTTTTGATAGAGATGAACATATAAATGCAATACAAGAGAAACAAGAAAAAGAAGCCCTCCTGGTTCATTTTCATGTAAGAGAGAGGGAGAATGGATGTGCTGCTGGGGCCACCAAGTACATGGTGGCCCCTCTGTCACTGCAGGGCAAGCAGATGCCTGTGCAGCCTGCATATCTGACCACTCTTGGGACTGAGTTTGTCAGAACTCCAACACATATATTAATATTATTTAAAAATAATTAGTTCTTATGTATTTGAGTGTCTCTCTGGACAATAATAGCTATTCAACTCAAAATGGTAGTGTTGAGCCTTAAAGGATTATCTATTAAATGCAGATGTTTTAATTACAGGTTCATCAAGTTTCAAGGGAGAACTTTGAGAAAGAACAAAAAGAGTCATCAGGATGTCAGGTTTTCTCATTTTATGACAAATTTAACAGGAAGGATTTATCATGCTGAGATAGTAGAGGTGATCATACAAAGACTCAAAATAAAAAGAACAGAAATTCATTATGTAGCATATCTAAGTCCTTCAGAGATTTATAAACACTAATGCATAACCTGCGGAAAGCTGAGCCACTGCTTTCAGTGTAGGTAGCCTGGTGCGTGTGTGCATGCTTGGCCGTTCAGTTGTGTCCATCTCTTCTGGGACCCCAAGGACTGTAGCCCACCAGGCTCCTCTGTCCATGAGATTTTTCAAGTAAGAATAATGGAGTGGGTTGCCGTTTCCTTCTCCAGGGAACCTTCCTGACCCAGAGACTGAACCTGCATCTCCTGCATTGGCAGATTCTTTACCACTGAGGTACCTGGGGAGACCAGTTAGCTGAGCTTAATGGTATTCACCCACTAAATGAAGGAAATGAAAATTTATGAGAAAATAGTAGAAATTACATTATGGTCCTTATGCTATTTGGCTTACTTTGATGTCACATTCTGTGCAATTTCTAAATTGCCAAAATGGAGTATATAGACAATATGTAACTATTTCTCTTGATAATATCATTTTATATAATATATGCATCTTCAATTGTTTTAAGTCAGAGTTGTTTATGGATCAACTGCTTTCCTATCTTCTATGATACAGATTATAACAGCAAACATCCAATAGGTACTTAATAAATATAAACTTGTGGAATCAACAACCTTTTCCCGCCAATCCATCATTAGTCTATTTTGTTTTTTATTTGAACATCAACACTACTAGTGTGGCAGAAAGTTAAAAGTACTTCTATGAGCTCTTTTAAATTTTTTCACTCTCGTATTCTCAGTTCTTCCAAGCACATCAAGATTGCATCTAAATATTCCTGATTCAAGAACATGGAGCAGCACTGTGTTCTTTTTATTACTGAATGTCTGTTTGGGAAGGGGAAAAGAGAAAACTGTCTGTTCGAGGTGAGTCTTGTCCTATTATGTGTTATGAAAGTTTCTGAGTCTTTGCTAAGGCCCATGAATTCTTTGCTAGCCTCCTCTTGGGTACCTGCTTATAAGTTATCTAATTCTGGTATAGCCTCAGAAACATCTTCCTGATATTTTAAAAGTCTTTACTGGGTGCTGAAGTTTTTACTGTATGACACCAGTGATAAAGACCCCACCTGCCAAGGCAGGAGACATAAGATATATAGGTTCCGTCCCTAGGTTGGGAAGATCCCTGGAGGAGGGCATGGCAACCCACTCCAGTATTCATGCCTGGAGAATTCCCATGGACAGAGGAGCCTGATGGGCTATGGGGTTCATGGGGTCACAAAGAGTCAGACACCAGTGAAGTGACTATGCATACAAGCACTCACTGGATGCAGGGTGGAGGACTTCAAAGGGGGCCTTCTCACCTGCTGGACAGGTCCTGAGGAAGGAGCTTCTCCAGAAAGAACTCACTGCATTATCTCTGGCGGTTGCTCCTGTGATCTTTTATGACCAGTTTCTAAACCTCATCTAGTTATCTCAGGCAGGTGGACATCAGCATCACTTGACATCACAAGGTGGAAAACAAAAATGACAAGTAATTAAGGGATTTGGGAACTGTCCTGCTCATTTCAGAACTATCAATAAGACAGAGAGGCGGTGGGTCTTGGTGGGGAACGTGCTAGGTCTGGACTAAAACACTTAGGCTTGAGTTCTGCCTCTGCCACTGATTGGTCCTGGTGTCTTTGGACAAGTTCATTGAGCTTCTCTAAGTCTCACCTTCCTTATAAAAACCACTTTCCTTATAATAATCACAGAGTGTTATGGCCTCTAAGTGACATAGTCTATGCAAAGTCCTAGTACTATCTAGTATTCAAGATATAAGATATCTTGTACACAAAGTCCTAGCTTGTATTGTCTTTTATGAACCAGCCGAACCACTGCCTGCTTAGTCAATTCTTACCCACCTAGGCATGATTCTTGCAATTTCTGAAAAACTTGTCTTTTAATTACCAAAACAAGTTGAAGGTTTCCAATTTCCTGATAGCCCTAAACTTGGCTTTCATTATGTTCGCTGAAAACAAACCTTGCACAAGATGCACCTACAATTTCGTGGGTGCTTTTAGTTGTTATGTAAAACTTGAACAAAGGAGATGCATAAATAATGCCAGCATTCCTGCTCATCAGCTTTGTCCTCAGAGACATTTACTATCTTCAAAACATTTCATGGTAAGTAAGAGCGCTGCCTGCAGTTTCTCATCTTCCTGGAGAAATGACTGCGTTCTATGTGTTTAATTGCTCTGTAAGACTTTCCTTTCTCTCCTGGGAGGGGGAAAACAAGTCCAGCACGTGAGCCACCTTGAACCCCTCCTTCAGAAAAACAGTGCTGGGGGAAGGAAGTGCCTTTGAATACTTTACAGTCCCAGCAGGGAGCTCTCCAAAGACAGTATTCTGTCTAGAAGGCATCTAAAATGGCCTGTTAGCAAGATCTAAGAAAATGGCACTTCCCTCTAGCTGTATTTAAAAATATGAAGACCGCAAAGGGAATTGGCTTTTCAAAACACAGCAGAGAATATTCTGTCTTTTACTTGCCTTAAAGTTTGATTTGGTTGTGTTGCAAAAAGAAAAAAAAAAATAAGAGAGAGAGAGAAAGAAGCAAACTTATTTTGGGGATGGAATGTTTCCTTTCCATTTTTTTTTTTTTTTAAAGATTGCTGAGTTATGCACTTACCCGTTCACAAATCTAACGCCACGAACCCATCCTACTGCTGTCTTGCTGAAATCCTTTTAATCCCCCATTCCTGAACGGGTACATTTGAAAAAGAGCAGTTTACTTTATCGCCTCCCTGGTTTTTCTCACCAAGTTCACCCTAGTTGAAATCCTTTTCTATTTGTTTCCATCTATCAAGTTTTTAAAGATTTAAGTTCTTCCCAAACTACTCTGGGACTTCCTGGGTAGCTCAGCTGGTACAGAATCTTCCTGCAATGCAGGAGACCTGGGTTTGATCCCTGGGTTGGGAAGATCCCCTGGAGGAGAACATAGCAATTCACTCCAGTTTTCTTGCCTGGAGAATCCCCATGGATAGAGGAGCCTGGCTGGCTACCGTTTATGTGGTCACAAAGAATTGGGTACTACTGAGTGACTAAGCAAAGCATAGCTCAAACCTATTCTAAAATCTCAAGCCAAGCTGGGCCCTTCTTCATCTGAAAGTTGGTACTTGACTTACTTGCATTTCTCATTTCACAGCTATTTATCACATACTACATTAAGGTGTGACGCATCCCAGATGGCACAATAGTAGATTTCACCCGCCAGTGTAGGAGATGCAAGAGATGCAGGTAGGATACCTGGGTGGGGAAGATCAGCTGGAGTAGGAAGTGGCAACCCAATCCAGTATTTTTGCCTGGAGAATCCCATGAACAGAGGAGCTTTGGTAGGCTACAGTTCACATGGTTGCAAAGAGTCAGACATGACTGAACACACACACACACACACACACACACACACACACACACACACGTTAAGAGACAGGTCCAGATTTTTTGCAACACTATTAAATCTGCCACACAGTGTAACTCTATCTTCCAGTCTGAATGTTAGTTACCTAGGTCCTACTCTACCTTATACAAACAAAGTTTCTTAGCATTTGATATTTTTTGGTATTTATTTATTTGGCTGTANAACACTATTAAATCTGCCACACAGTGTAACTCTATCTTCCAGTCTGAATGTTAGTTACCTAGGTCCTACTCTACCTTATACAAACAAAGTTTCTTAGCATTTGATATTTTTTGGTATTTATTTATTTGGCTGTACCAAGTAAATAGTTGCAACATGGGAGGATCTTTGACCTTTGTTGTGGTATGTGGAACCTTTACTGTAGCATGAGGGCTCTTAGTTTAGTTGTGGCCCATGGACTCTCCACACTGGGAGCACAAATGTTATTCACTGGACCACCAGGGAATTCCCAGGATTTGTCATTTTTAAACGAGTGGATATCACTTGATATTGTCCAAGTTTTGTTTATTAACCCTATTTTTATTGTCTATTTGGCAAAGGGTCAAGGAGGATTGGATGCACACTCTGATTTGTTGCTTAATTTGTTTCTATGGTATCCATATAAAAGCTGATGTCTCTTAGAATCCTTGCATCTTTGGAAAACCTGCCATGATGTTTGGTCCTGCATTGATCATAGGCTCAAATCACAGGTCTGTGTGTTCTTCTAATGAAGATGTTGTATTTACCCCAAGACACATAAAGAGATATTAGAGAATCAGATGGAATCGTGAATGTCAAGCTAATTAACTATTAAGACTTTGGGGCAATAAAAATAAAATCAGGGCTGTAAGCTTTTAATCAATAGAACTAATTCATTGGTCTGAAAGAGAGTGCTCCATATCAGTGTATCTCAATATAGTTCTTGTTAACAGTATTTCTTTGTCTATCTGGATAAGTCATTAACGATTTNTATTAAAGGATAACTGCCTTACAGAATTTTGCTCTTTTCTGTCAAACCTCAACATGAATCAGACATAGGTATACATATTCCCCTCCCTTTTGAACCTCCCACCCATCTCCCTCCCATCCCACCCCTCTAGGTTGATACAGAGACCCTGTTTGAGTTTCCTGAGCCATACAGCAAATTCCCATTGGCTACCTATATTACATATGGTGATGTAAGTTTCCATGTTACTGTTTCCATACATCTTACCCTCTCCTCCTCTCTCCCTATGTCCATAAGTCTATTCTTTATTTCTATTTCTCCATTTTTGCCCTGTAAATAAACTCTTAAGTAACATTTTTCTAGATTTGTGTATATGTGTTAGAATATGGTATTTATCTTTCTCTTTCTGACTCACTTCACTTTGCATAATAGATTCTAGGTTCATTCACCTCATTAGAACTGACTCAAATGTGTTCCTTTTTATGGCTAAGTAATATTCCATTGTGTATATATACCACAACTTCTTTATTCATTCATCGGTTGATGAATATCTAGGTTGCTTCCATGTTCTAGCTATTGTAAATAGTGGGTAATGAACAAAGTTTCTCTTTCAATTTGGTTTCCTCAGGATATATGCCTAGGAATGGGATTGCTGGGCCATTTGGTGACCATTATTTCTAGTTTTTTAAGGAATTTCCATACCTTCTTCCATAGTGGCTATATCAATTTACATTCCCACCAACAGTGCAAGAGTGCTTTTCTCCACACCCTTTCCAGCATTTATTGTTTGTAGACTTTTTGATGAAAGCCATTCTGACCAGTGTGAGGTGATATTTCATTGTGATTTTGATTTGCATTTCTCTAATAATGAGCAATGTTGAGTATCANATTCCCACCAACAGTGCAAGAGTGCTTTTCTCCACACCCTTTCCAGCATTTATTGTTTGTAGACTTTTTGATGAAAGCCATTCTGACCAGTGTGAGGTGATATTTCATTGTGATTTTGATTTGCATTTCTCTAATAATGAGCAATGTTGAGTATCATTTCATGTGTTTGTTAGCCATCTGTATGTCTTCTTTGGAGAAATGTCTGTTTAGGTCTTTTTCCCACTTTTTTATTGGGTTGTTTGTTTTTCTGGTATTGAGTTGTATGAGCTGCTTGTATAATTTGGAAATTAATTCTTTGTCAGTTGTTTCATTTGCTATTATTTTCTCTTATTCTGAGGGCTGTCTTTTCACCTTGCTTATTAGTTTCCTTTTCTGTGCAAAAGCTTCTAAGTTTAATTAGGTCCCTCTTGTTTACTTTTGTTTTTATTTCCATTACTCTAGGGAGTGGGTCATAGAGGATCTTGCTTTGAATCATGTCATTGAGTGTTCTGCCTATGTTTGCCTCTTAGAGTTTTATAGTTTCTGATCTTACATTTAGGTCTTTAATCCATTTTGAGTTTATCATTGTGTATGGTGTTAGGAAGTGTTCTAATTTCATTCTTTTCATGTAGCTGCCCAGTTTTCCAAGCACCATTTATTGAAGAGGCTGTCTTTGCCCCCATTGTATATTCTTACCTCCTTTGTCAAAAATAAAGTACCTATAGGTACATGGGTTTATTCTGGGCTTTCTATCTTGCTCCATTGGTCTATATTTCTGGGATTTTTTTGCCAGTGCCATAGTGTCTTGATGACTGTAGCTTTGTAGTATAATCTGAAATCAGGAAGCTTGATTCCTCCAGCTCCATTCTTCTTTCTCAAGACTGATTTGACTACTTGGGGTCTTTTCTGTTTTCATATGAATTGTGAAATACTTTGTTCTAGTTCTGTGAAAAATGCCATTGGTAATTTGATATGGATTGCATTAACTATGTAGATTGCATTTGGTAGTATAGTCGTTTTCACAATATTGATTCTTCCTACCCAGGAACATGGACTATCTCTCCATCTGTTTCCCTGATAGCTTCCCTGATCGCTCAGTTAGTAAAGAATCTGCCTGCAATCCTAAAGGAGATCAGTCCTAGGTATTCATTGGAAGGACTGATGTTGAAGCTGAAACTCCAATACTTCCACCTGATGTGAAGGGCTGACATTTGAAAAGACCCTGATGCTGGGAAAAATTGAGGGCAGGAGGAGAAGGGGACAACAAAGGATGAGGTGGTTGGATGGCATCACTGACTCAGTGGACATGAATTTGGGTAAAATCCAGGAGTTGGTGATGGACAGGGAGGGCTGGCGTGCTGTGGTTCACAGGGTTACAAAGAGTTGGACACGACTAAGCCACTTAACTGAACTGATCTGAGGGCAATGCAGAAGACCCAGGTTCTATCCCAGGGTTGGAAAGATCCACTAGAGAAAGGATACCCACTCCAGTATTCTTGGGCTTCCCTTGTGGCTCAGCTGGTGAAGAATCTGCCTGCAATGCAGGAGACCTGGGTTCAATCCCTGGGCTTGGAAGATCCCCTGGAGAAGGGAAAGGCTACCCACTCCAGTATTCTGTCCTGGAGAATTCCAGGGACTATATAACCCATGGGGTAACAAATTTCACTTAACTTCACTTTGATTTCTTTCATTAGTGTCTTATAATTTTCTGTGTACAGTTCTTTCATCTCCTTAGGTAAGTTTATTCCTAGATATTTAATTCTTTTCGTTGCAATAGTGAATGGGATTGATTCCTTAATTGCTCTTTCTGATTTTTCATTGTTGTATATAGAAATGCAAGTGATTTCTGTGTACTGATTTTATATCCTGCAACTTTGTTAAATTCACTGATTACCTCTAGTAATTTTCTGACACTATCTTTAGGGTATTCTATGTACACTATCATGTCATCTGCAAACAGTGAGAGTTTTACTTCTTCTTTTCCAAACTAGATTCCTTTTATTTCTTTTTCTTCTCTGATTGCTGTAGCTAGGACTTTCAGAACTATATTGAATAACAGTGGCACGAGTGGACACCCTTGTCTTGTTCTTGATATTAAAGAGAATGTTTTCAGCTTTTCACCATTGAAAATAATGTTTGCTGTAGATTTTATCATATATGGCCTTTGCTATGTTGAGGTAGGTTCCTTCTATGCCCATTTTTTGAAGAGTTTTAATCATAAATAGGTGGTGAATTTTGTTAAAGGCTTTTTCTGCATCTATTGAGATGATCATATGGTTTTTATCTTTTAATTTGTTAATATGGTGTATCATACTGATTGATTTCCATATGTTGAAGAATCCTTGTATCTTGGAATAAACACAGCATGATCATGGTGTATGAGCTTTTTGATGTGTTGCTGAATTCTGTTTGTTAAAATTTTGTTGAGGATTTTGTATCTATGGTCACCAGTGATATCGGCCTGTAGTTTTCTTTTTTGTGTTGTCTTTATCTGGTTTTCATATCAGGGTGATGGTGACCTCATAGAATGAATTTAGAAGTGTTCCTTCCTCTGCAATTTTTTGAAAGAGTCTTAGAAGGATAGGCATACAGTTTAGTTCAGTTCAGTTCAGTCACTCAGTCGTGTCAAAATTTTCGCAACTCCATGAATTGCAGCACACCAGGCATCCCTGCCAGGGTCCAGCCCCCCCTGCCGGGGTCCAGCCCCGGTGGATCCAGGGTAATTCGAAGGGGAGATGGAATCGGTGTCCTAGGAAAAAACTTATTTAATTACAGATATAAAGAGAGATTAGAAAGGAATAGTGTAGTAGGAAGATTAGTGGAGAAAAAGAGGCTGAATAACTTGGTTTACGTGAAATACCAATCACCACCTACGTAGGCCACAGACATCTTTCCATTCTCCCAAAGGAGAGGAGGCACTGAGGCCTCCCCAGTCTGATCTTAGAAGCCCAGGCAAAATTAGCAGGCTTGATGAGTACCCACGTACCAGATGAGAATTCAGCCAGAAGGGGAAAGAACAATACGGGGGAATCAGTCTTTCCAGAAACTGATCCCATTTCTTTATTTTTCAGGTTTGCTTATATGCTTTTTGTTATACATAGGGATGAATACAGAGTCATGCGGGAGTCAGCAGACCTGACCCTTGTCAAAATCAGGAGCTTTATATAAATGTATACAAAGGTCATGGATTTTACATCATCTTCTGGCCATGAGGCCTGCTGACATTTTATGGCTCTTTCTGATAATGGTCAGTCAACCAGAAAACTTATTTTTTCCAGGGGTGATTTTTCTTAAACCAGGCGCCACCCTTCAAATAAAGTTGCATTCTTATAGGGTGAGGGTGTAGTGGGTTACAATCAAGAAAGGGAATTTACTTAGCCTAAGGTTTAACATTATTAATCTTAAAGGTTAATACTTATTTCTCCTATATGCTAGTTATATTCATTATAAGGGCAGGGAATATGGAGATTTAGCAACAAATATTGGCTCAACAAATGAAAACCCTCCACCAACATAATTTCTAATCAACCCACTGTACTATACTAATAATTTTGTAACTTCTCAAAGGAGTCTGTATTTAGAAAGTTTTAAAGCATCTCGTGCCTTTCACAGTTGGGAGACTGTAAACAATCACATGAGGCTGGACAAGCCTGTTCAGGTAGGCTAGAGAACCTTCAGAGGAGTTTGTAAGTTGAAACACTCTTGTCACACCCAGGAATTTTATTAACTGGAGCTGCAAGTTAACTCCTTCTCCGAGAGAGATGGTGATGGGGGAAAGCCCCCCATAAAGTCAGAGGTATAGGTGAGAGCATAAAACAGACTCTGGTTTGGGGGTAGATGCTCGGGAACAGGGGGTTTCCTGAGACTCGATCCTGCCTTTGCCTATGCCGAAGCCTCCTTCCTCATGACCTTTGCCATTAGCGGAGTTCTTCACCCTGGCTCCTGGCACCTCCCTGTCCATCACCAACTCTGAGATTTCACCCAAACTCATGTGCATCGAGTCAGTTATGCCATCTAGCCATCTCATCCCCTGCCGTCCTCTTCTCCTCCTGCCCCCAATCCCTCCCAGAATTAGCATCTTTTCCAATGAGTCAACTCTTCACATGAGGAGGCCAAAGTATTGGAGTTTCAGTCTCAGCATCAGTCCTTCCAATGAACACCCAGGACAGGTCTCCTTTAGGATGGACTGGTTGGATCTCCTTGCAGTCTAGGCATTAATGCAGGATAGGCATTAGCTCTTCTCTAAACGTTTGATAGCATCCTCCTGTGAAGCCATCTGGTCTTGGGATTTTGTTTTTTGGGAGATTTTTGATCACAGCTTCAATTTCAGTGCTTGTAATTTGGTTGTTCATAATTTCTATTTCTTCCNGATATTGGCTCCCTGGTGCTCACTGGGAGATTTCACAACTTGGGTATAACAGTACATTGCCCTGATTAATTCAGCTGGTACTGAATAAGAATATTTTTACAGAATATAGCCTATAGTAAATAGTATTGTAGTAAGTTTGAATGTGTTTGTACCCTAATGGTCCCTATATTCAAGATTACCAAATTCATCATGGAGTTTAGTTAGCTAGCTGAGCAGAATGTTGTAGAGAAAAGAATATGGATGGGAACCCCACTGAAAGTGTTAGTCGCTCAGTCATGTCTAACTCTTTGCGACCCCATGGACTGTAGCCTGCCAGGCTCCTAAGTCCATGGAATTTTCCAGGCAAGAATACTGGAGTGAATTGCCATTCCCTTCTCCAGGGTAGCTTCCCAACAAAGGGATTGAACACAGATCTCCTGCATTTCAGACAGATTCTTTACCATGTGAGCCACCAGGGAATCCCACTGAACCAGATTCAAATTCTGTCTCAAATACTTATTACCTTGACTATAATGTGTTCAACCCATATTGCAGGCAGACTGTTTATCATTTGAGCTACTTGGGAATCCAATATAAAATGGTGTTACTTATTATATAAAGATATATGCATATATGGGCTTCAAGGGGAACCTAGTGGTGAAGAACCCGGCTGCCAGTGCAGGAGACATAAGAGATTTGGGTTCAATCCCTGAGTCAGGAAGATCCCCTGGAGGAGGGCTCAGTAACTGACTCCAGTATCCTTGCCTGGAGAATCCCATGGACAGAAGAGCCTGGTGCTTTGTAGTTCATATGGTTGAAAAGAGTTAGACATGACTGAGCCACTAACACTTTCATGGGGCTTGATAATGAGGAACAAAAAATGAAATAAAAAATGGAGGAATGACACATAAACCAGTGATGAGAACGTACTGTGAAATGAAGAGTATGATCATCATCATAAACCTTAATATCTGAGGGCTACACTCTCCCCNCTAACACTTTCATGGGGCTTGATAATGAGGAACAAAAAATGAAATAAAAAATGGAGGAATGACACATAAACCAGTGATGAGAACGTGCTGTGAAATGAAGAGTATGATCATCATCATAAACCTTAATATCTGAGGGCTACACTCTCCCCCACAGATCACTTTGACTTTCACTGTTTCAACTCATCTAATGTGTTAACGAGAGAAACCCCTCCCTTAATACTCCTCAACTGACTCTCTTTCTCTGTTTATCTGTGTCTCTTTTTCTCTGTTTTTCTTTCTCTCCATCTCTCATCATAGATAAACATAATGTAGATTTCTACAAACACTTTATTGTCTGGTCCTCAGAGATAACTAAGCATTGGGATTTCCAATTACATATTTCAGTTCAGTTCAGTTATCAGTCATGTCTGACTCTTTGTGACTCCAAGGACTGTACACACAAGGCCTCCCTGTCCATCAGCAATTCTGGAAGCTTGCTCAAATTCATGTATGCCAAGTCAGTGATGCCATCCAGCCATCTCATCCTCTGTCATCCCCTTCTCCTCCTGCCTTCAATCTTTTCCAGCAACAGGGTCTTTTCAAGTGAATCAATTCTTCCACAGGTGGCCAAAGTATTGTAGTTTCAGCTTCAGCAACAGTCCTTCCAATGAATATTCAGGACTGGTTTCCTTTAGGATGGACTGATTGGATCTCAAGAGTTTTCTCCAACTGAGGTCCAAGGGCCTCTCAAGAGTTTTCTCCAACACCACAGTTCAAAAGCATCAATTCCTCAGGGCTCAGCTTTTTTATAGTCCATCTCTCACATCCATACATAACTACTGGAAAAACCATACCTTTGACTAGATGGACCTTTTTTGGCAAAGTAATGTCTCTGCTTTTTAATATGCTGTCTAGGTTGGTCATAGCTTTTCTTCCAAGGAGTAAGCGTCTTTTAATGTCATGGCTGCAATCACCATCTGCAGTGATTTTGGAGCCCCTAAAAGTAAAGTCTGTCACTGTTTCCACTGTTTTCCCAACTATTTGCCATGAAGTGATGGGACCAGATGCCATGATCTTAGTTTTCTGAACGTTGAGTTTTAAGCCAGTTTTTTCAGTCTCTTTCATTTTCATCAAGAGGCTCTTTAGTTCTTCGCTTTCTGCCATAATGGTGATGTCATCTGCATATCAGAAGTTATTGATATTTCTCCCAGCAATCTTGATTTCAGCTGTGCTTCATCTAGCCCAGCATTTCTTACTTTGTACTTTGCATATAAGTTAAATTGGCAGGGTGACAATATACACCCTTGACATACTCCTTTCTTGATTTGGAACCAGTCTGTTCCGTGTCCAGTTTTACTGTTGCTTCTTGACCTGCATACAGATTTCTCAGGAGGCAGAAACCTGAGAATCATCTCAAATGGTCTGATATTCCCACCTCTTTAAAAATATTCCACACTTTGTGCTGATCCTGGTGATCCACAAAGTCAAAGGATTTGGGATAGTCAACTAAATAGATGTAGATGTTTTTTCTGGAACTCTCTCACTTTTTTGATGATCCAGTGGATGTTGGCAATTTGTTCTCTGGTTCCTCTGCCTTTTTGAAGTCCAGCTTGAACATCTGGAAGTTCATGTACTGTTGAAGCCTGGCTTGGAGAATTTTAAGCATTACTTTGCTAGCCTGTGAGATGAGTGCCATTGTGTGGTAGTTTGAACATTCTTTGGCATTGCCTTTCTTTTGGATTTGAATGAAAAGTGACCTTTTCCAGTCCTGTGGCCACTGCTGAGTTTTCCAAATTTGCTGGCATATTGAGTGCAGCACTTTCACAGCAACTATCATGGTTATCAGGATCATTAAGATCTTTTTTTGTATAGTTCTGTGTATTCTTGCCACCTCTTCTTAATGTCTTCTGCGTCTGTTAGGTCCACACCATTGTCCTTTATTGTGCCCATCTTTTGGATGAAATGTTCCTTTGGTATCTCTAATTTTCTTGAAGAGATATCTATTTCTTTCCCATCCTTTTGTTTTTCTCTATTTTTTTTTTTTTTTTTGCATTGATCACTGAGTAAGGCTTTCGTATCTCTTCTTGCTATTCTTTGGAACTGTGCATTCAAGTAGAATCACATGCTTGGATTTATTCTTGGGGTCATGCTTCAATCACTGGCTTGAGCTCTTGCAAACCATCAGAAGTGATATGAGGGTTCCTGGTTGAAAGAACCATTTGAGTCTAGTTAAGACAGGCTTTAGTTGTCTCCCTGAATAATTTTATTATTCATTTCCATTCCTGTGGTAAAGAGGGAGTGAACATTATACTGACCTCCTTTAGAAGCTGTTTATCACTATCATTATCTTCATATGACATGATGACAAGGTCTGTGTGGTTGTATACATTGATCACTAACCAGGCTTTTTTTTGGCATAAAACTCATTTTTCTTACTATTGTACTTTATATTAAAAATATAATCCCTCTAACTCTGCCAACTCTCAAAGACCCATTTGGGCTTTTTAACTTGGATGTGCTACTGCGCTCAATTACATATTCATCTAACTGTCATTGATATGAAATTAACAGTAAGGGCATTTTTGCATAGAACTGTCCCCAAATAGATAACTATTCCTAATCTCTTTTAATGCTCTCTTAATTGTTTTTAATTGATGAATTTTTAGAACCAGATACAGAGTATCCAATTAACCTCAACAGGAGATGACCCTCTTTAATCTGAAGTGCCAGGTTCTGTTCTGAATTTCAATGAAGAAAAGAGGGAAAAGAAAATTTCTCTTCTCTTTCACATCTTAATGCAGATACATGCCTACATTTTTGCCAGTTAATAAGAAAGAGAAAACCAAGGATTTGAAAATAAGGGTTTATAAAATAGACCCCAGGAAAGTCAGTGCAACATAAATTCTGGCTTCTTTTTGTGACCTTATAAATTAGAAGGATGGTTACCTGATCTAGCTTGATCATATATAAAAGCAAACTTTTGGATCTGGTCTAACTATTTCCATTTCCTCAAGAAAGAAACAACAACGTACTGCATCTGAGTTTCCTTAATCATAAGCTAGATAATTTTTCAGGTTTCTTTGAAAAATAAAATGGGATAATACATTAAAATATTTATGTTTATATATATATATATATATATAGCACATATCAAGTACATACAGTACAATAAGTAGTATGATAGTTTTTCTTTCTTTCAGTGTCTTGATATGCATATTAGTTTGCCACTTTTGAGAGTTTATGTTGTACAACTGAAGTGTGAAATAAAAAGTGTTAACTAATGATAATTTTTGAAATGTGACACTTTAAGAATAGAATATCTCCAAATTTTACTTTTATGGTAGGTCATTACTTAGAGAATATGGGGAAACCATCCAATCTCTATATATAACATTCTGAGAAATTCCTTTCAATCTCTCTGATATCTAGTTAATTATTAGTACCACTTGTTTAAAATTACACTATAATGAGAATATCAGAATTTACTTAAATTGCCTTGTGAATAGTATGTTTTATTTTGGTGAGTTTTTTTAAAAAACATGAAATTATTTCCACTAATCTTTGATTTTCTTTAACAACCATTACATGAAAATGAGTTACTTACAATTAAAATAGAAACTACTTGCATCAGACAGGAGCTATTTATAAATATTAAGTAAAATGAAACATACTATAGCAGGAAAGTAACACAGAGCCAATATTTAGGCACTTGCAAATTTAGAAACAGTGGAAACAGTGGCTGACTTTATTTTTGGGGCTCCAAAATCACTGCAGATGGTGATTGCAGCCATGAAATTAAATGATGCTTACTGCTTAGAAGGAAAGTTATGACCAACCTAGATAGTATATTAAAAAGCAGAGACATTACTTTGCCAACAAAGGTCCATCTAGTCAAGGCTATGGTTTTTCCAGTGGTCATGTATGTATGTGAGATTTGGACTGTGAAGAAAGCTGAGCCCTGAAGAATTGATGCTTTTGAACTGTGGTGTTGGAGAAGACTCTTGAGAGTCCCTTGAACTGCAAGTAGATACAACCAGTCCATTGGAAGGACTGATGCTGAAGCTGAAAATCCAATATTTTGTCCACCTCATGCAAAGAGCTAACTCACTGGAAAAGACCGTGATTCTGACAGGGATTGGGGGCAGGAGGAAAAGGGGACAACAGAGAATGAGATGGCTGGATGGGATCACCAGCTCAATGTGCCGGGAGCCAGCGTGAGGAACTCTGCCCATGGCAAAGGTCATGAGGAAGGAGGCTTCGGCATACACAAAAGTGGGATTGAGCCTCAGAAAACCCCTTGTTCCCAAGCATCTACCCCCAAAACCAGAGTCTACCTACTTTACTGTTTCATGCTCTCACCTACACTCTGACTTTAAGGGGGGCTGTTCCCCACTGGTTCTCTAGGAGAACGAGTAAACTTGCAGCTCCAGTCAATAAAAATTCCTGGGCGTGACAAGGGTGTCTCAGGTCAAACCTCTCTGCTGGCAGAATAGCTTGTGTGATAGGATTATCCACACTTTTGCCACTCTGCACATGATTGTTTACTACCTCTCAACCATAAACAGCACAGAGAGTTTGGA
>SJYV01028296.1:0-15131 GCA_006410875.1 Neotragus pygmaeus | reverse complement strand
ATCTCTTCATGGCTGCTCCAGCAAAGCGCAGCTGCTGCTCCTTACCTTGGATGAGGGGTATCTCCTCACGTCTGCCCCTCCTGACCTTGAACGTGAAGTAGCTCCTCTTGATATGACATCTTTGCACAGGCAAAACTATAGGGACAGAAAACGGGTAAGTGATTATTGCCAGGGACTGGGAACTGACTAGTTTCAGGCATGAAGAGATTTTGGAGGTGATGAAGCTCTTCTATATCTTGATGGTGCTAGTATTGCATAAATTTGTCAAAACTCAGGCTGTAAAATAAATGATAAATGTTTTGCATGTAAATTATTGACTTATTTTTAAGAACTAAAAGTAGTATGGTGTGATATGCACATCAAATTAAGCCCTTTTATGAAACAACAAAAGAAAGAAAAAAAAAATGAAAAAGGAACAGAAAAAAAGAATTGAGGTGAGAGGATACTGAATAGCCATGATCGATCTTGTATGAATAGCCATACAAGAACGATCAGTTTGCAGATACCAGTGAAGAATAACCTTCCAATCCTTCACTCCCAACTCTGACACAGCCTTAAGTCTACAGTGATTAGAACCAGGGGACTCTATGCTGCATGTTTAAAGAGTACTTCCAGGGACTTTTCTGGTGGTCCAGTGGTTGAGAATCTGCCTTCCATTGCAGGGGACATGGGTTCAATCCCTGGTCGGGGAACTAAGATGCCACATTCCTCAGGACAACTAAACCCATGTGGCAACTATTGAGTCCTCATGTCGCAATGAAGACCCATTGCAACCCACTAAAAAGAAAAAGAAAAATTAAAATTCAGAGCATTTCCAGGAGTAGGGGAGAGAATGGTACTAGCCTCTCCAATCATTGTAAATACACTTTACCTTTACTACTCTTGAGTTTCAAGGGCAAGATTTATTAACAGAAAGTGTTTCATGGCTCAAAAATACTTTCAAAACTGCTAATCTCATCCAATGCTCTCTTATTTTTAGAAAAATTAAGAGGTTTGTCTATGTTCACCTAGCTAGTAGCAGAGTTGATGCTTGAACAGGAGAGGCAAACTCAAATATCTACAGGACCAAGTATCCTAGATGAGTGACATGAACAGGAAGGACATTATAGCAAACAGGAGCATCCGTTGCCTCAAGAGGCCTGATCACTGCCATGCAGGTGTGCAGGCCCAGAGCCACCAGAACTTTTGAGTTTTGTTTGTTTGTTGTTGTTTTCCTCAAGAATCTTGGAATCTGGATTTTCTTATGAAATCTCTTGATTTTTAAAAGTTGTTAACCAGTTCTATTTTTGTTCACACAGTCTTAATAAACAAAAACCATCTGTCTGTTAGCAGGGCCTGGCTGCAAGCCCCTGGTTTGTGAGCCCTTGTCTGAACTCTACTCCAAGTCCATTTTGTGTGTTCCTCACATCTGATGGTCATCAACCTCACTTGAGCTGTGAGCTCGGAAACCACAGAAGGAAAATGTAGAGCTGTTCTTTATCCTCAGAACCATGTGGGCAAATACCCTCAACATGAAATCAAATGGCTGAGCTTCTGTATGTAGGAAATCCCTCACTCTATGCCCTTTGTCCAGACACACCCAAACAGTCCACTTCTCCCGCCCACCATCAGACAAATCCTACATGTCTTACAAGGCAGCCTGCTCTTGATTGAAATGGCAAAGTTCCTGCCTAGGGAGACTATAAATCATGTTTTATCTTTGAATGGAGTGCAGAGTAGTGTAAAGGGCAGAGACGTGGGAATGAAACAACCCTTCACCAGTTATGTAACCTTGGGTCATGTACCTACAAATTCTCAAAGCCCATTTTCCTCAATTATGACATGAGGATGGTGGTTCTGAAAGGATGGAATTGTTATAAAGATTCAGTCATTACTATTTCAAGAAAAGTGGATTGTCATTTATGGCTTTTCTTGTCATTGATATGTTAATAATTATTGCATTTTGATTATTATAATAATGCATATCATTATAAATACATGGGCCAGAGTCTAGGCTGTGACACTTACCAGACCCAAACAACTGTGGGAAAGTTATAAAACCTCCCAAAGTTTGTTACCTCCTCCAGAAAATAAGAAATAAAATACCCAGCTCACAAAGCTCTTGCTCAGTCTTGTCAGTAATACGGTATCAAGGGGGATTAGCACAGTTTGTGGCCGACGGTACCCCTCGATAAATAGTTGTTATGACTATATCACTGTTATAGATATATCCTAGTCAGTCTCACTCAACAATGTCAGTTATGTGCTTGAGGTCTCTTCTGCAAGAGATCAAGCCATGCAATCCTTTTGCAGGAAGTTAGGATGATGTCCAAGCACTTATTTCTCCAATAAGAGAAATAAATGTTGGCACGAGGCCTGAACATCCAACCTGCACAGGACGTTAGGGGAAGATCACTTTAGAGCATCTGTCTCTTTAATTCTGAAATTGAGCCAGTACGTTTTTCTCTAGCAAGATTCTGGAACTAGTAGGAAGGCCCCTGGAGACTCCTTAATCTCTCAAAGATACTAAACTGAATCCTTGCATAGCTGAAACCTGAGGTTGGGATAAAGTCCATTTAAACTTTTAAAGCTCTCTGTGTGGGATTGGACAAAGCTCCTACATGTTTTATGGAACCCTAGACAGCTTCTTAAACAACTAAGGCTCCCTGAGAACCAAGCACAGCAGTGAGTTGTGAAAACATAGCCTGATAGATTCTGTCCATTCATTTAGCACTTAATCTGCCATTGCCTCATGTCATCTCCTGCAATGTTTCCTCACTTGTCGACATGCCTTTTCATGACACTACACTCTGTCTCCCCAGTTGGAGTATAGGGCCCCCCAAAACAAACCGTGGCTCCAGGGTCTTGATGATCATCAACACATATTAGGGTTTAAGAAAATTCCACGTTCCACCTTGATTTTCCATTTGATTTCATCAGTTATAAATATCTTATTATTACACTAGCTTCTGCTTAGAGATTAAGAAAATCAAGCTCAGAAAAAAGTGACTTTCAAGAAAGCACTATTTGAAAAAGTGGCAGGGCTAAGTTGTGACCTAGAACTGTCCAGTGTCAAAGCCAATGCTTAAGTTACCTGGTGAGTCAACAGCCCTTATGTGAGTCAACCAAGAAGATTTTTTTGTTTGTTTTTTGGTAATGCTGAAGTAGCTTGGCTATAAGTTATTATAGTCATCTGATAACTGGGATGAATCTTAGATTTTTGGACTTAAACATCTAGATCTTTGGTTAAGGAGTTTGAATTGCTAGGATAAGCCCAAGGGGAAATGACCCACAGCCTCGGTTTTGCTAGATTTCATTTCATAATTTCCATAGCCTTCGCATTTTGCTACCCATAGACCCATCATATATGGAGCTCATGAGTCCCAGGTAAATACAGCATTGACGTGTCTTCTACTTTCTTATATTATTATGTGAAATCACAGAAAATTCACAAAGATCATTGTAGAGAAAAATATATATCTAATGGAAATAGGTGAGATAGACAAAGGCCAGGTTTGTTGATAGTAGCGACTAATTGAGCACCTATATGAGCTTCACGTGTGTGTGTGTGCCTATGTGTGTGTGTGCGTGTGCACATGCTGTGCTATAGCTGGAGGCATTTCTTCCATTTGAATCCCACTGCCTGCCTGTCAGAAGCTCTCAACATTAGTTTATGTAGCAGGATGGGAAGCCCCAGGATTAGCCATTAAATTATTCATTTTGCAGATTTATAGTGAATACCTTCTGTGAGTAAGGCATTTAGCAAATGATTCTATATTTCTGTCTTCAAAAAGTTTCTGGTCAGAGTTGTCACAGTTTGTACTGGGGTGACTAATTATGGGCAGAGGAATACAATATGATGGATGGATAGATTGAAACACAGAGAAAAGAACAGCCCTACCATGGTCACATAGGACACAGATCCGAGTCTGGAATACTAACTCCAGTCACCCATCCAAACCCAAGCCAACTGCCGTGACAACATGCATTCTCCCAGACACTCAACAGAGATCTGTTGGAAGAATGTACGCACTTGGCAGCAGAGAGGGGAGGAGGCAGGAACAAGAGAAAAGACAAGGAAGTGAGGTCATCTATGCTTTTGAAGCTGAGCTTTTTGGCCCCCAACCTCAGTGCCACAGGAAGCTACTGGACAGATGTCAGGAAAGTGATGAGGCTTTAAAGGCAGAGGTTGGAGCCCCTCTTCAATAGACAGCTATATCTTTGAACAGTGTCTTTTTCATATATTCCTCCATATGACTAAGTTTTCAGAAATAAAACATAGCTTTTATTCACTGCATTCATTAGATTGTGATTTCATGCTCCCTACTTCTGAAAGAAAATTTAAGGAACTGGATAGTAAACCTTTTGAGAACTACCAAAATGCAAACATCAAGAGGATGGGGGAAATTGAGGGAGGGGAGAGGAGATAATCTTCCTAATTTCCTCCATGCTGGGCACTCATACATTTCCTGAATGAATCATTTGGCTCCTCAGAGAAAAGAGATTTGGAAGGCTGTCTGCAGCCCAGAATTGTGCCAGGTCTGTGGCCACCTCTTTTCATCTTGCAAGGAAAAAAATGCCTTAGCACTTCATTGAGGGTGCAATGTTACTATTAAAAGAGGAACTGACAAGCTATTGAGTGAAGAACACTGAGGAGTTGGCTCAGCTCCCGCAGAGCTCAAACAAGCATTAGAAAAGAGGTGGCTGAATAAATTACTCCACATCTGTATCCTTCGTAGAAGCAGCTCAGTGATAGGGAGAGATAATTTTGTACCACTGTGTTTTATTCTTGAATTAATTGATGTCTTCATCTTTGTCTTGTAGCTAGACAATAGCATCACAGAACTTAAAGACCAACTGCTCATCATCACATTTTACATAAGGGAAAACTGAGGCAGTATCTAAAAAAGGCAGTATCTTACCCTCAGATATTCAAAAAGTTAGTGCCACAATTAGAACTAGAATGCAGATTTCCTCACTTGTGCTCCAATAAACTGAATTTATATAATCTTAGGCCCCCAAAGCAGGGTCTAAGATTCTCAACATTTTATATTTTCTCCACTTTTCCATATGATTTACATGTGGAACCCACATTAAACCCATTACTAAAACTCAGGTGGTGCTAGTGGTAAAGAAGCTACCTGCCAATGCAGGAGACATTAAAGACATGGGTTTGATCCCTGAGTCAGGAAGATCCCCTAGAGGACAGCATGACAACTAACTCCAGTATTCTTGCCTGGGGAATCCCATGGACAGAAGAGCCTGGTAAGTTACAGTCCATGGGGTCGCAAAAAGTTGGACAGACTGAAGTGACTTAGCATGCATGCACACAAATATCATGATAGAAGTATCCATTTAAAATTATTTTTAGGTTGAAAGAAAACTTCAGGGATCACCTAGTCCAGTTCACTTAATTTCTACATGACTGACCACAGGTTTAGAAAGTAGAAACAAGTTGTATGAAGTCATACAGTCAATTAATGGCAGAAGTTGACTTTATAGCTAGAACATAGTATCCCGATCTTAAACAAGCATTGGCTGATGGACAATGGTTCTTTCATCACAACCCAAATGCTGGAATATGATGTGTTTATCATCCCATAGTGCTTAATAGACAGAATGAGAAGTTTTGAGTCAGAAGGTTTTCATTTGCCTCTTAAATGGTAATAACCTTGTATGAGTGTCTCTGAATATATCAGATGAAATATTCTACCAGTCAGTCTGGTTCTTCAGCATCTAGAATGTAATGCCATTCAGAGGTTGATCATATAGTATAGAACAAAGATCACAGAAAAAATAAGTTTGCAAGATAATAACAGATTAAATGTAGGATGTCCACACACTGGTGAAGTATACAAAAGGAAGAAAAAGAAAATGATATGGAAAACAAATCCCACTTTAATCAACATAGATTATTATGAATCCTCATTTGACAATATAAAGATGAGATGGATCAGATGATGTGGACTAAATTTTGTTTATAAAAGAAGGAAGCAAAGATAGGTTGATGGAGAAAATTTGAGAAGACTGGTTGAGATATATCTTAGTCAGATGCTATTATAAAATAGCATCAACTGGGTGACTTAAAAAAAACATATGTTTTTTTAGTGTTTTAAAAAACACTTCTCACAGTTCTGGAGGCTGAAAATCCTGAGATCAAGCGGTTGGTGGATGTGTCTAGTGAGATCTCATTTGTTGGCTTGCAGACCACCACCTCATATGGCAAAGAGAGAGAAAGAGGACTTTAATCCCTTCCTCTTCTCATAAAGATGCTAATCCTATCATCTCCCACTGGGCCCCATTCCAATGACTTCACCTGAACATAATCATGGGCTTCCTAAGTGGTGCTGGTGGTAAAAGAACCCACCCACCTTGCCTCCCAGTGCAGGAGACACAATAGACCCCAGGTTCTATCCCTGGGTCAGGAAGATCCCCTGGAGAAGGGCACGGCAACTGACTCCAGTATTCTTGCCTTAAGAATCCCATGGATAGAGGAAGCTGGCAGGTTATGGTTCATAGTGTTGCAAAGAGTAGCACAAGACTGAAGCACCTTAGCATGCACGTGCAAACATAATTACTTCCCAAAGTCCCCACCTCCAAATTCTATCACACTGAAGGTGAGGGTTTCAAAACATATGCATTTGGTGGGGGAGATCCAAGCTTGTATTTCAGGAAGAATGGTGAGAACACATCCAGAAGTAAACAAAGGACCCCCACGTGGCACTGTGTGATCAGCTGGCATCGTTAAAGAGGATAACACGCAATGGGGCTGTGGCACCTTCTTCGGGTGGGATTCCCTGGGCACACAAATGGAAATGTTGCCCAAAGACATTAAGGATTCACTGGAGATGTGCCTAAGGACCTAGGCTCAGTAGGAGCTGAGGGAAAACTTAGAGAGGGACAAAAATTCTTCTGGAACAAAGCAAAATTTCATAGACTTAAAGGGCAAATGAAGCCAAAGATCAGGCCTGGTGGAAATATGGCAGAGGGAAATCTCAGAAGAGAGGGAGTCATGGTCAAAGCCTGAATGGCTGACCTTTAAGATTTTATAGATGGGAAAACTCATTTCAGGAGTAGAGTGGTTACAATGGTCTATATTAGAAAATGGTCTTGAAAAGCAACAGAATGTGATGTCTGCTGGAGTCAGGGAGGTGAAGGAAAGTTAAAAGAAGAGAATGTGATGAATGATTAACACAGATGATGTTTCTTAAAATAATATTTGATGTAAGAGTGGAAAGAGAGAATGTGTTGCTTGACAAAAAGCTCAGATGAACCGTAGAGAGCTGTTGAGACAGTGAAGGGCAGAGATGTGGCCAAAAAATGGCAGGAAACCAGTAGAAATTAACTGGTCTATGACCCCTTTATGGAAAAGGGATCTTGATGGCTAGATTCAATTCAGTAAGTCTGACCTTCTTAAGGTACATATAGTTTAGAAGGAGGCCTGGGGCACAAATGATATTGAATGTCAATACAAATTTCCTCTTACAAAGGCACCACAAATCTTCTAAATTACATTGATTGGACAATGATAATATTTAGTGCTTATTTTTCCTCTAGGTTTTAAACTCCAAAAGAGCAGAGGTGGCTATCTTTGCCTTGAAATATAATAGATAATCAACAAACTAACTACAAGTTAGTTGAATAAATGATACAAACAAGCATGAAAATGAGTGACCTTTATCAAGCCAGACACTCTTCTAACGGTTCACACACATTAACTCATTCAATACTCAATATAATCCTAAAGGAAGAAATGTTGATTCTGAGCATAATATATGAATTGACTTTATTAGAGAGAATCTTGCTTTGAAATAAAGATGCTGATCGGTTATGTGTAAAGCATTTATATACTCACACAGACCTATTTGTCTGTGATACACATGTATGTATTTATTACTTTATTTTAGATTGTTTGCAAGTCTATAAATCTAGAAAGAGAAATACATGAGAGGTATCTCATAATTTTCTATTGGTATATAAATAGAATTATGATGATTTTATTTTATAGTAGGAAAACTCATTTGTGATTGGCTAATAAAGACTAAGTCACTATAAGCATATATATATATTTTTATTAAATAGGTATATCAGAGTGAACTTGAGGAGTCTAGGGGAATCTTTCCTGCTGGGATAATGCTAGTACTAGGTGGAAGAGTCAAGATCCATTGCCAGGCTGAGGGAGAAACTGTTTTATCATGTCTATTCAAGGGCACGGCTTAGCCATTATCAGCACATGCCTGTGTAGTGAGCACCAGAACCCCTTATTTATTTTAGATACAGACTTGCCCTATTTTAATGAAACTACTGATTGATTATTCCTCAATTTTCTGTAGCAACCGTGAAGAAGACAGTAAAAGAAAAAAAACTGAACAGAAACACGTATACTTTATATATTGTGAACTGTGTTTATTGTTGCTTAATTCCAATAACTAGACACAGACTTAATGGTGTTAGATGCAAGCAGGGTGTTGAAAAGGAGGAAGATAAAGCTTATTTGAAACCCCATTTATTACCTGGAGTTTTGCAGTCTTTCCTCCTTGGTAAATTTGCTTTCCCCTCTAAAAGTCTCCATCCTTGAGACGTGCTTGAAATGAAAGCCAGTTCTTGCTAGACTTGCAAAATTGCATCGCAGGCAAGCAGAGCCCCTGGGAGAGGCCATCCCATCCATCAGACCCACTGGCTTTTGAAAGGGAGAGGCCTGAGGATAGTCAAAATGATGAATCCCAGTGGCTGGCAGCATCCAGATTATAGATCCTAGAGGATGCCAGTGCATATGTGGTAACACTTGGCATGCAGCAACGCAAAGATCCTTTGAGATACTGATGCTGTGTGCATGTAGATAGGGTACAGATTGTTCTTTGCTTCCACAGGCATATCACTACATCTAAATGCAGGCAAAACAAAAGGCAGGAAGACAGCCAACACAAGAAGCTGGGTACTCGAAGAAACAAGTTTCTGCTTTGATAGCAGGGGAAACCAGCATCAGGAGGATCTTTGTGCTTGCCTTCTGTCCAGATAGGGATCTACCTGTGACCCAGGTCAACCTGTTGATTCAATTGAACAGATTTATTGAGCACCTACTATGTGGCAGGCACTGGGCCTACTGCTGAAGATACACCCTGAACAAGACAGATGATTTCTCTTATCAGTGAGTGGAATCTCCAGGGTTGGGATATATGAATGGACATTTACAATGCAGTGTAATATTATAGGACATCTGAACTAGGCAGTCAAAGAAATACAACCAATTAAATATAACCTGCTCACCTCTAGATATATTTTCCAATTACACTCCAGCCGGTATTAGTTTCCTAGGGATGATGTAACAATGGACCCCAAGATGGATATCTTAAAATAAAAGGACTTATTATCACATTTTTGGAGGCTAGATGTCCAAAATCAAGGTTTTGGCATCAGTGTGTTTCTTCTGAAGTTTCTAAGGAAGGATCTTTTTCTTCTTTGCATGTATACTCAGTTTCTCAGTAGTGTCCAACTCTTTGGGACCCCATGGACTGCAGCTGGCCAGGCTCCTCTGGCCATGGAATTTCCCAGGCAAGAATACTGGAGTGGTTTGCCATTTCTTTCTTCAGGGGATCTTCCCAACTCAGAGACTGAAACTGCAACTGCTACACTGGCAGGCGGATTCTTTACCACTGAGCCATCTCCAGGCTTTTCTTGGTCTGTGGCTGCATCATTCCAGTCTCTGCCCGTGTTTGCCCAAGGCCTTCTTGTCTGTGTTTGTCCCTTTGTGTGTGATTTTTCCACTTCTAAGATTTAGTGTGTGCGTGTGTGCGTGCTCAGTCATGTCTGACTTTTTTGCAACCCCAAAAGATTTAGGGCCCACCCTAATCCAGTATGACCTAATTTTGATGTAATTACATCTCAAAGGACCCTTTTTTCAAATACATTCCCTTTCTGAGGTTCCAAGGATTAAGACATGAACATATCTTTTGGTGGAGGATGGGGGGTGGGGTACGGCAAACAGTCTAATCCATTATACAGTTTAAGACTGTGTTTCATTCATGCATAGCTTTTTTTTTTTTCCCCACTTTTTTCATTGTCTTTTTCCAGCTCTAGCTAGAACTTTGGGCAATTTACCTGTACTGATATGCAACCCTCTTGAAGTACTTCAAACTTGGTTCTCATTTACATCTATTTTTGTCCGTGTATGTGTATGTGTGATTTTGAGTGGAAAACTTCCTTCATTCTCAGGTGTAATTAGTGGCTCATGGGTCGCTAACGTCCTGGTCAGGTCTATCTCAGACCCCAGGTGAAGACCAGACACTAGCAAAGATTGATGAACAAAGCAAATAAGGGAAACTGGCAAGCTCATGTGGGCTTACCAAATGACAGACAATGGAAAGCAGTCCCTGAAGAAGGGGGTATTTGAAGGACTCACTCTCCAGTCCCCTGGAAGATGCCCCTACTTTACGTAAATACTCATGTTGCATACTGCCTTATGAACTCCTAATTTTGTAAAAAATCTACATCATTATTTGGGGAGATGACTCTCAACTTTTGGTGGAGAGGTGATGTACTAACTACCACAACAGAAGCCCCAAATGTCACTATGATAATGCAGGGAAGAAAGCAACATGTTTTCCCAATGTACTAGGCTACAGTCAGTCAGAACTTTTTCTATTTAGGATGAATTCCCCCAGTCTGCTAAATTCCACAGCTTGGACTACCCAACGTTTTCTCCAAGATTTTAACAAAATGCTCAAGAACTAACAATTCTATTTTCAGCATCTGTTCTGAATTGGTTCCCTATAAATCTAAAAGCAGAACTAAGTTCCAAGTTCCTTAATCATTGTCTAAGAGAAACCCAGTCACACCCAGCACTGGACTGGGATTCACTGTTTCATTATAAGGAGACATGTCTCTCTGCACAAAGAAGCATAGAATTCCTTTCTCTCTTTTTTCCTCCTATAATGCTGAAATATTCCCTACATCTGAAGCCACACCATCAGTCCTACCTACATCAGTTAGGACTCCTGTACACCAAGGGGGCATTTTTTTTTTATATATACACATATTCCCTGGTTTTCAAAATTTTCTGTATACCACTTTGCATTTACCAAAGACCTATACTTTTTGCTAACCAAAAGAAATTCAGAGAAGAATTTTGCTTTTGTGAAAAAAGGAGAAAAATGAAAAAAAAAAACAAAACAAAACACAAACATTTAGCATTTGTTTTGCAGGGAGTGTCACAGAGGCAACACATACTCTGAGCAGCAACAGTATCTCCATCAAGCTCCTTCTGCAGTGACTACATTCAGCATCTAGCATCAGGCTGTCATAGCTCTGACTGTCTGTGAGCATCTGTGCTTTAGCTCGATTTATTTTGTGCATCTGTTAGTAAGGGGTGTCCTAAGGTAACCACTTCTTCACTTTAGACATTTCAGCTTCAAGAAAGTTTCATAGGAATGCTCTGCTTTCAGATAGCAGGGGATACCCATATTTTCGGGGCCTTCCCTGGTGTCCCAGATAGTAAAGAGTTTGTTTGTAATTCAGGCAAATTGGGTTCGAACCCTGAGTTGGTAAAGAATCCACCTGAAATGCAGGAGACACAGGTTCATTCTCTGGGTCAGGATAATCCCCTGGAGAAGGAAATGGCAACCCACTTCAGTATTCTTGTCTGGGAAATCCCATGGACAGAGGAGCCTGGCAGGCTGCAGTCCATGGGGTCACAAGAGTCAGACACGACTTAGTGACTAAACCAACAAACCACCACCACTCATATTTTCACTATACTGACTGGTCTTTCCTTAAGAGGAATCTCCCACCAGATGCTAAAGGAAGAACATTTTCTCATTATCCTGAGAGTGAAAGTCATTATAATTTTAAGGGTTTAATTTTCAGGCTTCAACTATTTTACTTTATGACCTTTTACCGTCTTCCCTCCAACAAATTGTCACTTCCTCTTAAAAAAGGAATGGGACTTAAAGACCTCTATAGCATTTACTAGTATTTTGTTAATTGGGGTGTGAAATGTTTACAACGCATGTTTTCACCAGACTTTAAACAGCCCTGGAATATGAATGAAAAAGCAAAGAAGCATTTGCCTTAAGTATGTTTTTTTGCTGAACTTGGAAAACTGACATCCCTGAGAATGACATCGACAGAAAAAAACAGTCCTGCTCCCGTTGCATTGTAGGCTTTATCTTAAGAGACGAGCATGTAACAACAACCCTGATTTGGGTATCCAGGCCCCTGGTAGTAAAAGGGTTCTGTTATCATAAGTAGAGTTAGTACATGTCTCCATAATGAAGTAAATTGTTGCACAAGAGCTCTTCACTCTGGTTACACATTAGAATCACTGGGGTGGGAAAAACTTTTAAGACACACGGATGTCCTAGCCCCAACCACAGAGATTCTGACTTAATTGGCTTGAGGTGGGATCCAGGAATGGGGATTGTTTAAAAATCACTCTCCAAGTGATTCTCCCAGGCACCTGAAGTTGAGAATCATGAGTAAAGCACCATGCTTCTCCAACTTTAAGATCTGCCTCAATCACCGGAGAAGCTGGTACAACTGTAGATTTGACTCAGTAGGCCTGGAGAAAGTCTTGACACTCTGTATTTCTAACTGGCTCCCAGAATGTGTCCATGGTGGGGGCCTGAGGACCATATCTGGAGTAACAAGCATGTGATTAAATTGGCAATATCTTGAACACTGAACAAACTGGAGTCTGAGAATCAAGCAGAATCAAGAATAAAGAGGAAATAAAACTTATTTCAGGAATGAATGGAGTGAATATGGCATGAAAGGCAGATGTCCAAGGGCCTGGCACTGAGTGGCTACACACATTCTGCTTCTATTTCATTTTCCTCGTCTCTACCTTCCCAAGCACCTTCAACCTTCAGAAGGCAAAAGGAAAGAGCTGATGTCCTGTCTGGTTGCTATGGGAACATCATACTTAAGAGAAAAAGAACGGAGGGTATCAGGACCCACAGTGGCTTATTGGCCATTGACCCATGTATCTAAAAAAATGCCTTGACATTGAAGTTTTAAGGAGAAATATTTGCATATCTTAAATATAAAATCTACTCAAAGCCAGGCTCCTTGTCTTTCATTATACTGGTCTTCTCATGTAGAATGCCCTCTCTCTTACAAATGAGAACAGTCAAATCTGTAGCTGCAGATCAAAGTCAGCTTTTAAAGGTAGTTAGACCAGTGGTCCCCAATCTCTGTGGCACCAGGGACTGGTTTCATGGAAGATAATTTTTTCCATGGCCTGGGGCAGGGGTGGGGGTGGGGAGTGGTTTCAGGATGATTCAAGCACATTACATTTGTTGTGTATTTTATTTCTAATCTAATGCTACCACTGATCTGACAGGAAGTATCAGTCTGCACCCTGGAAGGCTGGGGATTGGGGACCCCTGGTAAGAAGTTGCTAGGCAGGTATTTTAAAGGGTGTTGAGTGTATAGAGATGTGTATAAGAGACAGCATGTATACTCAGTTTCTCAGTAGTGTCCAACTCTTTGGGACCCCATGGACTGCAGCTGGCCAGGCTCCTCTGGCCATGGAATTTCCCAGGCAAGAATACTGGAGTGGTTTGCCATTTCTTTCTTCAGGGGATCTTCCCAACTCAGAGACTGAAACTGCAACTGCTACACTGGCAGGCGGATTCTTTACCACTGAGCCATCTCCAGGCTTTTCTTGGTCTGTGGCTGCATCATTCCAGTCTCTGCCCGTGTTTGCCCAAGGCCTTCTTGTCTGTGTTTGTCCCTTTGTGTGTGATTTTTCCACTTCTAAGATTTAGTGTGTGCGTGTGTGCGTGCTCAGTCATGTCTGACTTTTTTGCAACCCCAAAAGATTTAGGGCCCACCCTAATCCAGTATGACCTAATTTTGATGTAATTACATCTCAAAGGACCCTTTTTTCAAATACATTCCCTTTCTGAGGTTCCAAGGATTAAGACATGAACATATCTTTTGGTGGAGGATGGGGGGTGGGGTACGGCAAACAGTCTAATCCATTATACAGTTTAAGACTGTGTTTCATTCATGCATAGCTTTTTTTTTTTTCCCCACTTTTTTCATTGTCTTTTTCCAGCTCTAGCTAGAACTTTGGGCAATTTACCTGTACTGATATGCAACCCTCTTGAAGTACTTCAAACTTGGTTCTCATTTACATCTATTTTTGTCCGTGTATGTGTATGTGTGATTTTGAGTGGAAAACTTCCTTCATTCTCAGGTGTAATTAGTGGCTCATGGGTCGCTAACGTCCTGGTCAGGTCTATCTCAGACCCCAGGTGAAGACCAGACACTAGCAAAGATTGATGAACAAAGCAAATAAGGGAAACTGGCAAGCTCATGTGGGCTTACCAAATGACAGACAATGGAAAGCAGTCCCTGAAGAAGGGGGTATTTGAAGGACTCACTCTCCAGTCCCCTGGAAGATGCCCCTACTTTACGTAAATACTCATGTTGCATACTGCCTTATGAACTCCTAATTTTGTAAAAAATCTACATCATTATTTGGGGAGATGACTCTCAACTTTTGGTGGAGAGGTGATGTACTAACTACCACAACAGAAGCCCCAAATGTCACTATGATAATGCAGGGAAGAAAGCAACATGTTTTCCCAATGTACTAGGCTACAGTCAGTCAGAACTTTTTCTATTTAGGATGAATTCCCCCAGTCTGCTAAATTCCACAGCTTGGACTACCCAACGTTTTCTCCAAGATTTTAACAAAATGCTCAAGAACTAACAATTCTATTTTCAGCATCTGTTCTGAATTGGTTCCCTATAAATCTAAAAGCAGAACTAAGTTCCAAGTTCCTTAATCATTGTCTAAGAGAAACCCAGTCACACCCAGCACTGGACTGGGATTCACTGTTTCATTATAAGGAGACATGTCTCTCTGCACAAAGAAGCATAGAATTCCTTTCTCTCTTTTTTCCTCCTATAATGCTGAAATATTCCCTACATCTGAAGCCACACCATCAGTCCTACCTACATCAGTTAGGACTCCTGTACACCAAGGGGGCATTTTTTTTTTATATATACACATATTCCCTGGTTTTCAAAATTTTCTGTATACCACTTTGCATTTACCAAAGACCTATACTTTTTGCTAACCAAAAGAAATTCAGAGAAGAATTTTGCTTTTGTGAAAAAAGGAGAAAAATGAAAAAAAAAAA
>SJYV01028294.1:0-13357 GCA_006410875.1 Neotragus pygmaeus | reverse complement strand
GCTCTGAAACTTCCTGTGAGTCTGCTGGAGTCACAGCCCACATCCTCCACCCCAGTCCTACCCTGGCCTCCACTCTGTGGACCAAAAAAAAAGTGCACAACCTAAAAGCTGAGAATTACATTTTACATGGCAAGCAAAGCTGAGCATCTAAGCCTGGGACACCTCAGATAGCTCTGAGGGCCTGCTCTGAAGACGTAAGGGTGGAACCAGGATATATAGGAGTTTTTACTACAAAGACCAGGTAGTCAGAACATCGAAAGATGACTGCTAATTAAAGATAACATCTCAGATTGATGACTTCAGCACTCTTGTATGTATGGGAAGACGCAAGAGTGTAGGGTCATGGAGATCACTCCTGTGATGCGCACCTTAAATATCTGGAGGGCTTCCCAGGTGGCTCAGATGTTAAAAAAAAAAATCCACCTCTAATGCAGGAGACCCAGATTTGATCCCTGGGTTGGGAAGATACCCTGGAGAAAGGAATGGCAACCCACTGCAGTATTCTTGCCGGGAGAATTCCATGGACAGAGGAGCCTGGCAGGCTACAGTCCATACAGTCGCAAAGAGTCAGACACGACGAAGTAACACTTTCACTTTAAATATATAGAACTAGCATCTTGCTTTTCTCCATCTTGAATTCCCTCAGGGTGCACAGTCAGGGTGACTGCCAGGGGTGAGGGCTTGGCAACCTATTCATCTTCATCCTGAGTCACCTCAGGGCTCACCGATGGCATGGCTATAGAAGCTGATGACTGCAGCATCCTTCGTCTAGCAATGTGGCAGGGGAAACATTTTTTTACTCATAATTTCTGCATGGATGTGATAACAGGACACCTGTCATACCCCATCACCCTGCAAGTATTCTAAGCTCCACCTCGGAGTCTACTAACAGGTACGACCTGACACCCAAGTGCTGGGGGCAGTGGGAGACAGCAGACTCTGACCTGGGGTTGGGAGCTGGCCCAGTTAGAAGTGCATGTGCTTGAGTGTCCAAAATATGATAACATGCCTAGATTCGCTGGGGTCAGGGTAATGTCCATCAAGGGTGAGAAGTTAGGAGGATTTGTGAATACTACATGATCAGCCCATGCTCATGAGAGTACCTGGGAGATATCCTCATGGGTCACATGGGATGAAATGGGTCTTGCATCTCACACAGTATCTCCATGAGAAACCCCAAGTGATCTAGAAATTAAATAGCAGGTCACTTCATTGTTGCTACTCACCTACAATGTAACTTTCAATTCCCTGTATTCAGACCATCCAACTATTTGCCCTTGAGAAAATGAATAGTTTGTATAGTAGTAAAATTTAAAACTTTGATCATGGTTTTTCTTCTTGGGTGTATAAAATAGTAGACCCCACTGTCTCAGCCCCTCAAACCTCAATAGAGTACTTCCCTTGTACCAGGGTTGTGCTAGTCCAACCAACAAAATAGATTGTGTGTATGTGTGTGTGTATGTCTGTCTGTCTGTCTCAAGGGTAGGGGTTGGAGAAAAGGGAAGACAGAAAGTACACAATCATAACATATTCTCAGAGGTACCCCCTAAACTGAACACAATTTAAATCGGTCATGGAAGAATTATATATGGTGCCCGCTCACTGGGCCTAATGTATATGTCAATAGATGATAGGAAATTTTGCTAAAATCTTTCAAAATGAAAGCAAAAATGATATTCACACTTGACCTCTGCAAAACTTTCCTGTCACTTTAATCATTTCAAGACTGAGAAACACTAGCATTAAAAATGATAAGTTCACTCCATTTAATATAAGCACTTGCTTTAAATAATTCCAAATACTGAATCACACCAAGGAGCTTAATACTGATATAGCAAAAATTAGAGAAAAAAAAAAAACTCAGTCAATTAAATTCAGTGAAATAAAGTCTTTAGAAAAATTTAATTCTCTAGTTAAGCACCTGCAGGAGTGGGCACAGTTTCCACCAGAGTGGCCACGGGGTCACTAAGCTCATAAATGAGATATTCTGACTGAGGCATAATTGTGGAGAAGGAAGCTTAAAAAATGCATGAATGCCATCATATACTTGGATCTCAGAAGGCAAGGTCATTTTCATTACCTAAGAAATTAACCAGAAAAAAAAGCTTTCATTCATCCGATGAAAAACAGCTTTTGCAAACAGATGCCTACAAAGCAAAACTATTTTTTAAATTTATTTTTTAATTGAAGGGTAATTGCTTTACAGAATTTTCTTGTTTTTTGAATGATAACATTCTATTCTATCTCTCTATTTTGGCCTGAATAGTCTGAAGGACAGAATGTCATTTATAGCCACTCCCTAGCTTGCTGCACACTGTCCCATAAGCACATATTTTTTAACGGTAATAGCAATGCCTTTAATAAGATTTCTTGTTGTCGTTCAGTCGCTCAGTTGTGTCTGATTCTTTGCAACCCCACGGATTGCAGCATGTCAGGCTTCCCTGTCCATCACCAACTCCCAGAGCATACTCAAACTCATGTCCATCCAGTCATTAATGCTATCCAACCATCTTATCCTCTGTCTTCCCCTTCTCCTCTTGCCTTCAATCTTTCCCAGCATCAGGGTCTTTTCTAATGAGTCAGCTCTTCGCATCAGGTGGCCAAAGTATTGGAGCTTCAGTTTCAGCATCTGTCCTTCCAATGAATATTCAGGACTGATTTCCTTTAGGATTGACTGGTCGGATCTCCTTGCAGTCCAAGGGACTCTCAAGAGTCTTCCCCAGCACCACAGTTCAAGAGCATCTGTTCTTCTATATCAATAAGATCTCTGGGGACATGTAATTCTTCCAGAACTTGTGCATCCTTTGATCCCTAGGGCCGTGGAAAAATACCTAAAACTTCATGAAATACTTGAACTATTGAAAGAGCAACCAGAAACATGGCAGAATACCAGTCTAGGGTGGGTAGAGACAGAGAGATCTGATGAATGGCTATTGGAAGGGGCTTGCCCCTGGAAGAAGGGAGGACCCCTAGCAGTGAGGAGGAAGATGACACTCACCTTGTGTAAAGTTGTCTTGGGGAGGACCAAAGACCAGGAGAGGCTGGAGGGAGGGCAGAGGCAAGATACCAAAGGAGAGAGCAAGTGAAAGTTCCCCAGAAAGTCCCCTAAAGAATCACTGAGTGCAGGAGAAGAGGGAAAGAGGTCCAGAGCCAAGGAATGGAAATGATTGGAGATTATGTGTAAATGCATCGCGCTTCAAGTGAGGGAAGTTAGGCAGGGCCAGCAAAATCAGGACGTTGGAGTCAGGCAGCCAGGTAGAGAAAGAAGGCGATTCTGGACATTGATCTAAGAAGGGACAGTTGCAGCTTCTGAAACACTGGATTGTCCTGTTATTCATGGAGAATTCTTACAGATGAGAACTGGGCTGAACTACGGGGTTGACCAGGAGGGACTGCATGGGCGCTAGCACTGCCTGCCTGAGAGCTGACTCAAAGAGCACTCCCCAGGAATGCATCTTCGGTTACTGACCTTGGTGTCCATTCAGGACACGGGCCGGTGGTTATCATTCGGAGCCAAGCAGGAGCTAGGGTCACTTGATCCCGGAAGTCAAGAAAACTAGAGTGCATTTCCGGAGCAGACAAGAAGGAATCTCTCCCTCATCTCTGGCACATCCCCCATCCCCCAGAGAGATAAAGGGACGATTTTATCCCCACTCACACCGTCACCTGACACCCCCATCCCTGAGTTACCCTGGGCCAGGGTGGGAGTGGCAGGTTGCTCCAGGAAGCAGGCAATAAATGACCAGTTCTACACACAATCTCATTCACTTCTCACCACATCCTCACTAGGTAAGTGGTATCCAAGAATAGAAACGTGAGGCTCGCCACCGCGGAGCACAGCCCACTGAGCAGAGCCAGCAGGTGTTGGTTCAGTGCGGGGCGGTCCTCTCCAAAGCCTCAGGTCACCACTGCAGGACGGCCTTGGCTCGGGGGCCTCGGCAGCCAGCCTGCTCATCTTCGGAGTCTGTGTGCATTGCCCTTGTCCTCACCTGCTTGCTTTTCGGACGTAAGCCCCACAAAACCAAAGGGACTGCATCGGCATGAAAACCGGAAGTCAAGCAATGGGCGCCTGTGTTTCTGTCCCATGGTTACACACTGATGGCCTCTCAGCATCACAGAGAGGTCAGATTGCCAAGGTTTCAGCTGCCAGACGTCTTATGTTCTTTTCCAAAGCACATTCACCTGCCTTACGACATTTAATACCACTTTGATCTNTCTGTCCCATGGTTACACACTGATGGCCTCTCAGCATCACAGAGAGGTCAGATTGCCAAGGTTTCAGCTGCCAGACGTCTTATGTTCTTTTCCAAAGCACATTCACCTGCCTTACGACATTTAATCCCACTTTGATCTAGGTATGATTAGCCCATTTTTAATACAAAAAAAAAAAAAAAAACTCCTAAGGTGCAGAGAATTAAAGTGACCTGTCTATCTTGATTTCCTATTGTTTCCTATATGTTGCTGCCCTGATGAGGTTTGGGATCATGAGAAGTCCAGACTCTCCTCAATAGAAACTTCCCCCAGCCATGAATGAAGTAGATTCAGACATGAATAACCCACATCAAGACCTGGAGTGAAGCTAGGCCCTCTGAAGGAGCTGGGCTCAGTTCCAAAACACTGGAAGTTATCTGAAATCCTGACAACTCACCTTGAAAGTCAACTCCAGAAAAAAAGTTCCAGAAAATTCTCATATCTCAAAGAATTTCCCCCAAGTGACTGATGAGCTGAGAATCTCTTTCCCATTATGTAACAGGTACAATCCATTTTTTAAAATAAATTAAGTGTATTATTTTTCATAATGATGGGATCTAATACTTATAATTATGAAAAGAAAAGAAGCATCGTGTAGATGCCTCTTGCTGTCATCATTCCTTTCAGTGTCTGAGGATAGAATTCTTTCACACATAATGCTGAAACTATTATTTCCAAGTAGTTTAGTGGCTTTTATGAAGATAAAACCTTGAAGATAATTAAGCTGGATTCTTAAGAGGTAACAATCGAAATACAAGGAAAAGAGCTGCTCTCAGTGCCCACAAAAAAATCAATGAGATGAAAAACACCCACAGAGATAGTCATTTGATGTGGAAAATACCCACATCCTTACTTTGACTTGTTGTCCAATTATAATTATGCTTGTCCATTTTGTTAAAATTAGCCACTTGATAAATAGGTGAATACTGGATCTATTTCTGGACAAATACCAAGACTAATTTCAAAGAAGGGTTTCAAGAAAAAAAAATGAGCTTCTTGGCTGCTAAAGGCCCATGTGGATGGAAGATGACCACCGCAAGCCCAAGTTCATGTGCAGTGGTCCCAGGCACATGTGGTCTCTGTCTGTACATGTGGTCAGCTTTCCCAGAAATCAATCTGGCTAGGTGTCCACCCCGGATGAACCAGCTATGCCTATGATGCAGTCACAAAACAGAATCATGTTCCTCAGGAGCCCACCCTGAGCTTGGCAGGACCAGCGCATCCTCAAAAAGGAAGTGGTCAGACAGCTCATCAGCTATGCACAGAAAGAAACACTCCCTTTGGAGACTCAAAATGATTGGGTTCTATTGCCAAAGGAACCTGGGGTTCACCCCAGCCCATGTTCCTATGGAGGAAGCAACTGGCCCTTGGCACAGAATGACCAATGTGGGTCAGGACCACCCCACTCATAGGATGCTTAGCACCCCTGGCCCACCTGGTAAATGCCAAAGGGACACCTCCCCCATCACTATGACTCTGAAATTTTGCTTTAAATGCCTTCTCAGAGCACAGCACTGCGTGCTATTGAAAAGCACCGAATTTTAGTCCAAACTTCTTGAAACACCCAGATATGGTCCCCAAGCCCCAGAATAAGGTACAGAAGACAGCAAGCTATTTAGCATAAGACAGCAGTCTCTGCCAGCCTCCTGGCTCTGCAAGATTAAGCAAATACACTCACCTCCCTGAACCGTGGTTCCTCACCATCCAAAAAATCAATTTAATGATACCTCCCTGTAGACTTATTTTGAGGATTAAGTGCAGTTGAGTATTAGGTTAAACCATGGGAAATGTCTAGTTTTATAGATCAATTTCGGTTGTTGTTGTTTAGTTACTAAATCACGTCTGCATCTTTTGCCACTCCATTGCCTATAGTCTGCTGGGCTTCTCTGTCCTTGGGATTTCCCAGGAAAGAACACTATAGTGTGTTGCTATTTCCTACTCCAGAGGATCTTCCCGACCCAAGGATCAAACCCATATCTCCTGCACTGGCAGGCAAAATTGGGTATCTACAATTTCATAGGGTTCCGGCCAACATCCCAGAGTTTTAGTACCATGCCTGGCACATTATAAGAGCTCGATAAATGACAGATAGAAATCCTACAAGGATGCAAATTAATCTTGGGCTATATACAATAAAAAAAGTTACTTCTAGGTAAGGACTTCGTGCCTCATCCCCCAACCTTGGACAGAATACAACCCATAAAGCTATAAACAGTGGTGGGAAGAAAGTGTCCTTTGGGGAGATTGTAGTTAAATACCATCTGTGACAGCTCATGACAATCAGAAGAGCGACAAGGAGGCGGCATCCCAGAGGAGCCACAGAGCGTGGTGGCCAGCTGCCCTCCGTTTATGGAAGATACTGGAGGAAGCTATTATCTGTGGTGACTCAGCAGTCAGCCCCAGCGAGACAAAATAAAGCCTTCTTCTCCCCTCCAGACAAGCGGGGCTGGGATTGTAGCCGAAGGGACTGGATCAGGAGATGATCTTCATTTTTAATTGTCTCAGCCTTACCTTTCACATCAGTTTGCATAAAAGAAATAACTTTTCTCAAGCTTCCCAAATCCCTAATCACTTGCATACAAATGCCACCTTCTGGCCCTCCAATGGCCGGCAGGTCAGGAAAACCCAAGAGCATAAATTGCCTGGGTACAGTGAGAGAATGTTTCCACTTCACTTCTCCACTGGCAGTTAACTTTTAATTAAAAGGTAAAAAAGATGTTAATTATCAGTTAACAAATTTCAATCTCTATTCAGACAAGGGAATTAATGTGTTTAAAAAAGACCTCGATAATTATTTCTTGCCTTTTAGAAAAGGGGTGATGATAAAGTATGTCTCTGCCTCCACTCTTCACTTCTGGCTTCAGGAAACCTGAGTGCCAGGGCAGCCATTCCCAGCTCCTGGTGGAGGGCTCAAGGTTTAAAGACCCCACTGTAGTGCCTGACTAGCTCTGTCAGTAGGTCATGAGGCTCTAACCAGCCCCACTGTAGAAAACTTCAGGAGGAAGGGCACCACTCCCCCAGCAGACAGGAAAGCTGTTGGTGGGCTGGTCACTTTAGGAAGCTGGTCCCCAGCTAGACTCCCTTCCAGACCTTTATTCCTGCTTTGCTCCCCATAGAGCTTGGCTTTCTATATGCAGCTAGGAAGGCCACACAGTCAGCTCCACAGTCAGAAGTTGCTAGAGGGCTTTCCTTGTGTGCTCAGTGGTGAAGAATCCACCTGCCAATGCAGGAGACAAGAGATTAATCCCTGGTCCGGAAAAATCCCACATGCCAAGGAGCAATTAAGCCCACTCACCACAGCTACTGAGCCTGTGCTCTACTGCCTGGGGGCTGCAACTACTGAATCCCATGCTGCAACTACTGAGTCCCCAGGCTGCAATTACTGAGTCCCCAGGCTACAACTACTGAATCCCATGCTGCAACTACTGAATCCCATGCTGCAACTACTGAGTCCCATGCTGCAACTACTGAGTCCCCATGCTGCAACTACTGAGTCCCATGCTGCAACTACTGAGTCCCCATGCTGCAACTACTGAGTCCCCATGCTGCAACTACTGAGTCCCCATGCTGCACCTACTGAATCCCATGCTGCAACTACTGAGTCCCCATGCTGCAACTACTGAGTCCCCATGCTGCAACTACTGAGTCCCATGCTGCAAATACTGAAGCCCGCATGCCCTAGAGCCTGTGCTCCAAACAAGAGGGGCCACTTCAGNCCCACTCACCACAGCTACTGAGCCTGTGCTCTACTGCCTGGGGGCTGCAACTACTGAATCCCATGCTGCAATTACTGAGTCCCCAGGCTGCAACCACTGAGTCCCCAGGCTGCAACCACTGAGTCCCCAGGCTGCAACTATTGAGTCCCCAGGCTGCAACTACTGAATCCCATGCTGCAACTACTGAGTCCCCATGCTGCAACTACTGAGTCCCATGCTGCAACTACTGAAGCCCGCATGCCTTAGAGCCTGTGCTCCAAACAAGAGGGGCCACTTCAGTAAGATGCAGGCTCACTGCAACTAGAGAAAAGCCCTCACAGCAATGAAGACCCAGCACAGCCAATAAATAAAAATAAAGAAGTTATTGTTGTTCAGTCCTTCACTTGTGTCCAACTCTTCATGACTCCATGGACTGTAGCACACCAGGCTTCCTTGTCCCTCACTATGGAGTTTGCCCAAGTACATGTCCATTGAATCAGTGATGCCATCTAACTTATTAGAGCTCAAAGCAAAACCTTCCCAGGTAGGAACACAAGGCCAGCTCTTCTCTCATCACCTTACAGACTTCATGTGGCAGGGCTACCAAGTGGAGAGTGTTGCTTCTCTACTGCCTTTCAGTTATTTACATTTGTGAGTTAATTTTTTTTCTCTCCAAAATCTCCTCCTGAGATATTCTCCCCATTTTTTCAGATCCAGCCCTTTCTTTTCTTCCTTTCTTTCCTGGGAAGAAAAATCAAACTGCTAACATTTATTTGATAAGAGTAAATCAGCCACTGAGAATGGAAAGTTGGTGGGGGCAGGGGGGGACAGATAGGTCAAAGACCATCCTATGAAGCTGATGGAGCCCTGTCAAATGGCAACATGCTGAGAGGCCATCCACACCATGAATAAATTAGAACCTGGGTCAAATATAGCAAAAACATTTTTTTTCACTTGCTGGACCTCAATGTAGGTCATTTTTTAGCTCCTCCACTGGACCCGCAGCATATTTTGAGGTCACAGAACTGAAGACTCCCAGGGCTCAAGTTTAGAGACCAAAGGGCTGAGGAGGAAGCTTTGCAAAGGTGAAGCCAGAGGACAGCCACCCACTGGGGTCAAAGACGCTTCTTTCCCTTGGAAGGAAGAGAAATGTGTGCACCTGTGAGTGGGTCCTTCCTTGTGGAGCACCCCCCTCACCTTGCCAGATGCCTGAGTGTCCCATCCACCTCCCCCATCGCCATCTCCTCCAAGACTCTGCCCTGCTTTCTCCGGCTGAGGTCCTCACATCCACAGAACCACCACCAGGCTGCAGGCTTCTTCCTGATTCCAGAGCACCTTATGTTGATCCCCAAGCCCCCATTGACCCCAATGTCCTCCTCAGGAAGTCAGAATTTCCTAAATCAGGCAAACACACAGGGCTTCCTGGTTTTCAGGATTGTTTTAGCCACTGTGGCTACCTTAACAAAATACCACAGGCTGGAGGGCTTAAACGGCAGACACTGATTCATCACAGTCTGGAGGCTGGAAGTCTCAGATCAGGTGCAGGCAGATTTGTGCCTGGTGGGAACTGCTTCCCGGTTTGCAGGGGCACCTTCTTAGTCCTCACACAGCCTTTACTCAGAGCACACCTGTGGAGAGAGAGTCACTCCTTCTTCTTAAAGAAAACTGAGCACCGAAGAATTGATGCTTTTGAACTGTGGTGTTGGAGAAGACTCTTGAGAGTCCCTTGGACTGCAAGGAGATCCAACTAGTCCATCTTAAAGGAGATCAGTCCTGGGTGTTCATTGCTGGACTGATGTTGAAGCTGAAACTCCAATACTTTGGCCACCTCATGCGAAGAGTTGACCCATTGGAAAGGACCCTGATGCTGGGAAAGACTGAGGGCAGAAAGAGAAAGGGACGACAAAGGATGAGATGGCTGGATGGCATTACCGACTCAATGGACATAGGTTTGGGTGAACTCCAGGATTTGGTGATAGACAGGGAGGTCTGGCGTGCTGTGGTTCATAGGTCACAAAGAGTCAGACATGACTGAGCGACTGAACTGAAATGAACTGAATCCCATCACAGAGCCTCACTCTCATGACCTTAAAAGTGTTAGTCGCTCAGTCATGTCCGACTCTTTGTGACACAAAGGATGGAATCCAGCCAGGTTCCTCTGACCATGGGATTCTCCAGGTAAGAATACTGGAGTGGGTTGCCATTGCCTTCTCCAGGGAATCTTCCCAGCCCAGGAACTGAACCTGAGTCTCCTGCATTGCAGGCAGACTCTTTACTGTCTAAGCCACCAAGGAAGCCCTCTAACCATAATCACCTCCCCAAAGCCCCACCTCCAAATACCATCACATCACAAGTTAGGGCTTCAACATGTGAATTAGAGATAAGGGTGGACACAAACATCCAGTTCGTATCAGAACCCTGCTCCACAAGTGAGCTGTGTGACTTTGAGAGAGCCAAGTGACCCCTCGGAGCCCTGCTTTCTCCTCCTTCAGTCAGTTTGGGTCTGACCACAAGCTCGTGGTTCACTCGGATGGGTTTAACAGAAAAGGGCTTACTATTGACATGTGTACCCAACTGTAGGCACAATTAACAAAGCAGCAGAAGAAGTTAACCACCAAGGCCAACACTTCAGGAGACTATGTCAGCATCTCCCACTGGCTAAATGGAGCAGAGAAGCCTGGTGAGTGTGCTACATGGGCAGCTTCCAGGCTGAGCAGAGAGCAGAGGGTGGAGAATAACCATCAAGGGCAAGTGGAGGGCACAGAGTGGGTAGGAGGTGGGTTGAATGAAGGCGTGTCAGTATACACTTTTGTATTGCTTTGGTATTCAAGTCATGCAAATGGAGTTCCTGTTCAAATAGATAAACATAAAGGAACATTTAAACATTCAACTAGGTCTGTCACTGGGACACAGTGGGACCCAGAATGAGAGAGACAACAGAGTAACTTGTGGAATTACATCCATCTGCCCCTCCCACTCATGTTTACAAAAGGGGCAGAGAAGGGAGCACTCTCTCCATGTCCCAAAGTAGAACCAACAGTTCAAAATGGAATCAAAATGGAAAAATAGAAACAAAGATTGGTACATGGTGTGGGGCTGTGGTGTCACTTGTTTATATTCCCTGCAGCTGCCACTGCACAATCACGGGGGAAGATTTGGAGGTAAAAACTATCTTACTGGAGCTGCGTCCTTCTCTTTGTGAGCAAAGAGAGACATGTTCACATCCAGCAAGGAGGCACCTGTAATGGAAGCCAGTCCTGGGAAGACAGACCTGTTCACAGCCAGCAAGGAGGCACCTGGGAAGAAGCCAGACACGCCTGGGCACGGTGATGCCAGAGCTCACTGTTTCGCAAGAAGCCATGACGAGGTCCTGTAACAGGAGTGACGTGATGTGACGTCACTGGGTGAGACCAACTACACTGTCGCCAGGAAGAAACAGCACTGACCTTGGTGGGGTGCTGGCTTTACAGGCGAGCTAGGAGGGCAGTCAACCGCCCATCTGGCTGGTGGTCAGACTGAACCAGAGGTGGGGAGTCGGCACCTCCTGGACAGTGCTGACCCTCCCCTCAGGGCTTCAGTAACAGCAATCTTCTCCACCAGCATCCAGATCAATCTGGAGTCTCTCAGAATCCAAGCCTCATGAAGGGACCACACTGAAGAAAGATCATCCTCTTAAGGGGAAGGGGGCATCTCCTGAAATCCACCTGACCTTTCAGTGAAGAAACCATGCCTGCATCTCCATCTAGTGAGGTTTCAGTGAAACATGGTCAAGGCCATGGGAAGGCTTACAGCCCTTTTCCCCATCTCCGAGACCCTCTGGAAGATAAACCAGGGCTTCCCAAGTCAAACGAATGTGAGAAAAAACACAGTGCTCCCAGACCTTGGAGATATATATATATATATATATATCTCATCTGAAAAGTGTGACTTCAATGTGTACTTCCTTTCTATTGTTCATGCCCTATATCCTTAAAACATCACTTCATAAAAACTTTATCATCTGTAACTTTGCATACCATCCTCCAAAATCATAAAAGCATTTTTACTGCAATGCTCTCAAATTATTTGGGCAGCTTCCTCACACAAGACACACACACACACACACACACACACACACACACACACACACACATCCTATCATCTTGTATAGATAAAGGTGAGGCTTTCAAGGCCAAGAAGTAGCAACCTAAATGTGGGGCTTGCATCCTGGAAGCACTCACGAAATCTTCATAACCCTCCAACAGAGACTATTGCACTGCTTTAGGGTGGGTGGCCGAGAGGTGCATTCATTCATTCAGTGTACAAGGAATTAGTGCACTACACTCATGTAAGTGATATGATACGTACTGAACACACGTGGTGTGGAAAGCCATGAATTAGCCTCAGTAGTTGTTTATAGAATGTACGAGTTGGGTCTTCATTCTAGGAAAGTCGACTTTTCATTAGAGACAGTAGAACACCCACAGACGACTAGAGTACAAGATTAAAATTGCCGAATGACACTTGTAGATGAACATTGCTATGTGGATTTTTTTTTTTTCTGCAGAAGCAAGAAAAACTTCAAACTTACAGAAAAAGTCAAAGACTACAACAAACACCTTTGACCCCATTTCACCAATTAAATCTTTCCAATATTGGTGTTCCCTCTCTCTCTCTCCCCCTACTAATTTAGGAGGTAGGAGGGAAGTTCAAGAAGGAGGGGACCTATGTATACCTGTGGCTGATTCATGTTGATGTATGGTAGAAACCAGCACAGTATTGTAAAGCAATTATCCTCCAATTAAAATTTTTTTAAAGCTACTATTTTTAAAGGCTAAAAAAAAAGTTGATACTTAACTTCTTTTTAAAAAAAAAGAAAGTTTAAGTCTTTTATCAACAAATATTTCTTCTAAAGAAGAGGATATTTTCCCCCATAACTTGACTCTCATTGTCACATCCAAGAAATTTAACACTGATAATGGCATCAAATATATATAATCCATTTTAAAGTGTCTCAGGAGTTCAGAACTCTGTCAAGGATTATGCACTGTATTTAATCTTTATGCCTCTCTATCTACCCTTTGTCTATGTTTTTATTTTGCATTTTTGTTTGCAGCATCTTTTTTGAGTTCAGGCCAATTGTTTCGCTGACTGTCCTACAGTCTGATTGAGTCTGACTGTGTCCTCAATGTTAGATTCAGGTTAAAATAAATCCAGCTGAAATGCGAAATATTTGATGCTCTGCCCTTCTTCTTGCATCAGAGCAAAAGCCAGTGATGTCAGCTTCTCCCACAACCCTGATGCTGATAGATGCCAAGGCTGTGAAGGAAAGTTTCCCCTTGTGATTAATAAATAACCAAGGATAGAGGAGAACATAGGCAAAACACTCTCTGACATAAATCACAGTAGGATCCTCAATGATCCACCTCCCA
>SJYV01028293.1:0-43311 GCA_006410875.1 Neotragus pygmaeus | reverse complement strand
GGGGCGGGGGCTTGATTGTGTCTTGAACTGCGGTTCATCAGAGTGGCCTCATGTGATGTTGACATTCTATGAAATCATCTGTGCTCAAGAGAAAAACACCAAGGCCTCACTGTGGATGCCCGATCAGCCCCGCTCCTCCTCGGCTGTGAGGCATGGGCTGCCCATGAAGAGAACCAGGGGTCCCAGAAAGGGAAGGGAAGGCGCCAAAGACAAATGTTCTTTTCTGACTCCGGCTGCCTCTGCAGAGGTGGCATTTTGAGGGTTAACATGATACTCTTAAGCTCCATCAGCATGATATCCAATCCACATTTGAAAAGAAAAAGAAAGAAAGGAGAAAAAACCAGTGGCTCTGCCTCCATGAAGCCACCCTCCAGGTCTCTTTATATCGCTGATGGGAATCTGGTTATTTTGAAATCTTACAGACAGCAAGTCTGACCCTTGGGTATAAACTCCTGATGAATGACTTCGTGTACCACGTCTGTTAGCATTTCTTCTTTTGTGGTTATTATCTGAAGTATCTTAGGAATGGGAGGAAAACGTCTAGGTGTTGTTTCCTAGTGGCCAGAGCAGGGAAAAATACAAACTCTATCAACATTGAGTTAGGTCTGCAGTTCCTAGTGCCCAAGCCAAAAACATGCCTAGCTGGGTCTATTGTTTTACTTTGCCCTTAGAGGGATCCTAGGGCTGTGACTTGGAGAAGGCAATGGCAACCCACTCCAGTGTTCTTGCCTGGAGAATCCCAGGGACGGGGGAGCCTGGTGGGCTGCCGTCTGTGGGGTCACACGGAGTTGGATATGACTTAAGCGACTTAGCAGCAGCAGCAGCAGCAGAGCTGTGACAACTCTGGGTAAACTCTTAGTGTTAACCTCCAAAAAAGGAATTAAAGTGTCTATATACACATTCACAATTATTTATCATGATTAGACATTATGTGCAAATGAATTCCATCTATAAATATTCTCTTTCATCATATTTCACAGTGTCTTTGCCACAAAACTATTAATTTACCTCCATTTCTGATATTTGGATATATCTGAGTATAAAATGTAAGGAATAAATTAACCTTTCATTTTGAATAAAACAACCCACTCGCTATTTATTAGTAGTTCTTACAGATGATGGGTGACAGGGGAAGGGGCCAGACAGCTGTATATTATTATACTAGAAGATTCCATATATGTGCAACTGAATACATCAGAGCTTCTTCATGAAGTGCCATGGTTAAAAAAAAAGGTGTTTCTTTCAAGACGATAGTATTCAATTATCTTTAATTTCTACACATTAATGAACTCTTAGATTCTTAGACTAGGCTTTTATTGCCTCTCTGTCTGCCTGACTCTCAGGAGAATGGCTGTGACTCATCTGAAAATTAACTAAAAACTTTGTAATGACTTTAAAGTCCGTCTCTGTTATCATCGCCATAGACTTTTACTATCGAAGGTGAGGGAGATGGGTGGACAGGGCTGATGAAAGAGGTTTGATCACAGGAGAAAGGAGCAAGTGGCAGATAAATATAGTTTTCTTTATGGAAATAATAAAAGCATATAGTATTTCTTTTACCTTTTTTATTTTTTACTAATTAACAACTATAATATAACTGAATAATCCTGCTGCACACCTAAAACATATTTTAAATCAACTATACTTCACTAAAAAATAAAGTAATTAGAAAACAATATATTTTCTTCAGTAAGCATTTATTTATTCCCTAGAAAAACATTGTTTTAAATTCTACAGCAAACTGAAGCCACAGGGAAACAAATAATTTGGCTCTTGAAGAAAACTAATTTAATATTTAATTGTATAATCAAGTATTTTTTTTTTGATGTGTGGCAAAACCAATACAATATTGCAAAGTAAAATAATAATAATAATAAAGAGAAAAAAAGTGACTGGATCAATAAATGGGCAGAACTTGACTTTATTTAATTTCAGAGGTTCTCAGAGTTCCCAAACTTCATGGCTCCCTCTGTGTCTGTAAGATTTTCCCATGGTGCCCCTGGACCAAAAGAGAAGCCTGANAAAGTAAAATAATAATAATAATAAAGAGAAAAAAAGTGACTGGATCAATAAATGGGCAGAACTTGACTTTATTTAATTTCAGAGGTTCTCAGAGTTCCCAAACTTCATGGCTCCCTCTGTGTCTGTAAGATTTTCCCATGGTGCCCCTGGACCAAAAGAGAAGCCTGAAATTTTCATTATAAGGAGCCAGGTGAGAGGGGCAAGTGGGGAAGATAAATTAGAGGTTTGGTAATAATAGATATACATTACTACATATAAAATAATAAACAATAAGATCCTACTATATAGCACAGGGAACTATACTCANATTTTCATTATAAGGAGCCAGGTGAGAGGGGCAAGTGGGGAAGATAAATTAGAGGTTTGGTAATAATAGATATACATTACTACATATAAAATAATAAACAATAAGATCCTACTATATAGCACAGGGAACTATACTCAATATCTTGTAATAACTTAAAATGGAAACAAATCTGAAAAAAGACTATATATGCATATTTATATATATATATACACACACACACACACATATATATGTACACATGGAGCTTCCCCCATGGCTCAGCAGGTAAAGAATTCATTTGCAATGCAGGAGCCAGAGGAGATACAGGTTCAATCTTTGGGTTAGGAAGATGCCCTGGAGGAGAAAATGGCAACCAACTCCTGTATTGTCTGAAAAATCCCATGGACAGAGGAGGCTGGCAGGCTACAGTCCAAAGGGTTACAAAGAGTCGGACAGGACTTAGCACACAACACCCCCATGTACACACATACCCATATATACACACACATGCATATACACCTGTGTGTGTATACACACACACACAACTGAATCACTTTGCCATACAACTGAAACTGATACAGCACTGTAAATCTCACACCTAGATCTCCTGCATTGCAGGCAGATTCCTTCCTGTCTGAGCAACCAGGAAAGCGCCTAAGTCAACTACACGTGCATAAACATTTTTTCTTTTTTAAGTGTCTGGTCCAAACAGCTTAAGAATTGTCTCTTTTCTGATGAGCTAGAGCTTTCTGGGCCACACACAACTTCTTAGACCTTGGTATCAGACACTACTATCTTCAGTTCCTCTTGTATCAATGTTCACAAGGTACTTGCTTTTACGACAGAAACCTCTGCAAATCCAGGTTTGCAAAGTTTTGACATCATCCAGTGAGGCACAACTGAACTTTGAAACTGAACCAGCTTGAGCTCACGCTTCCCTGGCATCTGAAAGATGTTGCATCTCCCTCAAAAACATAAACCGCCTGGAGGGGCCACTCTGAGGGTTTGCTGTGTCACCCTGGGGCTCCTTGGAACACAGTTTGGGAACATCAGTAAATGATCCTTCCAACAGCTATGACCTAAACCTAACTAAAGAATTTCACCATAATGAACAACTGTTAGGGGGAAGGAGAGATGATTACACAGAAATAGGAAGTTTATAAATTTACATTTAGAGTTTCACTTACGTGACACAGTAGATACATTCCATGAACATATACTCTAGTCATTTTGGAAAATATTCTTGGTCATTTGTAGTAACTTTTCCTTGTGTAAATATTTTCCAATATATTATTTTATGGCTTAAAGATCTGAATCACAGCATTCCTTAATGATTCTTCAGGTATTTAAAAGATGCTTACAACAGAATTTAGGGAGATACCAACATTTAAAATTGCCTTCTCTCTCTCTCACTCTTTTTTTTTCACCTTATCAAGAATACAGTAAATGGACTCAAGAAATGTTAAAAAAAAATTTCTACTTTAGTGCCAGTGGCATTACTGAAAACACTTCATTTTCTTATACCCAGCATGCTCTTCACTGTCTCAAACAGCTGTTAAAGTTTGCATTCTTGCCCTTGATTCTGATGGGCCTCCACATACCCACTTCCTGCCCTTGCTCCAGGGTCTCTGTTGGGCTCTGTGGACTTAAACTGCAGGATAAGAGGTCACGTGACCAACCAGACAGACACAGAAAACAAATAGGCTAAGTGATGTGAAAACTTCTCTCAGGTGAATGTAACAGGAGCTCTTTCTAGATTTGACTGTGCTGAGTAATCAGAGATTGTACAGAAAAAATACTATATCCGTCACCTACAGAGAGAATTCTAGATTTACTAATCGGGCAGAATATCTCCTTACACAACATGACTTGACAATAAGCACTGGCGTGATTGTCATTTATACAAGGATACCAAGGGGAAAGGGGATGAACTGGGTGATTGGGATTGACATATATTCACTATTGATACTGTGTATGAGAACCCACTGTACAACCCAGGGAACTCTACCCAGTACTCTGTGGTGATCTAAATGAGAAAAAAATTCAGATAAGGGGATATATGTATACCCGTAGCTGATTCACTTTGCTATACAGCAGAAACAAACAAAATATTGTAAAGCAAGCATACTCGCATAAAAATTAATTTTAAAAATGTGTATGGCTAGCATAAAGTCAGTGTTGGTATTTACTTTTTCTTTAAAAATGTGTCTGTTTTTAAAAATCGAAAACTCTTTATGGTCCCCCATCAAGTACACTGTAGTTTATGTTTTGCTCTCTCAAGATCTAAAATCACTTAAATTACCAAGTTGCCAAGCAACTCTTCCTCAAAGAGATCTATGTTCTTAAGAACAGCTTACAATTAATATATATATGTATTTTAGATTAAAAAAGAAGACATGTTAGGAAGCAACTGGCCCAAGGCCATAGAGATAGCCAGCAGCAAGAACACGACTCGAGAGCCCGTCTTCCCATCCAATTGGTCATGCATTTGTTCAGCTGCCATTTATTGAGACCACCATGAGGATCACACAGAAAGCTAAACACTGAAGAATTCGTGCTTTCAAATCATAGCATTGGAGAAGACTCTGGAGAGTCCCTTGGACTGGAAGGAAATCAAACCAGTCCATCCTAAAGGAAATCAACGCTGAATATCCATTGGAAGGACTGATGCTGAAGCTGATGCTCCAGTACTTTGGCCACCTGATGGGTAGTGCTGACTCACTGGAAAAGACCCTGATGCTGGGAAAGATTGAAGGCAGGAGGATAAAGGGACGACAGAGGATGAGAAAGCTGGATGGCATCACTGACTCGATGGACATGAGTTTAAGCAAACTCCAGGAGATAGTGAAGGACAGAGGAGCCTGGTGTGCTGCAGTCCATGGGGTCACAGAGTTGGCCATGACTGAGAAACTGAATGCACCCAAACATATGTGTATAGCTGATTCACTTTGCTGTATGGAAGAAACGAATGTGAAATTGAAAAGCAACTGCCAATAAAATTTTTTCAACTTTTCAAAGAAAAATTAAAGCAAACAAAACAAACAGCAAATTACAGAAGTCCACACATAAGAATTAATGTTTATTGGGCCTCTCCTGTATACTCGGAACCGCTCTGGATACTCTACCCACTTCATACTCACTGCTGTTATGCTATTTGTGATGTGATAAATACCATTTTCCAGATAGAATACATTTTCCAAATTTCTATGCTTCTACTAATCTTCGTGTTCTTGTTTTAAGTCTTCATAGAAAATAAGGCATTTTCTATGCCAATCAAAATCTGCTGGTTGGAATTAAATCCAGATATGTTCTTTAAATAAGGTCTGATATAAAACACAATCTTTCTTTACCCACATGATATTCACTTACTTTTATTTATTTACCTAAGGTAATATATTACCTTGTCCTCAAACTATTTAGTCCAGTCTATCAAAATCACCAGGATGACCAGTTAAAAGCTTTCCATTGAGTGGATATTTGGAAAATGATGACTTATCGAAATCTAATAAGCTAAAATCTTGACTAGATGTTTAAAATCTACATGAATCACCACAATTTTAATATATCTAGCTTAGCAGCGTGATAGACCATTGTAGTTGTTAAATAATTGCTGTAGTCAATTCCATTTTCTTCCCAAGGGTCCTAGAAGATAGGGTCTATGATCATCTTTATTTATGTGAGACCAAGGTTCAGAGAGTTTAAGCGATCTCCCCGAAGTTGGTAGAAGGAAGTCCCGAGAATCAACTTGGGTTGCCATGAGTCTATACCCTGGGTCACTGTGTGAAGGAGAGCCCACGCTCCCCACGACTGTGGTTCTCAGGAGCAGTAAAGGAAGCTGGAATTCATCTGGGCACAAAAGAGTAATTTACCACAGGCAGTGAAAGGAACAGTGTTCCTATTTTTCAAGACAACATTGAACACACTCAAAGTTTCTGGTGTTCCTCAGGGAGTGTCTGACTTCCACGTGAGTGTGAGAGGTGCAGGCTGTGCTCAGAGGCAACGTCTCATAGATCTTCAATCTTCCACTAGGTCACAGGGGAGGCACATTTCCTGAAGTTACGAGAGCATTCAGGTTCATTCTACAGGGGATGCCAAAATGACAAAGCAGATTTGATCTAGATTCTTCTGTTTTGAAAATTCCAACAGACATGCGTAAGATCCATGAAATAATTCTCGGGCTTAGTAGAAGCAGGCATTGTCCGCTTTTGAAAATTTGAAAAGACTCATGATTGATTAAAATATTATGTTTGGCTTGATAGCCCAGACATCAATTGTAAAAGGCACTCCTTTAGCTGAAAAACACTGACAATACAGCTGTTTTTCAGCATCTTCATTTCTCAGAGCAACGCCCAGTGCTCTGAGTGGTTGTTCCGACTTAAAATTCAGATTCGGGATGATGCCAGAGGTCAGTTTAGGGATCAGTTTTAAATGCCTTTTCTCCATCCCCTATTACGCATGTGCCATCGATGAGTTTTTCTAAACATGCCTTGGCCTAGTTATGTTGAGTCTCTGAACTATTTCAGACTGTGACGTTACTGCCTATTGTGTGATTTAATGCTTCCTTTGTGGTTAAATAGAAGAAGAGAAAGACGCTAGAGTCAGCAAAGTTGGGGAGGCGAAGAAACAGAACCAGACCTTATCTATGGAAAACGTGGGCCTTTTCAGTGCAGCCAAGGCTCCCAGGTCTGGGCTCCTTCCTGCTACAGTCAGGCCTCCAGCTCTTTCAGAACGTACTAGAGAGCAGACTTCGCATTTGCTGCTTTTACACACAACCCAACTTCAAGCAGGCAACGTGTTCGTCATTCAGTCATGTCTGACTCTTTGCACCCCCATGGATGGTAGCCTCTGTCCAATGGAATTCTCCAGGCAAGAATACTGGAGTGGGTTGCCATTCCCTTCTCCAGGGGGCCTTTCTGATCCAGGGGTCAAACCCAGGTTTCCCACATTGCAGGCATACTCTTTACTGTTTGAGCCACCAGAAAGTGTATGATAAAGAAACATCTTTGGATCCTAGCCATTTTTGTGTCCATTTTGCAGCTAGAAGATATAAAATATTTGTTGGGGAAAAGACTCTTAGAACTAAAATCACCATAATATTATAACACAGAGAAAGTTCATCCTTGTCTCATTTTCTCTGAAAGGTAAACACTATAAGTTGCTGATGGTTACCCAATCTAGAAAGAAGGATACTGATGAATGAACCAGCAGGCACTATTATCTCGGAAGAGCACACATATTTATAAAGGAGTATTTCTTCACTAACAGTTGGGAAAAAATATCATCACAAACAAAAGAGTGGTTATTCAGTTCTTCCATTGCTCAACAGGCAGCATCTAATCAGACATGAGAACTATCAGTTCAATTTCCATAACAGCGCTATTGCTGGAGCCGAGGCCCAGGGCCTCATTACCTCTTGCTTTGAGAACTGTGATGCTTCTTAACTGCCTCCTTACTTCAGGCTGGAACCCCCAGTTTACCATGCACACCATCACTGGTGTGCTTTAGAAGCTACAGTGATTCTAAAGGCAAACCTGAACATCTTACGGACCTTCTAGAAACTCTCCACTTGCATTGCATCATTCACAGAATTTTGCTCCAGGAAAGTCCCCAGATAGTGGCCCCTGTCTCCTCCCCCTGCCGTACTGTTTGTGATTCCTACTCATGCCTGGCCGTGTTGCTTCTTCCACTGCTAAGCTGGCCCATTTCCCATCTGTCTGGCAAATGCTACTCTGCACAAGCATTGCATGCATGCACACTAAGTCACTTCAGTCATGACCGACTCTTCGCCATCCTATGGGCTGTAGCCCACCAGGCTCCTCTGTCCAGACAAGAATACTAGAGTGGGTTGCCAGGCCCTCCTCCAGGGCGTCTTCCCAATCCAAGGACTGTGTCTCCCATGGCTATCTACGTTGCAGGCAAATTCTTTACTGCTGAGCCACTGGGGAAGCCTTGCATAAGCCTCTAAAAGCCCTTTACTGATGACAAAGAAGTTGATAATATTTATAGGCGATATTGGTGTGTATCACCTGTGGATCACACCACCTTGGAGAAAATGGTATCCATTTCTGACACTATGGAAATTTCCCTGGCTTCTCTTGTGGCAGGCAAACAAAACTTGTAGCACTTGTCATACTGAAATTTCACATGCATCTATGTGATTGGTTAATGACGGCTTTCTTTGCTAGAGAAGTAAACCCCAGCAATCTGGGATCCTGTTTTTGAGCTCATTTCCATGCTCCTGGTGTTCACACATGGCTTATAGATGGCAGGCACTCATTGAACAAATTAAACTATTCCAAAGTTAAAAACATCTCAAAGATAAGCAGTAGCAGCGATAGAAAGCATGTAGATGAAAATACCATCTAACTGCTAACCGAATGGTTACCTGCACCCTTGCTTACCACACCTATCTGACTACATTCCTTCATTCTGTACTATCCACTGAGTGTCAACGATGCACAGTGAACAGTGTAAGAGTACAGGCCCCCAGGAGCCTCTGTCTGGGAGGCTGAGGATGGAGGTAAGTGGGAGAAGACACGTAACTAAGGCAGGGCCATTCAACCTTGGCTCTCTGGGCTTTGGGGACTGGAGAAGTTCAGGTTAGGGTAGGGAGGGGCTTCATTGTGTTGTAAGATGTTTTTGCAATACTCCTGGAGTCTTCCAATGAGATGCCAGTAAAGATACCTCTGGGTCTTCTGAGGTGGCTCAGCAGTAAAGAACCAGTCTGCAATGTAGGAGCTGCAGGTTTGATTCCTGGGTCTGGAAGATCCCCTGGAGGAGGGCATGGCAACCCGCTCCAGAATTCTTGCCTGGAGAATCCCATGGACAGAGGAGCCTGGTGGGCTACAGTCCCTGGGGTCGCAAGGAGCCAGACAGGACTGAAGTGACTGAGCACACACACACAGGTACCCCCACTTTTCCCAAGTTTGCTTTATACTACTTTGCTTTTAGGAAAAACCTACATGAGTTATCTAGGAACGATCTACATTAGTTATCTGTTTTTGCCAACCGAAAGAAATTCAAAGAGGCTTTTTCCTTTTATTAAAAAAAAGGGGGGGGGCAGAAAATGAAAAATTCTCCATTGTTTTACACCATTTGGGCTTACGAAAGGTTTCCTAGGAACACTTTATGTCACAAGAGAGATAAAAGCAATATCTCCCCTCTAGTTGTTAACAACCCAAAATGTCCCCAGGTATTGCCAAATATCGTGGGAAAAGTGCTGCAGAATCATCCCCTGTTGAGAACCCCCAGCGTAAGGAATAGTTTTGATGCCACCAGAGAAAGGCCACAGGAAACTAATCAGCTCTCATACTATCACACAGGCCCCTGGTAGCTCCTTTCCTGCCAATAAAGTTGCCAAAAGAGAGAATAGGTTTCCTGTACAGAATTTCAGGAAACTCTGGTCTAGAGTTCCCCGAAGGTGTACAGTAAAGACCTCTTTTACTTTTGGGTCAGGCACCTAAATGAACAAATGGGCCTCAGCCCTGCATGAGGCGCAGAGAATGACATAGGGATGGAGAGAGGGTATTCCGGGAGTTTACTAACTAGCCACTCTGGCTGAGCACAGAGCACAGTCTGCCTTCTTAGAACTCAGTACAACCACTGGTGAAGGAATGACTATGTTTTAAAAAAATTTTGTTTCCTTTTTGGCCACATCAAGTGGCATGCAGGATCTTAGTTTCCCAGCCAGGGATTGAACCCATGGCCCCCAACAGCAGCAGCAGACAGCCTTAACCACTGGAGCACCAGGGAAGTCCCGAGGAATGACTGTTTTATGCTGGTTGCCCACAGGCAGCTCAGCAGTCTGTGCATGTATCTGCAAGAAAAGGTACCCGGGTGTCCTGGTACTAAATAACTTCATGCCTTTTTAACATCACCGTCATTCTCCCTGCCAGACCCTCCTCCATCAAGGAATAGAGCTGGGGTGGCATTTTTAATCGCTATATTCCTGGGGTGAATAATGGTCCTCCGCTGATCTGCTGTCTCAGTCAAAGTTAGATCTCACTGAAAGTCAAACCCTTTTGTCCCGCTTCCACGAGCACTGTGATGGCAGGAAGCCAGGCTGGTACCTCAGGCTTAATGGATTTTGTATAATAAACCCCAGACATCAGAGCGGCGCAAAACCCTTCCCATCAGGGATCCTGTCATACGCTGCCTGGTAACAAGGGCCACAGGCAAGACAGCGACAGACATATGGTCCAGAGGGGCTGGAACACTGGCCAAGCTGAAAGCATTTGGAGGGGCTCGCTTGGACCCTGCTCTCCTTACCTCTGCCTCCCTGGAAACAGAGTGGCTTCCATCTGGTCACCCCAAACCCTTTCAAACGCTAACTTGTCAACACTGTAAAATAAGCATATGCTCAGGCACTGACTAGGCAGGCGAACGATTCAAGGTCACATAGAAAAATCTTGAAGAAGCTGAAAAAGATTTTCACTTTCTCCTTCCTTCTCCAAAGGCAACAACATCTGGTCATCACGTCATTCTTATTAAGAGAAAATCCCCCAGTCTTGGTAAGTTTCACTTTTTTGTCTACTCCTCATTTTTGCACACAAAATTGGTCTTTAAAATTTTAATTAAAGAGGTTACAAAAGACACGAAGATTTTTCATCTTTGGAATGAAAGACGGTCATTGTATCTGAGATAAAGGATAAAAAAGAAAAAAATAATCTTCACCATGATCAAGAGAAAAAGCAGTCATGCTTCTGAAGTTTGGGAAATTAAAAAAAAAAATCCCAAGAATTTCAGGTCATTTAAAACAGTTTTCCTATTTTTAGATTTCATAAGGCTTTAACCAAGTTTCATTTTAACAGAAAAGGTCCAGACATTCTCTATAATCTTTTATTTAGCTTTTTACTTCTGGTTTTCCTTTGCATCCAAAAGATTAACCAATGAGCCAATGAGAAGACTCCTGTGTGTTTCTCTTGGTTTTTTTTTTTTTTTTTTTTTTTTAGTTCTCCTATCTGAACCACTGTATCTTTTCCATAGACTTTGTGAAAGTTAGTTTTACANATGTTCAAGCTGGTTTTAGAAAAGGCAGAGGAACCAGAGATCAAATTGCCAACATCCGCTGGATCATGGAAAAAGCAAGAGAGTTCCAGAAAAACATCTATTTCTGCTTTCCTGACTATGCCAAAGCCTTTGACTGTGTGGATCACAATAAACTGTGGAAAATTCTGAAAGAGATGGGAATACCAGACCACCTGACCTGCCTCTTGAGAAATTGTATGCAGGTCAGGAAGCAACAGTTAGAACTGGACATGGAATAACAGACTGGTTCCAAATAGGAAGAGGAGTATGTCAAGGCTGTATATTGTCACCTTGCTTATTTAACTTCTATGCAGAGTACATCATGAGAAACATTGGGCTGGAGGAAGCAGAAGCTGGAATCAAGATTGACGGGAGAAATATCAATAACCTCAGATATGCAGGTGACAGTGTTTTACCCACAGTCAAATTTCTTTCAAAATTGGAGTCAGTTTTCTCAAACCCTGCTGCTCCTGTATCAACTGAGCTTATGGAATATTCTAAGTGCTTTGTTGTCATGTCAACAGTTTTCACAGCATCTTCACCAGGAGTAGAGTCTATTTTAAGAAACCACTTTCTTTGCTTATCCATAAGAAGGAACTCCTCATCTGTTCAAGTTTTATCATGAGATTGAAGCAATTCAGTCACATTTGTCAGGCTACCCCTTTCTACTATTTTGCTCTTTCTACCACATCTGTAGTTACTTCCTCCACCAAAGTTTTGATCCCCTTAAAGTAGTCTGTGAGGGCTGGAATCCACTTCTTCCAAACTCCTGTTACTGTTGGTATTTGGACCTCTTCCCATGAGTCATGTGTGTTCTTAATGGCTTCTAGAAGGATGGATCCTTTCCAGAAGACTTTCAGTTGACTATGATCAGATCCATCAGAGGAGTTACTGTCAGTGGCAGTGTTGGCTTATGAAATGTGTTTCTTAAATAATAAGACTTAAAAGTGGATATGATTGCTTGACCCATAGGCTGCAGAGTGCATGTTGTGTGCAGGCTTGGAGACATGAATCCTGTTGTGAATCACCCCCAGAGCTCTCAGGTGACCAGGTTCATTGTTGATGAGCAGTCATATTTTGAAAGAAACCTTTTTTTCAACAGAGGACTTAAAACATTAGGTACATCATGTTGTAAACAGATTGACTGTCATCCTGGCTGGCAGATTTAGCATCCTTCTTAGGGGCCTAGGATTTTCGGATGGCGAATAAATACTAGCTTCACCTTAGTCACCAGCTGCATTGCCTGCTAATGAGAGAGTCACTCTGTCCTTTGAAGCTAGTGACTTTTCCTCTCTCTAGCTGTGAGAGACCTATCTTCTTCCAGTAGAGACCTGTTTCATCTGCATTGAAAATCTGTTGTTTAATGTAGTATCTTCATTAATTATCTGAGCTGGATCTTCTGAATAACTTATGATGGCTTCTCCATCAGCACTTACTGCTTCTCCTTGCACTTGTATGTCATGGAGACAGTTTCTTTACTTTCACCTCATGGACCAGCCTCCGCTAACTTCATATTTATCTTCTGTAGCGTGCTCACCTATCAGCCTTCACAGAGTTGAAGAGATTTAGGATCTTACTCTGGATTATGTTTGGCTGAAGGAAATAATATGGCTTGTTTGGTCTTTTATCCAGACCTCTAACACTTTCTGTGTATCAGCAGTAAGGCTGTTTTGCTTTCTTATCATTCCTGTGTTCTCTGGAGCAGCACTTTCAGTTTCCTTCAAGAGCATTACTTTGCATTCACAACATGGGTGGCTGTTTGATGCAGGAGGCCTAGCTTTTGGTCTGTCTTGGCTTTCTCACTGAACTTAATCATGTCGAGCTTTTGATTTAAAGTAAGAGAAGTGTGACTCTTCCTTTTACTTGAATGCTTCATGGCCATTGCAGGGTTTCTCATCAACCTAATTCTAATCCTGTTGTGTCTCAGGAATTAGACTGGACTGAGGAGGGGAATGGGGGAGCAGTCAGAACACATCCAGCATTTACCAGCTAAGCTTGGTGTCTTACATGGCTATGGTTCATGGCACCCCAAAATAATTGTAATAATAATATCAAAGGTCACAGAAACAAACATAATAGCAATGAGAAAACTGAAATGTTTCAAGAATTATCAAAATGTAGCACAGAGACACGAAGTAAGCAGATGCTGTTGGAAAAATGGTGCTGATAGACTTACCTGCCACAAACCTTTGACTTATTTAAAAAGTAAATATAGTATCTGCAAAAGCTCTCAGTACAGCATTATACCATAAAATGAGATATACCTGTGTTACTCCTAAAAGGTTGTTGGATTTAGCCCATTTTATACTCTGTTCTCGGCCCAGTTCGGTATGACTTGTGATAACTGAGCCGTCATTTCTACTTACTGAGGAGGATGAGTTGAAATGGATGATAGCTTGGAGCATTTCCTGTTCCCAAGCCCCACATTAGTTCATCAGGCAGTTCCTCATCCGTGGGCGTGTTGTTGAGTTCAAGGTGTTTCCATAAGCAGGAGCCTTGCCATTGTCCTCTCTGCTGCAGGTATGTGGGGGTCACTGTCAAAGGCGGTGGTTTTTCTGTTTAGCTACATTTTTACCTGCCTTTTGAGAAGGTTGGAGAATTTTGCTTTTGCTATGTCTTGCTGAACACTTAAATTCAGAGGGAAAAGGCAAATAAAATGGTATTGTCCTTGGAACCGTTAGAATTTGTAAAGAAGATGTGATGAATGATGGAGCACAGGACACAGCAGACCATCGAAAGTTTGTCAGTAGTGGCTGCTCAGGGCTGGGGTCCAGGTGCCGGGAAGCACTAGGTCACTGGGTTAATGAGAGCCCAGGGCTCCTGGGGCTATGGAACTAGATCTGGATAGATCCAGCGGCCTGCCCACCCTCCCTATCCCTGAAGCTGTGGGGAGAGGCTGAGTGAGACACTCTTCTAGGCCTGTGGTGCTAAGTCAGGGCTCGGAGGCCGCTGTCACCTGTGTGAAGTAAAGTCCTTGTGACATGTCATGCTTGGCCTTGTGGTCTGTACTGTGAGGACAGCGTGGGGCAGGGGGACAGAACTTCAGGCCCCGCGGAGCCACCTGCCGTCCAGCCTTTCCCAGGAAGAATTGCTTCTTCATGTCGACCCAGAGTGTACTCACGGACACAGTGGACACCCCGCTGCGGACCCTCCAGCCAGGATGGCAGACTCTGGGCTCTCGTTGCGACTCGTGCCGACTAATCACAGAGCGGGTTTCTTTCCCTTTTTTGTGTTTAGAATTAGAAGATTATCTTTCAAATAAGCTACAGCATAATTCAGTGATTTATAGTTGGATTCTTTGTTCATATTTTAATTTTCAAAGATTGATATATGTTAGGCTTTTTGAAGAGAGATGTAAAGTATATGTAATGAAAGACTGAAATAGCTCCCTTTTTATACATAAGCAAAATGGAGGCTTCTTAAAATAGAAAATCAGTAACTTGCTTTTGAGTAACACACTGGCATTTTACGTATTTTAAACTATTTTGCGGGTTCAGTATTGAAATAAATAGCTTTTAGCTGAAATGTGAAGGCTGTCTTATTTACTCCATGAGTTTTTTTTTAATTTTTAAGAACAGGGATTTTAAGGCTAGCTGAGCTACTTCCATACAATAATTATAGAGTTTTTCAAAATTTTTACTCTTTTACAATGATAAATGAACAGTTCCATTCTTCTTTGATAATACATCTCTATTAATAAATATTCTAACTTTCTAAACATTTCCACCGCTAGATCAATGCTCAACTATGCAGAATTTACTTTTATTTTTCTTAGAGTAATCAGAATTGGAAGAGGCAGTCACGTTTTCCTTGATGATTATATGTAGAATCCGACTATCCGTTAACCATATCCAGACAGGATTGTCTCCACAGGCTGAGAAAACAGGCCGAGGGAGGGTAGTGTGAACCATGAGCCCACCCTCTGCAGGCGCGGCCCTGGAGCCTCTGTGACCCAACCTGCAGTGGACTGCTGGCTGAAGACGGAGCAGGGTGCCCCATGGGAATGGTTAGAGTCTCTGTCTGGGTCTCTGGGAAGGTTCTCGGGCCAAACTCATTGGCGTCTAGATCTTACTATTCATATGTGGTCCAGGGACCATTAGCAACAGTACATTCTGGGAGCTGGTTAGAAATGCAGGGTCTCAGGCCTCCCAGACCTACTGGTCTAAAGTCTGTCTCCCACTAGGCTCCTCAGGGTGCACAAGCACCTTCAGCTTCAGAGAGCTCAGGTCCAAGTCATTGGTTTCCCAGATGGCTGAGCATCACAGTCATCTATGGAGCTCGTTAAAACCATAGGATCCTGACCCAGTTTCCTGACAGACTGATGAGTAGATCTGGGGTTACCTGGCCAGATGTGTAACTGCTGGTCTGAAGTGGGTCACCCTTGGCTTGTGGGGGCCTTTTAGAGAGAGGGGATGTCACCTGCCGAATATGTTGAGAGGGCCTACATCTAGCCTTCTGTGAGTATCCTTGTCTCTGGGTCTCCATCCCTGAGTGGATGTGGCACTCCTGAAGAGGCCTGCAGACCATTGGCCCAGGGTGCCAGCCTGTCTGCGGCTCCAGCTGATGGAGACGCACGTCTTAGGCGGTCCCGCTGCCCAGCCTCCATCCCTTCTCTTCCAGTTCCCATGGAAACAGATTGCAGGGAAACTGGGCATGGTGCTGTCTTTACTCTGTTCTGGGATCTGAGGTCTCTGTGTTACCATGGGAACCGGGAGGGAACCGGATGGTAGTGGAGCAGCTAGACTGCTTTCCAGTCTCAGTGGCACCGCCGTCCTCACACCCAATCCTCTTCTGCCCAGTGTACCTCTGAGCTCAGGATGCAAGCTGCTGAGTGTGGCTGGGATTCGCCCTGGAGACGGTGTGTGTGGCAGGGAAACAGTGGGGCTCCTAGAGCACCCTTGAAGGTGCCAGTCACTGCCTTTCCCCCCAGGCCACCATTTCTGGGTATTGGTTTAAGTTATTGAGATGTCACCCTTTGTTATTGTTTCTTTTATGATTTTGTTGAATGTAATAACATTTTTATTCAAAGGAGGTAAAGATATGAGTCATTTTAATAGGAGTGATTCTCTGATGCAGGGATTATCTACGGCTGGCAGGTGAGCAGTGAGCCTGGCTCATGTGTTGGGAAGGACAAGGGCCTTGTAGGGTGAACAGCAGGGCCAGGGGGGGTTGCCAAGTCAGGTAGACATTTGGCCTGTGGTAAGGAAAAAGAAGTGTACCTGATGGTGACCCATTTAAGTAATTGTTTGAAGATGAGAATATTAAATTCCAGTCTAGGAGGCCCTGGATTGGAACTGAGTGTTTGTTCATCCACAGAGTGACGTTCAGTGAACCCCACCCACTCACAGCCCACTCTCATTGCACCCAAGGATCTGACAACCAGGCAATGTTGTCTGTGCCCTTCTTCCCTACTCCCCATTCCTGCCTTGGCTGTGTTGTGAGGGCCTCTTGGGTGTTCTGAGGGTACATGCATGCCATCATATATTTTCTCAGTACTGCTGCCTTAAGGTTACATTGACGGCTCCCTTAATAGATGAGGAAACTGAGGCTCAGAGAGGTTGCGTGGCCTGTCCGAGTGGAGTGGTGAATGTTCAGCAGAATGCTTATTCTGAGCCACATTGTTTGACCCCAGAGCCATGCTTGCTCCTCTGAGCACAGCACCTCCATGTGTGAGCGGCTGTGTCAAAGCCAAAGCCGGGTTTGAGCCCCACATTCATTCTCTGTCGTGGCCTCTGACCCTGACCCAAATGAATAGGCAGCTCCTTGCTCTTTGACATTAGTCTTGCATATTTACTGACAAAAATTTAGTTTTAATGATTTCATGCTTCCTCTTGGGATATTTGAGGGAACACCAGCCTAGAAGCTGTTTGGGTAAAAAGCAGTAGAGCTTGCCCTCCTGTGAGGAACGCGATCAAGCCGCCTCCTTCTCGCTGCCACAGCACGCGGAGTGGGTGAGGGGATGACGATGCTGCTGTGACCCTCCTGTGCCCTCAGGAGGGCTCCCATCTGGAGGAAGAGGCTCTGGAGAAGGGAATAGAAAAGGGCTGGTTTTAGAGGCGAAGAAGACATTTTTTTCAGTGTGGAGGTCGGCTGTCAGGCTGTCAGTGCAGGGTGGGAGGGGGCCCTCAGTCCTGAGGCCCCCAGACCCTTGCCTGCTCTGGCGAGTGGTGGGAGCAGGGGCAGTGACGTCAGGCTCCAGACGCCGTGCTTACAGTTTCCTCCTGCTGCCAGAGCCCTGTGGTTTTCTTGGTTGGATTCCTAGAGTTCTCTCATCCAGATCTGATGGTGGCCGCATAAGACAGCAGCCTCACTCAGTGCCATGAGCACCAAAGCCGGCTGAGTGCACTGTTGAGGACGCAGTGGTTTCTGTAGTGTGGTGCGTGCTCTGAAGCCGTGGAAACTCAGCAACGGTAGGCACACTGGCCCAGCTGCTGCAGGGCAGCACCGCCCACGCCTGGGTGGTGGGAAGGCTGGTCCTGTGTTACAGGAGGTCTGTCTCCCCTGCTGGGGACACTTGATGGGATTCACTGTACCCGCAGTGGTGCTTGCCTCGTGGATAACACTCGTTTGCTTCTGGTGTGATGAGTACACTCGCTGGCCTTTGTTACCAAGGCAGGGGAAACTGGGTCTGATGAGCCCTGTTTGCTTGGCCAGAGGCCTCTAGGCGCACGGCAGTGGGTTGTGTAGTCCCATTAGTCAGATACCATGCAGCCTTTCCCCTGAATTCTCTGCCCCTTCAGCTGTTCTTCAGGACAGGTGCACTGTCCCATCCAGCCTTCCAGGGAGCCAGGAAACTCTCTCAGTGTTTCCGTAATGGCTGACTTTGCCTTTTAAAGGCAAGTTTCCTTTTTGTCATAAAAAAAAAATTTTCTTTGGCTGTCCGGTCTTAGTTGTGGCACGTGGGGTCTTCGTTCTTAGTTGCAGCCTGTGGGATCTGGTTCCCTGACCAGGTATCGAACCTGGGCCCCCTGTGTTGGGAGCATGGAGTCTAAGGCACTGGGCCACCAGGGAAGTCCTATACTGTTTCTTTAGCATTGACTGGTGGTGTGTTTTATACGTGGCTTCTTATTAAATGAGCAGCAGTTCTCTGAGGGTGGTGCCATCTACTTGACAGATGAGGAAGCTGAGGCTCAGGGTTAAGTAACGGCAGAGCTGCAGGAGCCCTAGACTGGGGTAAATCCTGGGCCGTCTGCCTTAGAGCCTGGCCTTTTGCCCTCTGGCCTATCTGTATGGACAGCTCTCCTTCCAGTGTGTTTTGAGTGGAGGAGGGTTGGCCCCGCCTGTGCTCCAGATGTCCAGACTGACCCTCCACAGGGAGCACCTCCTTGGTGTGCGTACCTTGTGGCCAGAGCCTCCTTGGGTCCTAGGCTCTTGGTGCTTTGTGCAGCTGAGGCAGGGCAGAGGGATTAGAGTGACCTGGAGCTCAAGTCGAGACTGACACCCAGCTCTGGTCTGGCTTTGTCCTCGTCCCGCCTCCCCTGAGTGTGTGCTATCCTCCTGGGCCTCCTTGTCCTCCTCCCTGGAATGAAGGGAAGACGGAAACACTATGGGCACCCCCCCCACCNTAGTTCTCCTATCTGAACCACTGTATCTTTTCCATAGACTTTGTGAAAGTTAGTTTTACATGCCAATTTGGCTACCCTACCACATCCAGTTATTCAATTAAACACTAATTTAGGTGCTGCCTTGAAGGTATTTTATAGATGGGGTTAATATTTATAGTCAGTTGACCTTGTATGTATGTCCAGTCGTGTCTGACACTCTATGACCCCTCTAGGCTCCTCTGTCCATGGGAATTCTCCAAGCAAGAATACTGGAGTGGGTCGCCATTCCCTTCTCCAGGGGATCTTCCCTGACCCAGGGATTGAACTGAGGCCTCCTGCATTGCAGGTTGATTCTTTACTAGTCTGAGTTACCAGGGAAGACCTACCTGCAGGGTCTGGTGGAAGAAAGATTGGTAGAAATCTGTTTTCTTTTCTTCTGAACTTAGATTAGCAAGAGAAAATATCTGGGGAATGAATTTCTTAGACAGCCGCTCTGACACTGAACATTTTCCTCCCTGAGACGGTCACTGTTTATCTTTGTTTTTTATGTCACTTGTCATAATAAGGCAGAACAGTAAGCACAGGCCCTATAAATCTGCTGTTGCAGCCGGCCTCACAGTCTGGTGAGTTAATGGTTCTCAATGGACAGGCATCCGTTTAGACTGACTTCGCTGTGAGTTCCCCAAGTGAAAAACCATATGAGGTGTTTCCTTTTTTCACCTTGCTCTGTGTCCTGAGAGCTTGGCCTTATGACCATCTGGAGAGTGCAATTACAGGGGGAGAAGAGGGCATCAGAGGATGAGATGGTTGGATGGCATCACTGACTCCATGGACATGAGTTTGAGCAAGCTCCAGGAAGGACAGGGAATCCTGGAGTGCTGCAGTCCGTGGGGTCGCAAAGTGTGGAACACTGAACAGCAACAACTCTGGAGACCAGCCAGAGAGACTAGATGAGGCTCTGAAGCACAGACTCATCAGCAGCTCTGTCCAGCTATGCCAGTTCTTGGGGAGTTTGGAAGAAGGAGATCCAGTCCATAAGGGGCCTTTGCTGTCTCAGTCCATGCTGCTTTGCTAATGTTGGAAAATCCCATCCCAGCAGCTCCTGCCAGGTGTCACAGATTAGCAGGTTTCTATCTGCAGACATGGTCTTCACTATACCATTCCTATCACCTGTTACAAAGAAGGGCTTTTACTTCTTAGCTTTTTACTTCTGGTTTTCCTTTGCATCCAAAAGATTAACCAATGAGCCAATGAGAAGACTCCTGTGTGTTTCTCTTGTTTTTTTTTTTTTTTTTTTTAGTTCTCCTATCTGAACCACTGTATCTTTTCCATAGACTTTGTGAAAGTTAGTTTTACATGCCAATTTGACTAACTCTTAGAGTCAACTTTTGGATCCCGTGAGGACTGCCTACTCTTCTGTGAGACACCTCTCGTGTCTCCAGTTAAGCCATAAAAGAGGCTCATTGGTTTGAGTCATTATTTGAGATCAATATGGGATCCTTACTCGTCAATGGCCAGATAATGAATCTTTTGAATTGGTATATTTAAAAAGAAAAAAAATTTAGAGAGCTGTTACCCTAAAACCAAATTAAAAAGTGGATTTAAAAAAATATATATATATATCTAAAAACAGAGGAGCCTGGTGGGCTACAGTCCATGGGCTCACAAAGAATCAGACAGGACTGAGTAATTAACACTTTCACTTTCTTTAACATGCATATATAACATATATGAGTTAACCTTAAGGACATATCAACTGGATGAAGGAACAAAAACTAGGCTTAAAACAAAAAAATCAAATGTAAATATAGTCTCAGCAATTCCCCAGGTCCTCCTGGATCAGAAATAATCAGAAAATGGATCAGCTAGAAGGTAATATTCAAAGGTTAATAGAAGTCCCTGCGTTTGCCTTACAAACCTCCACATCCTGAACTGCAAGTCAAGGCACACACGTCTTCATCATTCCCAAACCCTGTCCATTTCTCTCAAAATGCTTGTAGATAACCATGATATTGGAACCAAAACTGTCCATTACTGGGAAAAAAAATTGAACAGTAATTCCCCTAAGACTTGAGAGTAGATAAATATGCTCCAGCATTCCTAGGCGAAAGCATCGTTTCTATCTCTGTCCTTTGAAGGTGTGTCTTTAAAATGTAAACACAGCCCATAGTTACCTGAGAATAAAAGAAAAACAAAGGGAGTGGGAGAAAGTCTTTTTATTTTATTTTCTGCTCTGGATTTTTTAAAATGTAAATTTATTTATTTTAATTGGAGGCTAATTACTTTACAATATTGTATTGGTTTTGCTATACATCAACATGAATCCTCCACAGGTGGACTTGTGTTTTTAAACACAAATTTACTCACAGTCTCCTTAAGATCGCTTGTAAAAGGCAAACACAAATCTTAGAAATATTCTCCACAAAGTATAAAAGACTTTAGCCACCACAGGGTAAACTTTATTCTAACTGTTAGTTACAAACTAGTGAATTTCATATTGTACCTGATTCATGGCTAAAAATTTTAAATGGAAAGTAAGAGATCTCTGCTTCTGTCTGTCTGTATGTCAATGTATGTACATTCTAGGCATGATATTTTTCTGCCTTCCGATGGTATTGCCAAAATTGTTTTGTAAAAGAGCTCTATTTAATTGGCTTAACGACAAAGAAGTGCTTATATGAATAAAGTATAAGAGAAACCAACCCAAATGTTTTACAAGTTCCCATGATCTAAGATTAACCTTCAGTAAGCTGGAGCTAGTTTAAGGATGTTGGTTTAAATTAAAGCAGGCATACTTTACAATTACTGAAATTGAATATAATGGAAATGTGCAACTTTTATAGTACCTGAGCTTATTGATCAAATAAGTTCACATTACAAAATTTGTTAGCAAAGAAAGTAACTTAGAATGATGAAATGTTCATAAGTAATCTAAACCTAATTGCTGAAAATAAACAAACAGATGAGATGTGACTGGGACAAAAGTTTTTAGGGCAATTTTTAATGAATAATCATTTTATGGTATATCTACTTGAAAATAGTTACCCAAATCTCTCTGGCTACTTAAGAATTTTGCTAAGTTAAATTAAATGATAAAATTTCACTGAATATATAGGACATTTCTAAAAAAGGTAAAATATTAGAACATTAATTCAATATAGGTTAATCTCCTTTTGACTTTCCTTCAGAAAAGAAAAATATCTGGATCTAGTAAACATGTTTTATGATATACTCAGACATCTTATGTAAGAAAGGACATCTTTCTAGAAATTATAAAGATTATTTATGTTTGCTAACTCACAGAATGCTAATTAAAAGACAGCTTATAATTGCTTACTTTTTAGTTTTCACTAGAAATTAAAGGCTAGGGGCTAAAAAATCTAATATATGTGATTAAAGGTCCTAGGAGTAATAACAGAAGTGATTCTGTATGCAAGGAAAATAAAGTATATTTTGGGAAAAGAAAAGGTATGACATATAGAGATGCAAGGGAAAAGAAAAGTATTAAAGCTTATCATTTTATGAATGGGAAAAATAAGGAACAAACTAACATGGACACAGAAACTTACAGAAGGTTTTTTGAAAAGGAACCTTGGGAAAGAAATTCTATACATGATGAAGTTGTGCTGCACGTGTGCTAAGTTGCTTCAGTCACATCTGACTCTGTGCAACCCCATGGACTGCAGCCCATCAGGCTCCTCTGTCCATGGAATTCTCCAGGCAAGAATACTGGAGTGGCTGGCCATGCCCTCCCCCAGAGGATCTTCCCAACCCAGGGATCAAACCCACATCTCCTCTCTTAAGTCTCCTGAATTGGCAGGCAGGTTCTGTACCACTAGTACCACCAGAGTTTAATAATATTAAATGAATTTGCTATAAAGGTTTAAAAAATGTTTTAATATCATTAGTGTACTTCTGTAAACATGGAATTTAATTTTTTTCAACTGCTGAAAGGACAAACTTGGCTTACACTATTGATCTGCTCCTGGTACTAGATTATAAAGATTTTCTTTATCTTTTAAAGTAACCTGCCTATAAGCAAAACAAAAGCAAAGATTCTGTATTTTGTGAAAATAATATCCTGTGTTTGCTGTCTTCATCAGGCTTTTGATTACGTTAGTTAAATGTGTCTTTTCAATATTAAAAGAGCAAAGTCTTTTGACAACTATTTAATTTTCTGCATTGTTTCACAGAGACCATGATCCTATTTGACCATGTGTTTTAAAACTTTTTGATATTTTGGACAAACTTCCCCTAATCAAATTTTAAATGAAGTCTTATTGATCTGGAAATAATTTGGGGGTTTTCCAGACAGTCCCTTAACACTCAAAAAATCTGTTTTCTCTCCTTATAAAAGGGACATATTAAACTAAATAGGCCTATTTGGCACATTAAATTACATGTGAAGTATTATCAAGTAAGTGATGATACGTCTTCTTAGGTTATATTGTGTGTGTAAATGTTCAGTTCAGCTCAGTCACTCAGTTGTGTCCAACTCATTGGGACCCCATGGACTGCAGCATGGCAGACCTCCCCGTCCATCACCAACTCCCAGAGCTTACACAAGTTCATGTACAATAAGTTGGTGATGGCATCCAACCATCTCATCCTCTGTCATCCCTCTTCCTCCCATNTTAATGTAGACATTAATGCTATTTTGTCACAATAAAAATAGTTAGCTTGATACTAATATCTCAGAGAAACCAGTTGATTGAATATGAAAGAAATTGATGCTCTGAATTAACTAAGAAAAAGAATTGATTCATGGTAATTTGACTTTGGGTTTCAATTTTGTGGAGAAGAGCAGAATATATTTCATCCACTCAAAGGACTTCACATTCTCAAAAGCCAGTTAAGAGCTGAGATTCATTTCCTACAGTTGTGAGATGAGGAGTAGAGTATTTAAACCATTCAATAGGGTAATACTAAACAAATGATTAGTTTATGGTGAGGCAATGGTAATAGGTACCCTACATATTTTTCTATGCAATTAAGATTCATTGCATGGCTTGAAAGCATCTTTCCTGATAATGTAGTTACTGTTCAATTTCTTTATGTGCTATGCTTTCCCCGGTTTATCCTTCTACAGCCCTAATAAATACAAATTTAATACAATGTTAGAAAGTAACAAAGAAATGTTAGGAAAATATAGTGTACTTACTAACAATAGGATTAATTCGAAATCCTTACACGGTGGTTATGTTTTGAGCTTCTGAAGGGAAGAAAAATAAATCCCTAAACACGGTTGTGTCTCTTTATAGTTAAGATGTTCAGTAATATAAGTGTGTGCCCAGTCACTTCAGTCATGTCCAGTTCTTTGTAACTCTATGAACTGTAACCCATCAGGCTTCTCTGTCCATGGATTTTCCCAGCAATAACCCTGGAAGGGTTGCTACTTCCTCCTCCAGGGGCTCTTCCCACACAGGGATCAAACTAGTGTCTCCTGAGTCTCCTGAATTAGCAGGCAGAATTTTTACCACTGAGCCACCTGGGAAGCCAATATAAATACAGTATTCTAATCACATGTTTGTTTTCCCTTTTTGAGGGAGAAGATGGGATACTGAATTTAGTCGTCTTTTTAAATCTGGAGGTGGATGAAGGATGCAGGCATTTCTGGTTTACCTTCTTTAGCTGTGAGTTGGAGTCGATAACTATGACTTCTTCGTAAATATGTTTTGCCTCCATTGCCCATCCTGGTAATGTGCAGTGAAAACAGTGATTCTGAGATGCTTCCAATAGGCTTTGCCCAGGCATTTTGTGGAAAATACGGATGTTTCTTTGATATCTTCTGAGAATGGTCTTGCGGGGGAGGGGTATGGCTGATGATCTCCCCTTCCCATAAGATTTCTGTCTTCACATATGCCTTCTTGGAAAAACCACAGAAGCAATTACTTCGAATCATAATAAAGTTCTTATTAGTTTTAATATTATTCAGCCCAGTAACCAGGTCTGTGGATGTCACAACATTATCATCGTATGTCTCCAGCCAGCCCTGCCAGCCTGACTCAGGATTCCTCTGTGGGGCCATACAGAATTTCTGGATACCGGCCACGTGACTCAGGAGTCCAGGAGCCACTGGAGAATTGTACCCAGCCCCTCACTCTGCCCAACTACATCACCTTGCCAATGTCTGATCTTGTGGCCCCATGTCAGGGTTGTGGGGGTGGGAAATGTGGCAAAACAATTCTCCTTTAGATGCTGCCTGCAGTGTGTGGTCCATGGGGTCGCAGAGTCAGACACGACTGAGCTACTTCACTTTGAGTTGCAGTCTATACCCACCAGGCAGGGATTTCAACCTCACCCAGAGCAGATGGGAAAAGACTGGGAAACGCCCTTCCCTTTGCTACCCCTGCTTCTGCCACAAATCTGCTTTTCAGCATCAGTTTGGTGGCTGAAAGTGGTGAGTTTCCCCTCTCTTCTCACTCGCTAGCCCAGAAACCTTCTCTGAATGATGTTTTCTGTCCTTCAAGAGGGGACATTAATAGAAGATAGGGTGCAGGGAGACAGCAGCCAGCAGAAAAGGAACTGTCACACTTATGGACAGCTGCAAGTCAAGTGAAACACAGATAATTTGCCTTTAGGGACTAACATGTGGAAGATTAGGAGAGAGTCTAAAAATTACCATCGCCCTCCCTCCACCTGCACTCAAAAAATTAGGAGCTGTAAGTAGAGCTGAGGGTTGAGGGCTATGGCAGCTCAGACGAGGGGAAGTTACCACCACTCGTGTGAATCAGCAATAGTTATTTGAGCTGGCTCAAGTCTTAGAGGTGGAAAAATCACAGGTCCAGACTCAGCAAGTAGGTCAGTTTAGCTGCAACATAAGGCACCTGGTGGAGGAGAAAAGAGGGCAATGACAGGTCTGAATGTGAGTCTGAAGAGCTGGACTTTATTGAGTAGGCAATGAGGGGCTTCCTATAATTCTTGAGCAGAGAAGACGAGCTATGCCCTAGAAAGATTCACCTTGGAGATGTACATAAAATGAATGGGAAAGAAGGTAGTATAGGTGTAGGGGCCACCCAAAACTAAAGTCTCAATCATTGCTCCATGTTGTATATACCAGGGCCAAGATATCTAGAATATTTTTAATCTAACATTTTAGATAGTTCCACTTCCTCTATTTTTTCAACCCTTTGCCAAAGTAAATGCATACGATAAATTTGATACTGTACAGGTTTTTGGCAATATATTTTAATATTCAAAGGACAAGGAAGCCTGGTGTGCTGCAGTCCATGGGGTTGCAGGGAGTCGAATACGACTGAGCGACTGAGCAACAACAAGAATTAAAAAATACACACTCCCTATCGGTAGTTATAGTCAAATATGTATCACTTTATTCAGACTCAAATATATCATGAACTTCCATTCTAAGTAAAACATGGAACACATTTTTTGTCTCTCAATAATGTTGTTATACCTTAAACTTAAATGTACTCACACATGTGAATATACTTATACAAATAACTTTTTTGGCTTTTAATATATTCCCATTAAAATATAACTATTTGGGTGAAAAAATAGGAATTAAATGTTTTCAGTGGCAATATATAATTAGGTGTCAGCAATGGACTAAAGTGCCATTGTATTTATGATGTTGGGGGTATAATTAATTTAAGACAAAATTAGTGGGAGTTAAGAGTACTTAGAGTTGTTTGTATTTATTCTAGTAGAGCTACAGTAATACCAAATTATGATAGACATTCCATGGTTCCTATGAAGATGGAATGCCAAATGCTTCTTTTTCCTTTTCTCCTATAGGATTTCAAGATTTGATTGCCTAAGTGACATTTACACTGTCACATACTTTTGTGAAACGCCTTATGTTAATTACAGTTTTCACATTTTGCGTGATGACAAAATTGTCATATTGTCTAATGCTTGAAGTATTTTTAACTAAATAGTGGTTTCTATAAAGAGGTCTTAAAAGTGGATTTTTCCTCAGAAAAACTGTAACCAAAAAGCACATTTTGGAAAATAAATAAAATATATCCAATATATTATTATATCCAATAAAATATATCCAAATTAGAAAGGAAAAGTTTAAATTATCTGTTTCCAGATAATATGATCTTTTGTATAAAAAAATCCTAAAGATTTCACACAGCAATTTCTTTTGTAAAGGAATTCTTTTCCTTTCTTTCTTTTTTCCTCCCTTGCTCCTTCCTTCCCTCCCTGTTTATCTTCCCTTTCTTTCCTTCCTTTTTTCTTTCTTCTACAATTTATTGAGTGCTTATCACATTCCAAGCACTGAACAAATTACTTTGTTCTCACTAATTTCTCACATCTGTATCTGAAATCATTATCTGAATTACATCTTAAATTGACATTTCCATTCTATAGAGCAGAAAACTGAAAATGACTGAGATGAAGCAGTTTAAAGATCAAGGAGTTAGAGTTGGTGGTGGTTGTTCAGTCGCTCAGTTATGTCCAACTCTTTGTGAACCCATGGACTGCAATACACCAGGCTTCCCTGTCCTTCACGACCTCCTAGAGTTTGATCAAATTCATGTCCATTGAGTCAATGATGCCATCCAACTATCTCACTCTCTGTCGCCCCGCTGCTCCTCCTGCCCTTGATCTTTTCCAGCATCAGCGTCAGAGTAGAGGTCAGTTCCCGACTCCAGCACAGGCCTTCTGAGACACAGTGTAAATGCCAAGCTAGGGCAATGTATGAAACCCAGGCTTTGGGGACAGCCAACCCTGCACTCAATAGACCGCTTTTCTGTTTATACCTTCTGGAACTTTAGACATCTCATTTAATATATCTAACTATCTATAATATAGGTACAATAACATAGTACTTACATCATATGATTGCTGGAAAAATGCAATGAAATAATATAAAATGTTCTAAGACCTCAGGGTAGTTATCGCTTGCATGGCATTATAGAACAATATTAAATTAATTATAGAAAAACATGTATTTCCCTTTAAATTTTGTAAATTCTCACTTTCTCTCTTATAACCTTACACCCCTGTATTCTAATCCCAAATCTATTACTAACTTACCATTGCCAGTGCTTGATAGTTGGTTCAGTTTTCTTCATCATACACAAGCTTACATCAAAGATGTCTGAAGCCAGAAAACCATTTTAGGCCAATTAATTGTGTAATAACTGCTTTGCTTGAAAGCCCAACAAGCTGATTTCCCCCCTACTTGCAAGTATGCTAAATGAACCACACCAAAATATTTGCTGTAGGCAAATAAACACAGCCACATATTCTACAAAGAATGTTTATAATATCATGCAGAAGGTCAGATTCAAACCAACTCCTAACACACACTGTGGATTTAAGAGGTACACTAGTGATGTTATTCTAAACTCACATAAGCAGGCCGTATCCTTTCTGGTGGAATTTACACTGCCAACAGATGCTGGTCTTATCCATGGCTCTGATTCTCCACAGAAGTCATTGCATCATTTCCGCTTCCACTGCTTCAGTACCCAAACCTGGATCTAGAAAAAATGGATAGCCTGTTTTAGAGAGGCCACCATACACACCACTTAGTATTTTTACTGAAACTCCTGGGATACTTTTTCTGACATAGTTGGTAGTTAATACTTTTCTTAAGTAAAGAAGCATTAACCTACTTGGACTTTAAAGCACGTAGTCATACAAGCAACTCCTGCAGCTCAATTCCAGAAAAATAAACAACCCAATCAAAAAATGGGCCAAAGAAGTAAATAGACATTTCTCCAAAGAAGACATATGGATGGCTAACAAACACATGAAAAGATACTCAACATCACTCATTATCAGAGAAATGCAAATCAAAACCGCAGTGAGGTACCATGTCACACCAGTCAGAATGGCTGTNGCTTATTGATCAAATAAGTTCACATTACAAAATTTGTTAGCAAAGAAAGTAACTTAGAATGATGAAATGTTCATAAGTAATCTAAACCTAATTGCTGAAAATAAACAAACAGATGAGATGTGACTGGGACAAAAGTTTTTAGGGCAATTTTTAATGAATAATCATTTTATGGTATATCTACTTGAAAATAGTTACCCAAATCTCTCTGGCTACTTAAGAATTTTGCTAAGTTAAATTAAATGATAAAATTTCACTGAATATATAGGACATTTCTAAAAAAGGTAAAATATTAGAACATTAATTCAATATAGGTTAATCTCCTTTTGACTTTCCTTCAGAAAAGAAAAATATCTGGATCTAGTAAACATGTTTTATGATATACTCAGACATCTTATGTAAGAAAGGACATCTTTCTAGAAATTATAAAGATTATTTATGTTTGCTAACTCACAGAATGCTAATTAAAAGACAGCTTATAATTGCTTACTTTTTAGTTTTCACTAGAAATTAAAGGCTAGGGGCTAAAAAATCTAATATATGTGATTAAAGGTCCTAGGAGTAATAACAGAAGTGATTCTGTATGCAAGGAAAATAAAGTATATTTTGGGAAAAGAAAAGGTATGACATATAGAGATGCAAGGGAAAAGAAAAGTATTAAAGCTTATCATTTTATGAATGGGAAAAATAAGGAACAAACTAACAAGGACACAGAAACTTACAGAAGGTTTTTTGAAAAGGAACCTTGGGAAAGAAATTCTATACATGATGAAGTTGTGCTGCACGTGTGCTAAGTTGCTTCAGTCACATCTGACTCTGTGCAACCCCATGGACTGCAGCCCATCAGGCTCCTCTGTCCATGGAATTCTCCAGGCAAGAATACTGGAGTGGCTGGCCATGCCCTCCCCCAGAGGATCTTCCCAACCCAGGGATCAAACCCACATCTCCTCTCTTAAGTCTCCTGAATTGGCAGGCAGGTTCTGTACCACTAGTACCACCAGAGTTTAATAATATTAAATGAATTTGCTATAAAGGTTTAAAAAATGTTTTAATATCATTAGTGTACTTCTGTAAACATGGAATTTAATTTTTTTCAACTGCTGAAAGGACAAACTTGGCTTACACTATTGATCTGCTCCTGGTACTAGATTATAAAGATTTTCTTTATCTTTTAAAGTAACCTGCCTATAAGCAAAACAAAAGCAAAGATTCTGTATTTTGTGAAAATAATATCCTGTGTTTGCTGTCTTCATCAGGCTTTTGATTACGTTAGTTAAATGTGTCTTTTCAATATTAAAAGAGCAAAGTCTTTTGACAACTATTTAATTTTCTGCATTGTTTCACAGAGACCATGATCCTATTTGACCATGTGTTTTAAAACTTTTTGATATTTTGGACAAACTTCCCCTAATCAAATTTTAAATGAAGTCTTATTGATCTGGAAATAATTTGGGGGTTTTCCAGACAGTCCCTTAACACTCAAAAAATCTGTTTTCTCTCCTTATAAAAGGGACATATTAAACTAAATAGGCCTATTTGGCACATTAAATTACATGTGAAGTATTATCAAGTAAGTGATGATACGTCTTCTTAAGTTATATTGTGTGTGTAAATGTTCAGTTCAGCTCAGTCACTCAGTTGTGTCCAACTCATTGGGACCCCATGGACTGCAGCATGGCAGACCTCCCCGTCCATCACCAACTCCCAGAGCTTACACAAGTTCATGTACAATAAGTTGGTGATGGCATCCAACCATCTCATCCTCTGTCATCCCTCTTCCTCCCATCTTCAATCTTTCCCAGCATCAGGGTCTTTTCAAATGAGTCAGTTCTTCCCATCAGGTGACCAAAGTATTGGAGTTTCAGCTTTAGCATCAGTCCTTCCAATGAATACCCAGGACTGATCTCCTTTAGGATGGACTGGTTGGATCTCCTTGCAGTCCAAGGGACTCTCAAGAGTCTTCTCCAACACCACAGTTCAAAAGCTTCAATTCTTCAGCACTCAGCTTTCTTTATAGTCCAACTCTCACATCCATACAGGACTACTGAAAAAACCAAAACTTTGACTAGATGGACCTCTATTGGCAAAGTAATGTCTCTCCTTTTTAATATGCTGTCTAGGATAGTCATAGCTTTTCTTCCAAGGAGTAAGCGTCTTTTAATTTCATGGCTGCAGTCACCATCTGCAGTGATTTTGGAACCCCCCAAAATAAAGTCTGTCACTGTTTCCTTTGTTGCCCCATCTATATGACATGAAGTGATGGGACCAGATGCCTTGATCTTAGTTTTCTGAATGCTGAGCTTTAAGCCAACTTTTTCACTCTCCTCTTTCACTTTCATCAAGAGGCTCTTTATTTCTTCTTCACTTTCTGCCATAAGGGTGGTTATTGATATTTCTCCCAGCAATCTTGATTCCAGCTTGTGCTTCATACAGCCTGGCATTTTGCATGATGTACTCTGCAATTAAGTTACAAAAGCAGAGTGCCAATATAAAGCTTTGATGTATTCCTTTCCTGATTTGGAACCAGTCTGTTTCTCCATGTCCAGTTCTAACTGTTGCTTCTTGACCTGCATATCGATTTCTCCCGAGGCAGGTCAGGTGGTCTGTTATTCCCATCTCTTTAAGAATTTTCTTGTTTGTTGTGATCCACACAGTCAAAGGCTTTGGTGTCGTCAATAAAGCAGAAGTAGATGTTTTTTTTGGAACTCTCTTGCTTTTTTGATGATCCAACAGAAATTGGCAATTTGATCTCTGGTTCCTTTGCCTTTTCTAAATCCAGCTTGAACATCTGTTAAGTTCATGGTTCATGTACTGTTGAAGCCTGGCTTGGAGAATTTTGAGCATTACTTTGCTTACGTGTGAGATGAGTGCAATTGTGCGGTAGTTTGAACATTCTTTGGCATTGCCTTTCTTTGGGATTAGAATGAAAACTGACCTTTTCCAAGCCTGTGGCCATTGCTGAGTTGTCCAAATTTGCTGGCATATTAAGTGCAGCACTTTCATAGCATCATCTTTTAGGATTTGAGGTAGCTAAACTGGATTTCCGTCACTTCCACCAGCTTTGTTCATAGTGATGCTTCCTAAGTCCCACTGACTTCACACTCCAGGATATCTGGCTCTGAGTGATCACACCATCATGATTATCTTGGTCGTGAAGATTTTTTTTGTACAGTTCTTCCATGTATTGTTGCCACCTCTTCTTAATATCTTCTGCTTCTGTTAAGTCCATACCATTTCTGTCCTTTATTGTGCCTATCTTTACATGAAATGTTCCCTTGGTATCTCTAATTATCTTGCAGAGATCTCTAGTCTTCCATTCTATTGTTTTCCTCTATTTCTTTGCATTGGTCACTGAGGAAGGCTTTCTTATCTCTCCTTCCTATTCTTTGGAACTCTGCATTCAGATGCGTGTATCTTTCCTTTTCCCTTTGCCTTTCACTTCTCTTCTTTTCACAGCTATTTGTAAGCCCTCCTCAGACAACCATTTTGCTTTTTTGCATTTCTTTTTCTTGGGGATGGTCTTGATCACTGCCTCTTGTACAATGTCATGAACCTCCATCCATGGTTCTTCAGGCACTCTGTCTATCAGATCTAATACCTTGAATCAATTTATCACTTTCACTGGATAATCCTAAGGGATTTAATTTAGGTCATATCTGAATGGTCTAGCGGTTTAACATAAATATTCTAGAAATTATATGAAATTCCTAGAATTTGTATGTTGTAGTATAACGTTATCATTCACAATTGTAGTCATTATCTTAAGAAATAACCAAATTTCCCTGTCAGTTCCATCATAGTGAATTAGATCTTTAATAATGGATATTTTAAAATCTTTTATCATTTACAGTTTTTTTTTTTCACTCAGATGCTTTTACCAACGCTTCTTTCTAATGTGTTTTATATTCAGAAAAATTCATGAGAGGGGATCTAAGAAGTATTCTAGAATACAAGTTTCTGATAACTTTTAAATCGTAACACTGAACTGTCTAAACATTTACAAAACTCTAATTGGGAAACAACACCAAGAACAACAACTTTATGTCTTCATAGAACTTCTAACAAAAGAACAAGCAGCAAAAGAATTAATTACATGGAAGTGAATAAACTGATTAGGATGATCATTAACTTTTAAGTTTTCTCTTTTAAATTGGGAACTGCTGATTTTGTTTTGTTTTCCCAGATTTAAAGAAACTTTCTGCCCTTTTCTCCTAAACTAATTATGACTTGGAGCAATTTGGTAAATTATACCTTTGTAAGTGGAATAGAAACATTTACCTTTTTCCCTTACTGATCTCTCCAAAATTTGGAAAATCTCAGTGAGTGTTCTTATTTTCTTGAAAATATATTTACACAAATTCAGTAAGAATCTGTTCTCCTTTTGACATGACACGATTGGAAACTGGTCAAGACTTTGACCAAATCTCATATTTGAAAGAGACATACGTACACTCAGATATGAGGAGACAGCTTTCAGAAGCTAAGACTGACTTTATGAAGCCTTACAGTAAAGCCCCTTGGAAAACTGATCTGGTATCTTGCTTACAGGATTCCCATCAGGCTTACAAGATAAATAAGGAAGGTCCCTTTCTGACAGGTCCAGGAACCTCAGGGTATTTTGGAAACCTCAAGAAGAAAGGACTTCACTCAAATTTATAGGTATTGCAAGGCAAGGTCTGATGGCAAATATTTCACTTGGCTTCTTAGGTTTAAGAGCTTAATAAAAGTTCAATCTGGAGATTTTTTATTAAAAGCTCCAGCAAGACAAATTTAAAAGAGTCTATACAATCAATCAATCATTTGTGCTGCACTTACGTGAATACCTAGGCCAAGTCTACTAAATCTAGACTTAACTTTTGAAAGCAGTTAGTTCTAATTTGGCTATCTTTGGTAAAAATGGAGGTCATTTTAAAGAAAGAATTACATTTCAATAGAAACAATAATATGCATTTATGGATGTCAGACTCTAGTTCTATTAAACATCTTTCAGTCTTTGTTTTCTATCCGTATATTGCACTGGATCCTGAACTGTTCTACTTTCCTAAAATTCCTACAATATTTGACTACAACTATCTAAACTGATGTTTCCAATTTGTTTCTCCCATCCGCAAGTTAAAAAGAAATAAATTTGAAATCACTGAGGACAAAAAGTGTCCTTTTTCCGGAAGACCTGCAAACTGAAGCCAGATGACTCAATGTAATCTTCAGAGAAATCGTCACAAGAGTTAAGTTTAGATTCTCTTCTTTGTGCCTGTTGCTGTGTGAGCCACTCTGAATTTTGCCTGAATACCTGATGACACCAACAGAGCCACTTCAAACTGCAAAATATGCTTTGACCCTGACGTCTAGAAATCCCTGACTAGTTGCCCTCCTGGGCTCCAGAAACTGGAACAGTGAGCTCCAATCATTAACCTTTGGTTTCTTCTCTTTCCATAGACACATCTCTTGTTAAATACCTGATTGCTTACATAAGGCAGCTGACCTGCCTTGCAGCTTCCTGAACTGAACTGAACTGACCTACTCTCAAGCCTAGGAAAGTGATTCAGTGAAATAACAGATGTACCAGTTCAGGTTGTAATATGTGAAACTTCCAGGAATGTTTCAGAGAAGGAAACTACTGGGGTTTAGGGCAGTTCAGTTCAGTTCAGTCACTCAGTCGTGTCCAATTCTTTGCGACCCCATGAATCACAGCATGCCAGGCCTCCCTGTCCATCACTAACTTCCGGAGTTCACTCAGACTCACGTCCATCGAGTCCATGATGCCATCCAACCATCTCATCCTCTATCGTTCCCTTCTCCTCCTGTCCCCAAATCCCTCCCTGCATCAGAGTCTTTTCCAATGAGTCAGCTCTTTGCATGAGGTGGCCAAAGTATTGGAGCTTCAGCTTTAGCATCATTCCTTCCAAAGAAATCCCAGGACTGATCTCCTTTAGAATGGACTGGTTGGATCTCCTTGCAGTCCATGGGACTCTCAAGAGTCTTCTCCAACACCACACTTCAAAAGCATCAATTCTTCGGTGCTCAGCCTTCTTCACAGTCCAACTCTCACATCCATACATGACCACAGGAAAAACCATAGCCTTGACTAGACGGACCTTTGTTGGCAAAGTAATGTCTCTGCTTTTGAATATGCTATCTAGGTTGGTCATAACTTTTCTTCCAAGGAGTAAGCATCTTTTAATTTCATGGCTGCAATCACCATCTGCAGCGATTTTAGGCAAGCTCTCTCCAAATATGCCAAAGTGGCACATTTTGATTATCTTGAATTAAAATTACAATACTTAAGAAATAGCCAGTGCCAGAAGGACATTCTGACCCTCCCTTCTGTCTCTCTGAAAGCAGGAAATAAATCTTCCCTCCCTGCATCAGAAGGTAGAGACATTCCTGTCACTAGATAAAGGGAATTTATATAGGCTGAGAAAACCTGTAAAAACAAACCTCGTTACTTCTTCACTAATTTACTGTCCCAAGCTCATGCTTCTTCGTCTTGGCTCTTTACAAATTTATTCTTTGTCTAAAAGCTTTTTTGGATAAAAGCTACCTCTTTGGCCACTTCTTGGGCTCCACATCTATGAGCTCTCTATAGGTACAAATATATATATATTTTTTCTCTGAATACGTCTTGTGTCAAGTTAATGATGAAACGAACCAAAACAACTCAGGAAGGGGAGGGGAAAACTTTCCCCCCCCCCAACACACTCAGTAACATGAATGGGCCTCATCCAATCAATTGAAAATCTGTAAGAGGAAAAACTGAGGTTTCCAGAAGTAATTCTATATTAGAACTGCAGTTATAACTCATGCCTGATTTCCACCCTCCTGGCCTGTCCTACACGTTCCAGACCTGAAAATCACAAGTGCATGAGACAATTTCTTAAAATTTCTCTCTCAATGTGCGCGTGCGTGTGCATGTATAATGCACATGTGTACAAGTATCTATAAACACACACACATAAAGATGGAAAGAGAGATTAGGAAAACTCTACATCAGATTTTGAACGATGCCTATATTTGATGTGGCAGGAAGTCAAAGAAGCTGCCAGCTCCTTCCCTGTCCTGTATTCACGTACTGATCACATCACGAGATCAAGTGTCATTGTCTCCCTGCTCCCTCCCCCAGCCCTCCCCATGACTGGGGCTGGGCTAAGTGATTTGCCTGCATTAACAGAATATGGCTCTGAGGTCAGATCGTAAGTGTCGCAGCTTCCATCTCTGTCTCTTGGAATGTTCACTCTTAGAGACTCCCTCTTGGATCCCAGCCACTAGGCTAAGAGAGCCCGAGCCATGTGCTCTAGATGTGCTGGTCAACCCCCCTCCAGCCGAGCTTCCTGATGGTATCTGGAATTAAGCACCTGTTTGAGAGGTACCACCTTGGAGGCCAAAGACCAGTAGAGTGTGCCACCCGAGGAAAGGCTGCTTTGGCAAAAGAATTATTTTGAGCTGATTATTTTTGAGAAACGACAGACACAGGCACCAAAGAATGTTCAAACTACCACACAATTGCACTCACTTCACTTGCTAGCAAGGCAATGTTTAAAATCCTACAAGCTAGACTTCAACAGTACTTGAACTGAGAACTTCCAGATGTAAAAGCTGGATTTAGAAAAGGCAGAGGAACCAGAGATCAAATGTACATCTGTGGTGGATTCATGTCGATGTATGGCAAAGCCAATAGAGTATTGTAAAGTAAAATAAAGTAAAAAAATAAAATAAAATAAAAAAAGAAAAGGCAGAGGAACCAGAGATCAAATTGTCAACATCAGCTGGATCATAGAAACAGCAAGGGAATTCCAGGAAAACATCTACTGCTTCATTGACTATGCTAAAGACTTTGTGACTGCATGGATCACAACAAACTGTGGAAAATTCTTCAAGAGATGGGAATACCAGACCACCTTACCTGCCTCCTGAGAAACTTGTATGTAGGTCAAGAAGCAACAGTTAGAACTGGACATGGAACAACAGACTGGTTCCAAATTGGGAAAGGACAGGCACAGGAAATGCACTGAAAGCAGTGTAGAAGTCATCTTTTTGTAACAAACATTTAAATTTATAAAAGAAATCTCCATTTGTAAGTGTGTCTTCCTCTCTGGAACATGAAGAGTAAGATGACACTAAACTACAAGAAACTTATCAATGGAGAAGGCAGAGATTTAAAATCTGCATTAAAAAAACCTCACCCTTACTTACCATACTTTTCCTGGTACCCTCCCATATTTGACCATGTCCCCACCCCAACATTATTTTTGTCTTTTGCTAAAAATGGTATCAAAGTGATGGCATGGGCCATCTCGAGGAGCTACTCATTTTTTCCTGGTATCTTCCATGTATACATGAAATATACATGTTAATAAACTTTTTCTTTTTCTCTTGCTATTCTTCTATTACCAGGGGTGGGGGGCGACTCAGCCAATAACTCAGAAGGGTTGTTGTTGTTATTGTTCAGTCTCTCAGTCATGTTTGACTCTTTGTGACCCCATGGACTGCAGCATACCAGGCTTCCTTCTCCTTCACCATCTCCCAGACTTTGTTCAAACTTATGTCCATCGAGTTGGTGATGCCATCCAACCATCTCATTCTCTGTTGTCCCCTTCTCCTCCTGCCTTCAATCTTTGCCAGCATCAGAGACTTTTCCAATGAGAAAAGTAGAGAGAAAGAGAATGATTTTTCCTCCCCTACAAAATCCAGCCTTGTGAGATCATTACATAAAGCCAGTCACACCAGTCTCTCACCAAATCCTTATGAGGATACTCAAGAAAACTTCCAGCTAAACCCAGTGTACCCAGAGAACTGCAGACTAAGAATGCTTCCTGCCACATCACTAAACAAAGGATGTTGCAGCCATCAGTAACTGCAGCCATCCCGAATGGTGAGCCCTGAGGGAACTCAAGATGGAAACAGGGAATACCTGCCAATGACTAGAATCCATAAGGCAAGAGAGAAATTTGGACACAGATACTCAGAGAAGAGCATGTGAAGATGGGCACAGTGTGATGCTATGTGACTATAGAGGCACAGATTGGAGTTGTGCTTTTGAAAGCCAAAGACACCAAGGGCTTGCAACCACCAGAAGCTGCAAGAGGCCTCCCCTAGACCCTTCAGAGAGAATATGGCTCTACTGACATCACGGCTTCAGACTTCCAGCCTCTGAACTGTCAGACAATAAATTTCTATTGTTTTAAGCTACCAAGTTGATAATTTTTCATGGTCATTTTAGGAAATTACTTCATTGGGAAAAGTGTCATGATATATATTTTTATAATCAACACTTGCTTAAATGATAAATAATGCCTTTATTTTAGAAAATATTTTTAAAGAAAAATATTCTGATTAACTTGAGGACTTAGTGATACTTCATCTAATGTGTTCTTCATAGCTGATTTTCCAATAATGAAGTAGAACTGGATTGAACAGAATAATATTTAAATAATAGTTGTCAACATATATTGAATGTTTGCAGTGTGACAAGCATTATGTTGAAACTCTTTATAAACATATTACATACGTACTGTTGCTGAAGCTGAAGCTCCAATACTTTGGACACCTGATGTAAAGACCGAACTCATTGGAAAAGACACTGGTGCTGGGAAAGATTGAGGCCAAAAGGAGAAGTGGGCAACATGAATGGATACTTGTGAACTGTGGTCCTGGAGAAGACTCTTGAGAGTCCCTTAAATTGCGAGGCAATCAAACCAGTTAATCCTAAAGGGAATCAATCCTGAATATTCACTGGAAGGACTGATGCTGGAGCTGAAGCTCCAGTACTTTGGCCACCTGATGGGTAGAGCTGACTCACTGGAAAGGACCCTGATGCTGGGAAAGATTGAGGGCACGAGGAGAAGGGGAAACAGAGGATGAGACGGTTAGATAGCATCATAGGTTCGATGGGTATGAATTTGAGCAAACTCCAGGAGATAGTGAAGGATAGAGGAGCTTGGCATGCTGCAGTTCATGGGGTCTCAAAGAGTCAGACTCGAGCTAGCGACTGAATGACAACAATGAACATACATGTATGTAGGTTGTATTATATACAAATATATTTTTATATGGTTTATACACTAACACACAAATTTAATATTCTATCTAGAGATTAGTAAACCATTCCTGTTAAGAGATGAAAAATATTTTAGAGACTGACACACAATCTCTGTCGCAACGATTCAACTGTGCAGCTGCAGCTCAAAAAGCAGCCATAGAAGAAATGTAAAAACTGGGTATGGCTGTGTTCCAAATAAACTTTATTTATAAAAACAGGTGGCAAGTTGGATTTGGCCCTAGGGCTATGGCTTGCTGACCCTGCTATAACCCTTTGAGGAGGATAATCATGTTTTTACTGGTTCACAGGTGAGGTTGAAAGTTAAAAACTGTGCAAAGTCACACAGTTACTGTAGGGTAGCTCTGGAGACCCAACCAGACATCAAATCTTCAGAAACTATGGTTATAATCATTCAGTGACATGGTCTCATCTCATAGGCAAGTACAGTGTCATGCCTTCCTCAAAAGGAAACTTAAAGAAACTTTCTGATGCCAATATTATCTTGGCATAAAGAAAAATAAATAACATGTTAGAAGCAAAATGAAGAGGCTAAATTTTATGAATTCATAAAAGAAACTGATATAAATTCTCTAAAGAACATACAGATATGTCAGAAAAGACTTAGAAAATTCAAGTTAAAAGTCAGGGTTATGGATGGTTAGTATCTCAAACAATCTATGTGTAAGATCACACAGCAATAATGTAAGTGAGAAAAGAGAGAAAAGATTAATAGATATTTAAAGGAATCAGTAAAAGCTTTATGCACATCTCAACATTTCTGTTGGTTTTCTAGAGGAAAAAAAGCCATTCAAGGGGTTTTTCAAAGTTCCTTGGAAACACAGAAGAAATAGTGAAGTGTGACTTCCCACAACATTAGCCCCTTCCTTTTCCTGGACAGGCACATCCTCTGTAAGAACCTCTTTTCAGCAAGTCCTTTCAACACTCAGTGCCTTGTTAGATTCTTCCAGACCCTGGAAGTGTGCAACTGGGTGTCAAGCAATTCTATGCAGAAGACCTGTGAACATTACATTTTCTGAAATTAGCTGAAAAATCACTCAGTACCACTGTATGTATTCCCTTTTTTTTTTTTTTTAAATATTCACTCACATTTAGCTGATTCAGGTGACTTTGATCTATGAACACAGGAAACCCAGCTTACTGATAAGAGTCTAGCCGAAAGGATTAAATGACTGAGTATTTCTTCATGTACTCACAGCATGAGGATAACATCTCATGGATCCTCTGAATTGATAGCTTTGGAACAAAAGCCATATGACTGCCACTTGAGCTTGTTTTGATTCTAAGCAAAAAGAATTTATTTCCCAGAATACAGCTTTCATTGAGCTTGGCAGAATCACACTGGGACGACAGATTCTTGGTTCATTTTTGTAATTATCATAAATGCATACAGAAGCATAAATAAAGAATAAAGAATTAACTCCACATATATACTTGGGACAGGACATAAAACAGCAGAGTGTCACCACATTTAACTCTCTGCTGTAATAAATGCCACAGACAAATAGAGTTAAATGGGTTAATTAGTCACCGGTGGCCATTTTAATTGCAGTATTGAAATCAGAGACAAGCACTAGAAGAATTCTCATCATCAGGGTTACCTGGGCTTTTAATGAGACGGTTCGCCAGGGACAGCAGCGTCTGTACATCACATAACTGATTACCTCCCTTCCTCTCCTTTACCTTTCATAATTAGCTGCACAGTATTAACTTAATGCACATTCATCTACAACAATTCAATTCAGACTGTGGAGAATCTTTCTAGTCTATAATTACACTCCAGCTTAATTAGCATAATTTCCATTGCACATATTTCAATAAAGAGGCTGCCATGATAGGCTGGCTCGCCATGAGGAACTTCTTCCAGTGATCATCAGAGGAGAGACAAACACCTCCTACTTGTGGATTGCCACAATGGCACTGAGATGATCTGAAGCCTACTATCCATGAGAGGCAAACATTTGGAAGGGCACAGAGGGGACCTGATGGAGTGTCCCAAAGTGTCATGGAGCACTAGGGGCAGGAGCAGCCCTCACCTCCCATCAGGGCCAACTGTGATGATGTAATGATGTCCACAGGGTCATGTGATGCTGGGGCTTGACCTCATCAGTTTGTAAATGTACAGCCTGCTCCTAAATCGGGAAAGGAGTACGTCAAGGCTGTATATTGTCACCCCGTTTATTTAACTTAGATGCAGAGTACATCAAGCAAAATGCCAGGCTGGATGAAGCACAAGCTGGAATCAAGATTGCCGGTAGAAGTATCAATAACTTCAGATTTGCAGATGACACCATCCTTATGGCAGAAAGTGAAGAAGAACTAAACAGCCTCTTGATGAAAGTGAAAGAGTGAAAAAGTTGGCTTAAAACTCAACATTCAAAAAACTAATATCATGGCATCTTGTTCCAACACTTCATGGGAAGGAGATGGGGAAACAATGGAAAGAGTGGGAGACTTTAGATTTGGGGGCTCCCAAATCACTGCAGATGGTGACTGCAGCCATGAAATTAAAAGATGCTTACTCCTTGGAAGAAGATTTGTGACCAACCTAGACAGCATATTAAAAAGCAGAGACATTACTTTGCCAACAAAGGTTCATCTAGTCCAGGCTATGGTTTTTCCAGTGGTCAGGTACAGATGTGACAGTTGGACTCTGAAGAAAGCTGAGCACCAAAGAATTGATGCTTTTGAGCTGTGGTGTTGGAGAAGACAGACTCTTGAGAGTTCCTTAGACTGCAAGGAGATCCAACTAGTCCATCCTAAAGGAAGTCAGTTCTGAACATTCATTAGAAGGACTGATGTTGAAGCTGAAACTCCAATACTTTGGCCACCTGATGCAAAGAACTGGAAAAGACGCTGATGCTGGGAAAGAATGAAGGCAGGGAGGGAAAGAGGATGGTAGAGGATGAGATGGTTGGATGACATCACCGATGCAATATGCATGAGTTTGAGCAAGCTCTGGGAGTTGGTGATGGACAGGGAAGCCTGGTACGCTGCAGTCCAGGAGGTTGCAAAGAGTCAGACGTGACTGGATTGAATTGAACTGAGGTGTGAAAACATATAAACACAGTTTATTTTGCATCTTGATCTGCAGGGGATGGTCATTTGAGTGCCTGAAATCCACCCACCACTAGATGTCATCAGTCATTAATTGAGACACAGATAAATGAAGTCTTCAAGAGATTTTAAGAACCTAAGCAACTTGGTCCCTCCCCGAGGGCTCACTTAAGCGAGACCAACTAACCACGAGAGGGAGCTGTCCCACCCACCTGTCACCAAGATGGCAAATACCTACTGTGTGACATTAATAACAGGTATGCACTCCTTTCGCAAGCACTGCAAGTTGGTTCTAATAATAACCAAAGTCATCTGATTTAAAGGCAAGTCTTCAGTTCTAGCAGTTCATTATATTTTGCATCGTATCAGACAACAGCTAAGAGGAAGAGTCTGGAGGGGAGAGACAAATATTTGCTGTTGGGCCACTCAAAAGAGACAACTCTAGAGGAAGAAGAGGAATCAAGCCCATGTTGCTGAAACCCAAGAAACTTTGTGTAAGAAAAAGTGCCCATGGCGGAAGGCGGGATTCAGAGATCCTGTATGAAGCGACAGTTTTCAATGCCATCCCCGATTATTCCATGAGACACACGACATGTGTCTCCTCTCCTTCAAGTATTTCCACATTTCCTTTTCCAGGTGTATATTAGAAAGTTAAAGAAAACTCTGAGTGAGATTTAAGAGGCACTTCAGTAAGGTCCCTGTTTATTTTCTCAATCACCAAAGGAAGGAAAGAAGTGAAAGTCGCTCAGTCGTGTCCGACTTTTTGCGACCCCATGGACTGTACAGTCCACGGAATTCTCCAGGCCAGAATACTTGAGTAGCCTTTCCCTTCTCCAGGGGATCTTCCCCACCCAGAGATTGAACCCAGGTCTCCTGCATTGCAGGCAGATTCTTTACCAGCTGAGCCACAGGGGAACCAAAGGTACAACTTAAAAATAACAAATATCTCCTACTTGTGGATTGCCACAAAGACACTGAGATGATCTGAAGCCTACTTTCCATGAGAGACAAACATTGAGAAGGGCATGGGGGGGATCTGCTCGTCATCCAAGCACCATCACACTATTTACATGAAACAAAGTGAAAATTATATAACAAATGGTCAGTTATAATGCTACAATTTGTATTTTTTCATAGCGTTACTTTTTGACCAGTTAGGGCTCATGTGTCTGATGAATAGTTACTTAAATTTGTACTTCCAAATTATGGGTAAGTTTGTTTTCTTCTGCAACAGGGTTTTCATAACAGTGAGCAATAAAAATATTGATCTTTTTCCAATAGCATTCTCATAAGAGTCTGAAGACATACCGGGAGTTCATGAACCAAGCCAAGCTGTGTTCATTCCAACCACCATATCAACACTACTCTGGTCCTTTTCTCTTTTTTATCAAAACGTTTCATTTAAAAATACATCATGGCTGAAAGCCTGGCCTCTGGAGGCAACTTGCCTTGGGTGCCACTGAGGTCTTCTACTTATTGACTGGGAGACCGTGGGCCAGGTACATGG
>SJYV01028290.1:28800-80461 GCA_006410875.1 Neotragus pygmaeus | reverse complement strand
CTTGTGCTTCTTCCAGCCCAGCGTTTCTCATGACGTACTCTGCATATAAGTTAAATAAGCAGGGTGACAGATATTTATTGACTGTTTATTCTGTGTGCAAGGCACTTTGCTAGATGCAGTGGAGAATATTAAAAACAAAATGGATCTCTTCAAGGAATATCCATCCTAATTGGAGAAGCTGTTAGAGACACATTAAGGATGTGGTGAAAAGACCACTGAACTGAGCGGGAAGAGAAAGGAGTCGGGAGTGTTGAGTGCTAACCCAAGTTCTACCAATAACCATCTGATCCCTTGGGCAAAGTACTTCCCCTCTCGGGTCTCAGTTTAGAAAGGGAATTGGACTGGATAATCTCTAAGACTTTCTATATAGATTCGTTCAAAAGCAAATGGGTTAAAAAGTTAAACAACAGTACAGGGTGGTAATAGAAGGATTCCAGGAGATAGTACCTTCTCTTTTGCCAAATGAAATATGCATATGATAGTTACTATTATGTGTATATGGTACATATATTTATACTATATAATTGTACTGATTACACAACTATCTTCCCTGGTATCTCTGATGGTCAAGCATCTGCCTACAGTGCGGCAGACCCAGGTTTGATCCGTGGGTTGGAAAGATCTCCAGGAGAAGGAAATGGCACCCTACTCCAGTATTCTTGCCTGGAAAATCCCATGGATGGAGGAACCTGGTAGGCTCCAGTCCATGGGGTTGCAAAGAGTTGGACACGACTGAGCAACTTCACTTTCACACAACTATAGACTAGCATTTATCAAAGTGGTGTCCTTGGACCAGCTGCATCAGCATTACCTGGAAGCTTGTTGCAAATGCAGACTCATGGGCCCCATTTCAGACCCACTGAATCAGAAGCACTGGGGATGCAGCTCAACACTTTGTGTTTCAGTAACCCTCTCCCCCAGGAGACTGGGACGGTTGTTCTCCAACTTGGCTGCACATTAGATTCATCTGGGGGACCATGGGGGCCACTCAGACGTTACTAGTTGCTTTGGCTCCCAGGTGCCACCAATTTGAGAATCTCACTGATTGAGGGAAGGTGACATGCATCAAAGCACCTCTTACTTTGCAGTGGTAACAAAGCTCAGAGGCATGGACTCAGCCAAAGCCGAAGTTGAGTGTGGGGGGGATGGGGAAAAGTAGATTTGAATATGACTGGGAGGCCTTGAGTTTCATGCTAGAAATTTGGCGTTTAGATCGAAGGAGAGGAAAGTTTGGAGGAATGGGAGTGATCCATTCAAGGTGGTACATTTGAACAGTTATTCTAGCAGCTCTGTGAGGACAGGAAGTGAACTGAAGTTGCTCAGTCTTGTCCGACTCTTTGAGAGCCCACGAACTGTAGCCTACCAGGCTCCTCTGTCCATGGGATTTTCCAGGCAAGAGTACTGGAGTGGGGTGCCATTGCCTTCTCCAGGAGATCTTCCCGACCCAGGGATTGAACCCAGCTCTCCCGCATTGTAGGCAGACGTTTTACCATCTGAGCCATAGGAAGTCTGATGAAGTAAGTAGTCTAGGTCTGAAGTAATCATGAACCAAATTAGGATTGTAGAAATGTGATTATAAGGAAGAAAAGGTATGANAGGGATTGAACCCAGCTCTCCCGCATTGTAGGCAGACGTTTTACCATCTGAGCCATAGGAAGTCTGATGAAGTAAGTAGTCTAGGTCTGAAGTAATCATGAACCAAATTAGGATTGTAGAAATGTGATTATAAGGAAGAAAAGGTATGAAAGCTCTTTGTAGGACAAATGGCTAGGATTCAGTGATAGCTCTGTGGGGAGAAGGTAGGGTTAGAACTAAGCCTTTGGCTCAGGAATTTCTCTGTTGTTCCGGGATAACCAGGGCCCTGCAGAGGCAGCTATCAGAATTGTCAGGTTTTATGCATCTGTACTCATCCTTTGTCCATCATTGCTTTGGTTTTGGAGTTCTAATTGGGTAGGTATTCCCCAGTGAGTTACAGAAAAACACAAATTATAGTCACCCAGAAAGCTACCCACGGTCATCATGGCAGGGTGGGAGGGGGGAATCCTGTTTCTCTTGACAAAAGAATGCTTGGAGTTGTGGGAAAGTCGTAAACTTGGCAGTGACTAATTCGAGCCTATCAGTCAATTAAGTGAATTTTTATTCTATCATTTGTTTTATTTGGGAACTGTTGTAATAGTCATTGAAAAGACATCAGTCTTCATATTTTTAAAACAAAAATACCGTTGAACATTAGGGCGAAGGACAGGATCTCAAGGTTTTACCTTTTTTTTTTCTAATTTNGGAGAAGGGGATGACAGAGGGTGAGATGGCTGGATGGTGTCACTGACTCGATGGACGTGAGTCTGAGTGATCTTCGGGAGTTGGTGATGGACAGGGAGGCCTGGCGTGCTGCAATTCATGGGGTCGCAAAGAGTCGGACATGACTGAGCGACTGAACTGCACTGAACTGAAATGAAGACTACGGAGAGAACGTGTCCTGGGACCGGGCACTGCACCCTCAGCCCCGGATCGAGCACCCCTCCTTCTCAGGGCAGCCCAGGGTCGCTGTGTGGCTGGACCACGGGCGCGTCCCCACCCCCCTGGCCAGGGACGAGCTGCTGTGACCGCGGGTGGCGATGCCTTCCCCACACCTGCGTCCACTTCCTCTGAGCGCGTACTGCCGACTCGTGTGATGAGCCCCTCGGTAGCTTTCTGAGGACCCTCCAGACGGTTTCCACAGCAACTGCTCCATTTTCCATCTCCGCATCCTCAGCCACGCTTGTTCTTTCGGTTTTGGCAGTGGCCATCCGGATGGGCGTGGCTCGGTCCCTTCTCTGGGGCCCCACCCCCGCCCTAGCCCCCTGGGACGTGGGTTTCATTCCCTGTGCAGGCTGAGGGTGCGGCCAAGTCAGCAGGCCAGGCATCAGGTCCCCATGCGAGAGCTGGCAGCACCCAGCACGGGGGCCAGAGGCGCGTGGGGAGCAGCCGGCGGGAGGGCGCTTCTCGGGCGGGGAGCAGCTGACACCTGTCTTGGCCCCAGCTGGCCCGGCCAGGACCGACTGTCCCCTCTGGTCGGACAAGTCCCCCACGGGCCGGCAGCCCACCACCTGGACCGCGGCATCGCCCTGGGTCCACCCCAGTGCCAACCCTGTCTTCCCACCCCTTGGGGGGCAGGATGTGAGGGGTCCCGAAGCCCAGGCAGAGGCTCAGGTGAGGCCTGTGGGTTCCTTCCTGCTCCCAGGTCCCCCACCAGCCGCCCGCCCTCGAGGGTGCCCCCTGGACTCAGCATGGTTCAGTCACACGCCGCCTGCTGGGGCACGTGGGCAGCACGCGGGGTCCCGTCTTCACCTGCCCACGCCGCATCCCCGCCCCCAGCCATCTGGCGACCACGCCTGGGCACACGGGCAAGAGCGCGCCCCTGCCCGGGGTCACTCAGAGGACCTAACTCCTGGGAAAGAGCCTTCTGGGCTGAGCAGACGAGCCCCGGGAGACAGAGACACAGGCTCTGCGCGGCCCAGGACCCTCACAGGGTAGGCGCCTCTGGCTTTACTGCCTCTGGGTTAGTTTTTATTTTGAGAAGTCTCCTTTTGCATGCTAATTTTTGAAGCAATTATCGCTGTTATGAGACCAGGTACATTGTAGAAAAATTCCCATGGGCTCCCTCCTAAAGGTTCCGAGTCAAAGGAGGCCTGAGTGGGGCTCTCACCTGGCATGTCCGCAGGCTCTGGGCTCAGGGCCGGGTGGCAGTGCCTGTCACACGGCAGAGATGGGGCTGTGGAGACGTTCACTCCCAGAGTGTAAAGTGACCTGGAGCAAGAGTGGGCAGAAATTGCTTTAGGGAAATCAGATTAAATCATAAATCAAGCTGTTTGACAAATGGTTACTGAGCATTTGTTACATGCCAAGTCTTGTATTTCGGCCTTCCCGAGTAGCTCAAAGGGTAAAGCATCCGCCTGGAATGCACGAGACCTGGGTTCAATCCCTGGGTGGGGAAGATTCCCTGGAGAAGGAAATGGCACCCCACTCCAGTATTCTTGCCTAGAGAATCCCATGGACGGAGGAGCCTGGTGGGTCATAGTTCATGGGGTAGCAATGAGTTGGACACAACTGAGCAATGAAACACACAAGTCTTGTGTTTATCCTGTGGGGTACAACAGCAGGGTCTTAATATAGAAAGAACTCCCACAAATCAACAAAAATAAGTGTCAAAGCTGATCATTCACAAAAGTGAAAACGCCGCAACGGGAAGAACACTCAACTCCGCTCATATGGCCAGAAAGGCGAACGCGAAGCAGCCAAGCGCCAGTCTTTTTCTCGCCCGTGAGACTGGCACAGATAGAGAACTTCACCTCTCAGTGTCGGTGAGTGAGTGTGGAAGTGGGCTCCTCCACGCTAGGGACAGGGGCACAGAGGCTTTCCAGCACAATCTGGCAACACGCCTCAAGAGTCTTCCATGTGCTCAACTTTTGACAGGGTGAAATCCTTTCCAGGAGTTCTCCTGATGAAACAGCTCCCTGAGATTCAAAGTGCATGGACTGCACCCCTGTGAAAGGGACGGGCAGGCTCCGTCCAGGGTGCTGGCCGAAGGGGCGGCATCCCGGCCCCCACCCCTGCTTCCTTCCTGAACCAGAGAGCCCCTAGCACAGGCCCCATCCTAGCAGCCAGAGAGGGTCCGAGGGAGGGTCTTCCCCGCTGGCCTGGAGCCCAGCCCCCATCCCCAGGGGACCCGGTGGCTGAAGGCGTCCCCCTTCACCCCACACCGGGAGGGGTTGTCTGTGATGCCAACAGGCTAGCTAACCAGAAATAACAGGAAACCAAGCTGTTTCCCTGAAACTGCATAAAGTTCATCAGCTTAGAAAGCGTTTACAAGCAAGACCTCGAAAATACAGACAAAGGTGAGATGCAGGAAAGAGTCGAGAAACACTGCTGACATTCTGAAACGAATGTCCTGACCGACTGGTGGGTGTGGGTCTGGGGGTCCCTGGCTCACCCCGTCCATCCCCTCACTCACCACCATGCTTAGCCAATGAAGGGGGGCTGAGCCCAGCAAAGGGGGCTCCAGGAAGGTGGGTGTCCACTGAGGGTGGCCCACGTGAGCTGCTGTGTGAGTTGTGTGTGGGGAGTGCCAACCCACCTAGGAGCCGTCAGGACACCCCTGAACCACATGAGCCCGGGAGGAGACCGCCAGCCCCGCCTTGGGTGAGGGGCCAATCCCTTTGCAAGAACTGAGCTTTGGGAAAGCTGGGGGGTTGGTCCCTTCCCAAGGGAAGCCCCGCCAGCTCCTCCCTGAACGGCTGGGCGCAGAGGTGGACCACTGTTTCTAGAAGTCACTTCTGCAAAAGCCAGAGGAAGTGGCCCAACTGACGGTGTGCGTCCCTCAGTGGGGGCGAGGCCTGTGGGCAGAAGTCTGTACCGAGAGTGCAGACTGGCCGATGCCAGGGGGCGTCTGGGCCCTGCCTGGCACCCCCGCCCCGCCCTCCTGTGCAGACAGCACGGACTCTGGGTCTGGGGCGGCAGCCGTGACTGTCAGCTGCCCTCGTCTGCCTGGACTAGAAGGTGGGGGCGGCTGTGTTGGGAGGAGCGAGGCGGCGGCAACGCTGCCCAAGGCCGGGGCGGGGTGGCCAGCGGCTGGGACGGCCCTACCCCCAGGGCGCAGTCCTGCCCTGCCCAGGCCCGGGGGGTTCCTGCCTCTCCACCCGCCTCCAGGCCCTTTGCCCCTCAGAGCCTGGCCCGTCCCTGGGCTCACCCGGGCCGTTCCACACCCCCATGCACACTTGGCTTCTGGTCTCCGCCCCTGGCTTCTCCGGGGTCTCTGGACCCATGGCCTGGCTGCCTCCTGCCTCCTCTGAGTCCTCGGTCCTGCGCGTCCGCCCCACCCCGTGAGCTGAGCGACCTGGGAGGGGCCGTGAGCCTGTTCCACCTCAGCACGTCCCAGGTGGTCCCCGCGTGGCACCCAGGGGGCGGTGGGCTGTCCCCCCAGCATCCGATCCCCGCCAGCCCAGATGTGTATAAGAGACAGGNCCCCACCCCGTGAGCTGAGCGACCTGGGAGGGGCCGTGAGCCTGCTCCACCTCAGCACGTCCCAGGTGGTCCCCGCGTGGCACCCAGGGGGCGGTGGGCTGTCCCCCCAGCATCCGATCCCCGCCAGCCCCAGCGGGCCCTGGCCCCTCCCAACCCACGGCTGGGCTCCTGAGGGCGGGGATCGGGAGGCCTGGGTCCTCCCTTGTTCTCCGAGTCCGGTGCTTAGAGGGACACACCCACTCCCCCAGGCCCAGCTGCCTGCTCTTCCCTTCCCTCACCAGCATCCCGTCCACCTTGGGAGACCCACAGGTGGCTTTAGGAAGATGAGCCCACCTTACCGCAATGCCGGCCTGGGCCTGGTGGGCTTGGGGTCCCTGGTCTGCGCTCTTAGGAGGGGTGGGGGCCACGGTAGCCACAGGCCGTGCGGTGGGTGGCCTGGGTCTGCCTGAGGCTCCTGCTCTCGGGTTCCAGCAGCTGTGGACGCCAGCCTCGTCCCTGCCAGCCCTGGGCACCACTCCGGCAGCTGCACATCCTGGAAGGGTTCACGGACCCCCCGAGAGGGAGAGACACGACCGGAAGTGACCGGGCCCACAGAGCTATCCCTGGACACGCCATGGCCCGTGGGTGCCACGCGTCCCTCCCTTTATTGGGAACACAGGTTGAAAGATCTGACTCTGGAGCTTTCTAAACAGGCACCGCCAAAGCGCCGAGGGCCAGCCCGCCCACGGGCCTCACCTCCCGGCTCCCGTTGCACATCCTGGAACCCGGTCGCGTCGGCTGATGGCCTGTCCTGCGGCCGCCCTGCGGCGCCTTTGCCCACTTTGCATCTTCGCCCCTCTTGCCTCAGCCAGAACTTTCAGGTCATTTCCGTCTCCTACCCCCGCCTCGTCTCGCCAGCGCGCTGACTTAGTTTCTGTCTGCCCGCAGCTTACACGTCGGGGCGGGACCTCCCGGCCTGGGCCCCGGGCTGGGAGAGCTTACCGCTCTCACCCAGCGGCCCGGCCTCTGCAGCCCCGGGTGTCCCTCTTCACCGCGCCCCTTTAGGAAGACTTGTGCCCACATCCCCCCGATGGCTGGTGAGGCTGGACAGCCCCTCTTGTTCCGTGGTCCCTGGAGGCGTCCATGTCCCCCCAACTCTGCCGGGAGGGTCCCCTAAACGTCACCCTGTCGCCGCCCAGGCGGGGATGGCGGGAAGCACCCGGTCCTCAGCAGCCAAAGCCCCGGCCCTCTGTTCCCAGCAGACACCCTGGGACCCCGCACTGTGCCCAGCGCTGGACCCCGTCCCAAGGGGGCAGCCAGCTGCCCTGCCAGCAGGGCCCCCTGTCCTGTGGTCCCTCCTCACGCCCACACGCCCGCGGCCACCAGCTCCAGGGCGGCAGTGCCTTATCCCCACCCGCCAGCGCCCCCAGGGCAGCAGCAAGCACGTGTCCTCTGGGGGGCGGGGAGCCTCCCCACAGCGGAGCCAGGCCCCCGCACCTGCTTCCCTCCACCGGGCCTGGAACTCCCAGGCTCCCTCCCAGGCCCCCTGGTGCCCTGGGGTCTCTCTCAGTGAAGGACCCCAGTTAAGACCCTCCGCCGAGCCCCCACGTTCATGCCGAGGAGCCACTCCTGCTTTCAGTCCCCGACCCCAACGCTCTCATGGGAGCCCAGGACTCACCCGGGCCCACAGCCTCGCACTCCTCTCTGCAGGCGTGGCTGCGCACTTTCAGGAAGTAGCAGCAGTATCTCTAGAACTCCCCGAAACCGCAAACAGAGCAAGACCGGGGGCGGGCCAGCCGGCCGAGGCGTCTTCTTGCTGGCGGTGAGACGGTGGCCTCGTCACTTTCCTGAAAACGGATCCAGGGCCGCTTCTGCTAGCGCTTCTGGCAACACCCAGAGCTGCTTTCACTCAGGACTTCCCTGGCGCCTGGGCCAGACGTGGGGTCAGCTGGCCTGAGCTGCAGAGACCTACTGAGCCCAGACAGCATCTTGCACCCCTGCGCGGGGACGCCCAGGAGCCCTGCGCTCAGGCCTCGAGGGCCTCCCGGGCTGGTGGGCGCAAAGCAGGGCTGCCAGGAGGCCTCGCCCCCCAGGCACTCGAGGGGCAGGGAGCCGGGCTGCCGCCGGGCACTGCCCCCCGGGCCCAGGACAGCGCCCAGCCCCGTCCCCCTGCCTGGCCCCAGGGAGGGCCCTGCAGGAAAGGCCAGCGTGCCCTGTGCTGGGTCCTGGGCCTTGGCGCTGGCCCTGAGCACTGTCCCTGAGCCCCCGGACCCCCTGGAGCCGAGCCCAGCCAGGCTGGGGGCGCCCGCTGGTGAGTTTCTCTTGAGGGGTCCACGGGACCCCCCAGGAAGCCAGGGTCCACTCGGGAGGCAGGGCTTGCAGGGCCCCAGCCTGACACACACCCCAGTGTCCTCGGAAGACAGCGAGCTGCAGGCGACCCGCTCCCTCGCCTGGCCACCCTGGGCTGGATCTGGGCTTCGAGGTGACCTGTGGTGATCTGGATCTGGGGGCCCTCCCTGCACCACCCACTGCGGTCCCAGCTCTCCAGCCCAGCTCAGGGCTGGGCCCCCTAACCTTTGTGGGCTGCCTGTCCCCAGCAGCAAGGTGGCAGGTGGAACCAAGGCCCCTGCCCAGCGTGTCCAGGGCCGGGGCCCCAGGAGGGCAGGCACCCACCTGGCACTTTTCCTCAGATGCTGCCTTGCGGTTGGAGGCTGGCTCCCTCTCAGCAACCTCCCCACCCAGAGTGGTCTCTCAGGGGGGGTCCCAGAGTGCCTGGGGAGCCGGGTGTGGGAGCCCACGAGTCTGGGCACAGGACTCCCCTCAGCCCCCCGACAGCAGCCCAGGGCGGTGGCGTCGACCACAGGCCACTGCCAAGGGCACCACCCACCACCCGGGGCACAGGCCAGACGAGCAGGCTGCAGCGGAGCTGAGGCTTGGCTGTTCGTGCCGCCTCCTCGGGGTCTGAGGACCTAGGGCCTCAGCAGGAGCAGAGCCCGCTTCAGGGCCGTGGGCCAGTGCCCTCGGGGACGCGGGGGGACGGCTGTCCTCGCGGGGCAGCCTGGGCCCTCCCGGGACTGCTGTGTCTGCGGCCCCCTGGAGGCGCCACCTGTTCCTGGCTGCTGTGCCCCCAGCGGACGGGCTCGGGCCACCGTCCCCCCAGGCCGTGGCCGTGGGGTCAAGAAGGGCAGCCTAGTCCTCCCTTGGGTTCCCCAGGGGGTCTGGGAAGGGAGCTGGGCTCCGAGGAGCTCAGGGCTACGAGTCGGGGGGCAGGAGCAGCACCCACCCCACCTGCTTCCCGGCGCGACTGCCAGCAAGGCAGGCGTGGGCAACGGGGTTTCGGGGGAGCCGGGGGCCTGGTGCAGTTCCTGAAGGCTGAGTGTCTTGCAGGCAGGATAAAGGGGCACTCTGAAACCCATTTTCTCAACACACCCAGGGGCCGCTCAAGTAGAGGCTGCTAGCTCCCGGGGTCCCCCCTTTCACCAGGCAGGCACCCCGATTCCGTCTGCAGCGTCACGCCACCTCCTTGTGACAGGGGGACGTTAGTCGCTGTTTTAAGTGGGTCTTACAGTCACAGATTCAAACTTGAAAAGACATAGGGGGGCAGGTGGTGGTGACCCCCTGGGGCACCGTCCGGACATGGGTCGGACAGCGCGCTCCCCCAGGCCGCGGGGCTGCGCTCCCCTCATAGCCTCGGAAGGCTTTACGGGGAAAGCAGGGGGCTCCCAACAGCCCAAGTGCCCACCACCCACTCCAGCACCAAGACTTCTAGATGATCTCCATGCCCGTGAGCAGAATCGGACCCCTGGCTCAGCGCCACGTTCCCCTGCAGAGCCTCCGCACGCCCTGCCCACCCTCCTCGGCCCCGTCAGCCGGCCAGTGGTGCCAGGTGGCTCACGGCGGGCACAGCATGCCCGGCACGCGTGCCTGGCTGATGTTGGGCGTCTCGGTGGCCCCGCTCGGAAGCAACGCTCCCTGACACCCACTTCCTGGGGTGGCCTGGCCAGCTGCCCCCTGATATGTTGCACATCCTAGACGTGCTTGACGGTGTCCCCCGTGGCATTTGACGTGTCCCCACTGCGGGTTCCCGGGTATGGGAAGTGGGTCTGAAGCCCCAGCCGGTTCAGTCAGCGTTTCTGGTGCTGGGATCCCCGTCGTGAAGGCATGCCTGGCGTCTCGCCCCCCACCCTGGAGCTGAACCTCCCACTCCCCACTCCAGGGCGGCCTCCGTACTGGGTCTTTCGAGTGGTGACTTCCCCATCACGTGGTGTCTCCATCTGTGACGGTAGCAGCAGGCCTGGGGGTGCGGTTAGGGAGCTGGGCACCCCCTGCTCCCCCAGCCAAAGGGCAGCAGGGCACCTCCCGCCGCAGCTGAGATGTCAGACTCTTTCTCACTCTCTCTCCCTGAGTATCACTAGGGACTCAGAGATTTTTACTGCGGCAATTAGAGAGAGCAAAATCTACCATTATAACCACTTTTAAGGAATCACTGCCGTGACCAGCACCCTCACGTTGCTGTGTGACCGTCCACACCGTCTGTCTCCAGGACGCTCGTCTCCCCAAACAGAAACCCTGTCCCCACTGAGCCCCGGCTCCCCAGCCCTCCTNTTCATCAGTGCTATCTCTGTCTCTTATACACATCTTAAATGGTTGCATATAGAACAAGAAGGATACACCTCAGAAGCTGTATTAACTTTCATTTTATTCTCTCCATCATAAAAATGATTTTAAAACATTTTTATTCACTGAAAAAGGTTAAAAGTCAAAATAGTCTGAGTGTTTTACCTTTTTGTATTGTTGAGTGTGTTAATCATAATAAATTACTTTAGAATGAACCCTAATGGGTTTTACCATCAGGACACAAATCTAGGGTGAATACAGTATCTTGAACTAACTCCTCCTATCACACAGCATGTGTTGATAGCCACAAAACAGGATGGGCCTTTGACTGTGGGATTAATCTAACCCATCACAGTCTTTATTTAGCATCACACTTGGAGATGATCTCATATAAAGTCTAGCTGAAATGGCCCTAGAATGGTCCTGTTCGGGGGCTAGAGACTGGGTTAGTGCTCTGCATCTAGAAGCTGAGCATCTGGGCTTAAATCTGCTGGTGGTAGGTGACATGCGAAATAGAGTGCTGGTCCTCAGCTTTTCTTTTGTGCTTGAGAAGTGGCACTGCAGTTTATGCTGACAACATTAATCTGACCGCCATGACTGGTGTATCCATTCCCCACACTGAGACCTGGAAGTAGAAGGGAACCTGAAGACCCAAATGTAGAGAAAACAGTCAGGATGGCAGTTAGCATGTTATTTAAGCTGGAGAAAAATGTCTACGTACCATTAATAAGTAGTAGTAGTAAAGTCACTCAGTCGTGTCCGACTCTTTGCGACCCCATGGACTGTAGCCTACCAGGCTTCTCCCTCCATGGGATTCTCCAGGCAAGAGTAGAATACTGGAGTGGGTTGCCATTTCCTTCTCCAATAATAAGCTCTGTTTTAAACCAGCCTGTGATTAGTTTGTAGCAGTAATGGGCACCTGGGTGAAATAGTATACTGAAGGGAGGAAGAGCTTCGGCTAGCTCAGTCCAAATCCTGGCTCCTCCACATACTAGTCTTGTGGCCTCTCACCCTCTCTGGGACTTTGCTCACTCAGTTATCCTCCCCCCAAGGCATGGCCTTCTGCCCATCTACTGGACACTTCCATCAGTAGGCCAGCATGCCTCACTGTCTCCCACTGCTTCCCCTCTTCTCCCTAAAGCTACTGCCCTAATTGTCTGCTTCCCTTTACAAACTAACTTCATGAGAATTGACTATACCAATTGTCCTGCTTCTTCCCTTCCTGTTGATTATTGTAGGCCATTCTAACCCATCTTCCATGCTCCTCACTCTCACAGAACTCGTTTATTCTCATTATGCTTGACCACTCAAGAGCACTCACCTCACTCCATCACAAACTGTCTTCTTGAAATACTCTTAGTTTCTGTAAAACTGCACTTTCCTGTGAGTGAAATGCCTCTACTGAGTTACTTGCTTTGACACCAGTGTTAGTAGCTCAGAGGTCTCCCTTGATGTCAAGACTTACTGAGTTTTAAATAATTGTGTGTGTTAGCCACATGCTTCTAATTAAGTGAGGTGTTTCTTCATTATCATATAGACTAGGCTTGGATTATATCAATGACTCTTAAAAGAAGAATTGTGATCCTTTCTGCTAATGTCTGCAGAAGGCTATTGAGAAAACAAGGTGTTGAATAGGGAAGAGGCCTGTTGTATATATTAATGTGTATATATTTGCTGTTTTACAACTTAACATCTTTGGATCATTATCTGTTAGAAGACTTCTAAGTCTGTCTGATATTTTTCTTTTGGAGGTTCTGTGTTAGAATTACTGGTAATATATTCAGTATGTTTAATAAAATCCTAACTGATTCCTACTAAGGCCAAGTAAAACCTTGGGTATATAAGACAAGATGATTCTTAGTACTGTACTTCAGAGGCATTTTAATATTTTGCATATTCTTTTGCAGATGATAATCACTTTTCTTTAGATATCAGAAAGTTCAACTATATTTTGTTGCCTTAAAAAGGACACTGTTTTTATAGTGTACAAGGGAAACTACAGGAGAGAGTATGATATTTAACAAAATAATACAAGCTTTAGAACCTGAGAGACCTGGGTCGGAATGATCACTTAATGGCTCTATGCTCTAATTTTTATTTTATATTGCAGTGTGGTTGATTAACAATGATGTGCTAGTTACAGATGTACAGAAAAGAATGGCTGTGTGATCTTGAGCAAGTTGCTTGATATCCTTGATGCCTACTTTCTGTGACACTAAGTTATAGGTAGGTAGGATAATAATACCTACCATTCTGAGATGCAGACGTCAGGATTTGTAAGTACAGGGTACATAGCAGGTACTCTGTCATTTGTGGCTTTTATTATTCTCAGCTTGATTTTTGGAAATGATCAATATGTAGGAATTTGAGGACATCTTTTTAGCTGCCTCGTGGCTCTCTTGAGGCTCCTCGGTGGATGAAGGCTTCTAATAGCCTTTAGATTTAGTATAATAGTTGTTCTGGTAAAGCAGTAAAGATAGGTTGTTGGGAATTCGATCATGATAGCAAACAGGAGAATGTCTGAAGTCAAACATGAACAACCGAACTTAAGCAGCGTTTGATGGTCCTCTCCAACCAGCTTACATGTTGGATTTTAAAATGAAAGTGCAGAGTTTGTTGGTTTCCAGAGCGTCTCCCAAACAGATTGTGAGTCTAAATGAACAGTATTAAAACTAACCTTTCTTTCCTTTTTTTTTTTTTTCGGCCGAGCCATGTGGCATGTGGGGTCTAGTTCCCTGACCGGGGATCAAACCCTTGCCCCGTGCAGTAGGAGCACAAAATCTTAACTACTGAACCTCTAGGGAAGTCGCCTAACTTTTCTGTTCTCAACTTTAGTACTTTGAAGAAAGAAACACCAGTTAAATCTTCTCTGACAACTGAAACTACATCACCCAAGCTCCAACGACAGACAAGATAAGGTCCTGCTGTCTTGAACAACATTAAATAGGGATAAATTTCACAGGACAGTTGGATTTTTGACTAAGTACTCTAACAAATTAAGCACTAACCCTGACTTTTTACCTCCTTTAAAAAATCTAGCATGTTGTTCTATTGTCAGTGGAATAATTATAGGTTATTGTGATCTCTCTTTCTTCCCCCTTTCCCACTAATGTTGTAGCTCCTTGACACAAAAATATCTCATTTTAGAAGCTTTCTCAAGCAAAGAACAGCATTACTATACTTTCTTCTCATTCCTGTAGTATTTGCTTCTTGTCACTATAAAATTCTTGGTTAAAGTGTGTGGTAATCTCATGACTCAGGAGAGAGGGAGAGTTAATATTGATTATGATTTTTCCCCTGTGTATTCTTTTTTTAATTTCAGGTTGCAGCAGAAAGTTACCCCCCAAAACTCTTGATTTGTTATAAGAGACCTCAAGAATTATTTTGTGTTTCTTCATATCATTTGATCACATTTTATTATTGTTATTTCTTGACATAATCAGGAGAAAATAGAAATTTTCCGAAGTGCTTACACCACTAGAAATAACTTTGAGCCTCTTTCCTAAGAAGATGGCTCCTTTACTCAGGAACTCACAAGACTACAATCAAAATTTTGTCCTGGCCAAATTCCTTCCAGTAGCTAAGGGTTTTCTCTGGGTTTGGGGTAGCGGGGAGAACTTTTTTTTTTTTTAATTGCTTTGCAATGTTGTGTTAGTTTCTGCTGTGTAATGAAGTGAACCAGCCATATGTATACATAGATCCCTCCCTCTTGAACTTCCCACCCACACTGCCCATTCCACCCCCTCTAGGTCATCACAGAGCCCTGAGCTGAGCTTCTTGTGCTTTAGAACAGCTTTCCATTTGCTATCTATTTTTTACACCTGGTATTTTATATACATCCATCCCAGCACATGATTATTGGCAGAATTCTATTCCTTGCAGCTTTAAGACTAAGGTTCTAGCTTCCTTAAAGCCCTCTGTCAGTCACAGCCCTGCTTAGCCCCTCGAAATCCCTACAGTTCCTTGCCATGTGGCCCTCTCACAGGTCCTTTTTACCATGTGGCAGATTATTTCTTCAAAGTAAGAAGGAGACTCTCTGACTTCTAATCCTTCTTTTGAAGGACTCACCTGATAAAGTCAGGCTCAGTTCAGTTCAGTCACTCAGTTGTGTCTGACTCTTTGCGAACCCATGAACTGCAGCACGCCAGGCCTCCCGGTCCATCACCAACTCCTGGAGTCCACCCAAACCCATGTCCATCAAGTCAGTGATGCCATCCAACCATCTCCTCCTCTGCCGTCCTCTTCTTCTGCCCTCAATCTTTCCCAGCATCAGGGTCTTTTACAGTGAGCCATTTCTTCACATTAGGTGGCCCATGTATTGGAGTTTCAGCTTCAACATCAGTCCTACAAATGAATACCCGGGACTGATCTCCTTTAGAATGGACTGGTTGGATCTCTTTGCAGTCCAAGGGACTCTCAAGAGTCTTCTCCAACACAATTCAAAAACATCAATTCTTCTGTGCTCAGCTTTCTTTATAGTCCAACTCTTACATCTATACATGCCCACTGGAAAAACCATAGCCTTGACTAGGCGGATCTTCGTTGACAAAGTAATGTCTCTGCTTTTTAATATGCTGTCTAGGTTGGTCATAACTTTCCTTCCAAGCAGTAAGCATCTTTTAATTTCATGGCTGCAAACACCATCTGCAGTGATTTTGGAGCCCAGAAAAATAAAGTCAACCACTGTTTCCACTATCTCCCCATCTATTTGCCATGAAGTGATGGAACTGGCTGCCATGATCTTAGTTTTCTGAATATTGAGCTTTAAGTCAACTTTTTCACTCTTCTCTTTCACTTTCATCAAGAAGCTTTTTAGTTCCTCTTCACTTTCTGCCATAAGGGTGGTGTCATCTGCATATCTGAGGGTTATTGCTATTTCTCCCGGCCATCTTGACTCCAACTTGTGCTTCTTCCAGCCCAGCGTTTCTTATGATGTACTCTGCATATAAGTTAAATAAGCAGGGTGACAATATACAGCCTTGGCGTATTCCTTTTCCTATTTGGAACCAGTCTGTTGTTCCATGTCCAATTCTAACTGTTGCTTCCTGACCTGCATACAGGTTTCTCAAGAGGCAGGTCAGGTGGTCTGATATTCCCATCTTTTTCAGAATTTTCCGGTTTATTGTGATCTACACAGTCAAAGGCTCACCCAGGATAATAATCCTTTACTAACTCAAAGTCATCTGATTAGGGACCTTAATCATAGTCACAAAAGTTCCTTCCCCCTTTCAATATAACAATTTAATCCCAGAATGACATCCACTTTATTCACAGATACCAGCCATATCCAAGGGAAGAGGATTATACAAAGTATACACCCCAGCGGAACTTTGGGCCTTTCTTCGAATTCTGAGTACCACAGTGTTTTTGGCTTGTACTTTCACTCATAACTGCCTCCAGAGAAGAGAGTCACTGAAAGATTAGAATTTCATATATGCTTGTCCATGTCCACTGAACACTATCTGAAATGACTCAGGTAGCTTAGAAAAATGGCTAAGTGGAGAGAAATACAGAAAGTCTAGATGTAAGAAAGCCAATGGCAAGCCAAAATGCTTTTTTTTCTTTTCTGTTTTTATAGCATTGTTTTAGTTTCTGCCATGCAACAACACAAATCAGCCATAATTATATTAATACATATATGTCCTCCCTCTTGAACCTCCTTCCCCTCCCCGTCCCACTGCTCTAGGCTGTCACAGGGCACAACCTACTTTCTCCATTCGTCACACTTTCTCCTTCCCCAGCTGTGTCCACAAGTCCATTCTCTACATCTATGTCTCCATTCTTCCCTGCAAATGAGTTCATCAGTGCTATCTTTCTAGATTCCATATATATGTATTAATATATGATATTTATTTTTCTGTCTGACTTACTTCATCTGTATAACAGGCTCTAGGTTCATCCACCAAACTCATCTCCTATTCTGTTCACCACCATTGGGTTTTTACAGCAATCAGTAGGAGGAAATGTCTCATTGAAACAAAATGAAGTGGAGTGAAAGTTGCTCAGTCATATCTGACTGTTTGCGACCCCTTGAACTATACAGTCCATGGAATTCTCCAGGCCAGAATATTGGAGTCAGTAGCCGTTCCCTTCTCCAGGGGATCTTCCCAACCCAGTGATTGAACCCAGATTTGCCACATTGCAAGCATTATACTAAATTTGTTTCCCACTCTATTCAGTTCAGTTCAGTCTCTCAGTCGTGTCAGACTCTTTGTGACCCCATGGACTGCAGCACGCCAGGCCTCCCTGTCCATCACCAACTTCTGGAGTTTACCCAAACTCATGTCCATCGAGTCAGTGATGCCATCCAACCATCTCATCCTGTGCCGTCCCCTTCTCCTCCTGCCCTCAATCTTTCCCAGCATCAGGGTCTTTTCCAATGAGCCAGCTCTTCACATCAAGTGGCCAAAGTATTGGACTTTCAGCTTCAACATCAGTCCTACCAATGAACACCCAGGACTGATCTCCTTTAGGATGGAATGGTTGGATCTCCTTGCAGTCCAAGGGACTCTCAAGAGTCTTCTCCAACATCACACTTCAAAAGCATCAATTCTTTGACACTCAGCTTTTTTTATAGTCCAATTCTCACATCCATACATGACTACTGGAAAAACCATAGCCTTGACTAGACAGACCTTTGTTGACAAAGTAATGCCTCTGCTTTTTAATGGGCTCTCTAGGTTGGTCATAACTTTCCTTCCAAGGAGTGCGCATCTTTAATTTCATGGCTGCAATCACCATCTGCAGTGATTTTGGAGCCCAGAAAAATAAAGTCAGCCACTCTTTCCACTGTTCCCCTGTCTGTTTGCCATGAAGTGATGAGACCGGATGCCATGATCTTAGTTTTCTGAATGTTGAGCTTTAAGCCAACTTTTTCTCTCTTCTCTTTCACTTTCATCAAGAGGCTCTTTAGTTCCTCTTCACTTTCTGCCATAAGGGTGGTATCATCTGTATATCTGAGGTTACTGATATTTCTCCCATCAATCTTGACTCTAGCTTGTGCTTCTTCCAACTGAGCGTTTCTCATGATGTACTATGCATGTAAGGTAACTAAGCAGGGTGACAATATACAGCCTTGACATACACCTTTTTTATTTGGAACCAGTCTGTTGTTCCATGTCCAGTTCTAACTGTTGCTTCCTGACCTGCATACAGGTTTCTTAAGAGGCAGGTCAGGTGGTCTGGTATTCCTATCTCTTTCAGAATTGTCCACAGTTTATTGTGATCCACACAGTCAAAGGCTTTGGCATAGTCAATAATACAGAAATAGATGTTTTTCTGGAACTCTCTTGCTTTTTTGATGATCCAGTGGATGTTGGCAATTTGATCTCTGGTTCTTCTGCCATTTCTAAATCCAGCTAGACTTCTTTATTTTTACATATCAAAAAGAACTTTGAAGTAATATTTTGTTGTTCCAGAAAAATGTGTAGCATTACTTCATAATCTTTTTTAAAAAATCTGATACTTCTAAAAAATGTATTGAAATGAAAGTTTTGACTCATTAAGAGAAAGCCAATCAGTCATTCATCTGTGCAGTAATTGTATAACAGTTGTATAGCTATTTAGTAAAAGAAATTTTAACAAGGAGTTTATTTTTAACATAACATACATAAACCAAATTTGATTTCAGAAAGAAAAGCTAGGATTAATGTTGTCTAGTTTTAAACAGAAATCAGTTGACTAGCATTTTGAAACTTCATTTGGTCAATTAAGTATACAGAGCAAATTAACCAAAACATACATTATGCAGAAAATATTAAAGTATATAATAAGGAAAAGTGCTCAATATGAATCTTTAAAAATTGAAAACAAAGTAATTTTGAGATTCATGACAGTCTTGGGGTTCATGTTACTTGGCTGTGATAAATTTAGAAGATTTTACAGAGTTTGGCTTGTTCTTCTTGTACACACAGTATTTCTTCTCAGTTTAACCCTTTTAAAGAGGATTTGAATTTTGATCATTTTGAATCCATTTACCACCTTCATCATCTTGATATGTATTATCTAAATATAATTTCCCTCCCCCTTTTAAAAGTGGAACTGGTAGGTTTAAAGCATGCCAGCATTTCTGCCCTATTTAGAATGGCATGGGTTGGAAAACATGAACTTTTCAAAGAAATGACAGCTTTTCTTTGAGTCGAACCATTTGCTTTATTTAATAAGATTAGTTCAGATACTGCATTTCATCAATTCCATCATCTGAAAAAAATCCTGCCATCTTAAAAGTTTTGACATTTTCATTTTCTATTCTATTTCTGCTCTATGACACACAGTTCAGGCATTTGACTGAGTTTAAATCAGTGGACTGGTTGGAAGCCTTAAAATCTGTTTGCACAGAAGAAGTTTGAATGAATTGGGAGATTTGTTTACATTTGAAGCTTTGTATTTCTTTCCTTTTATTTTTAAATTTGAAATCTCTTCTCATGATGATACCTTAGGTTAGGTTACTTGCCGTGAACGTTAATCCAAAATCTCAATTCATCCTGATGATGTTAGGACATTGGCATGACATGACTTTGGTTTCTGATTCAGCAAGCAAATATAGCTAAAGTCACTTAGTGACTTGTTTCTAATTCAAGTCACATAGATATTGATCTAGAATGGATCTGATCCCGATTTGTCTAGTTTGTGTGAAAATCACACGCCACTTCATGTTGTCCTTGTCTGTCTATGCAGATTTACTTACAGTTTGCAGTTTGTTTCTTTTCTGGGGTTAAAGCCCCAAGTTTGGCTCTGTCCAGGCATCTCTTAGTAAAGCCACAGATAAAGCTGAGAATTATAAAAGTGTTAACAGTTTACATATCTTTTCAAGCCACTTGGTATGTTCTAGACTATTTGTCCGATAACCTGAAAAGAAAGGCAGGCAAAGCAGGCCTGGTCTCTGTTCTTACAGAATCTGTAGTCACACTTGGAAGGTTGTCTTGTAGAATCTCATTAAGGAAATCTGTGGTCAGAAATAAGGACATGTTTAGACATAGGCCAAACTAGCTAAGTTTCTGAACAGATCTATACTTACAAAGTACTTAGAATAGCAATGATACTTAGCAACTACTTGATAACAGTTACATGCTAATATCATTATTATTTTTATTATTTCTTTTTTCAGGTCACCTAAATAATTCTCTGGCCATAGACAGAGCATAATACATCTAAATATATAAGTGAAATGAGATTTGGTTCTTTGACATGAAATCAGACCAATTTTGTACTGCAAATTTTAAAGAGCCCAAATTTGTCCTGTGATGTGGAGACTAGGAATCATTTCTTTTATTTTTACATCCAAGTTTTCATGGTTTTAATTGGCACCCTACCAAACTGATAGATGCCTCTAATTGTGTGTGTCAGTGTGGTTGCTGAGAACATTACATTCAGTAATTACAGGGGACAATTTTTACATGATTTTCTTCCTAGAGCATTTGCTATGCTGGAAATGCTTTGAAAAGCTTAGAAGATAGTACAAATACTATTTTTAAAAACAAACTTTTATTATATATTCTTAAAATAAAGTAATATATGTTCGTCATAGAAAAAAACAAGCAGAAAAAAGCAGGGATAATCACTCAAATCCGACATGCAAAGAGAACTGCTATTATAGTTTATGCATATTTCTTTGCAGTTCTTTCTCTGTACATAGAAATACATTTTAAAATGGCATCACAGTGTAATATCCCATTTTGTAATGGCTTGCTATGTCTTTATCCTATGTCATTAAATACTTTTCCATTGTCATTATTCTTTTACAATGTTATTTGCATTGGCTATGACATCTTTAGCCATTTAATTTTTATTTTTTAACTTTTATCTTTTTTTTTTTCTATTATAACTAACTCACTGGGTGAACAACTGAGTTACCATTGTTGAGGGATTTTTAAATGTTAAAACAGCTAGATTGTATAAAATGTGCCTTGGCACTGAAGTAAAGTAACAGGCAAGATGAAATGATTGCATACGAATCCTCATATGCTTCTATAGCTTTCTCTATGAATGGTCCCAGAGGCCTCTGGCCCAGACAACAACTTTCAGGAAGCACTGGGAAAGTGATGTTCCATAATTAGAGAAGATGAGAAACCCTCAAATGGGCTGTGATTTAGGAGAGTAAGTTAAAATCAACTATATGCTGACATCAGGGGACCCTTCTGTTACCTGTTTGTTTCTATGACAAACTCAAACCAATTCAAACTAACTTTTCCATTCGCAGGTAGATTTCTTTTTTTAATTCTTTTAAGTTTGATCTTTTAGGTTGCGTAAGCTGTGTTCTGTGATTTAAGTGTGCTTATCCATTCATCCTTCCTGCCAGGAATGCCATCTCCAACCACACTGAAGAAGTCGGAGAAGTCTGGTTTCAGCAGCCCCTCACCTTCACAGACCTCCTCCCTGGGAACGGCATTCACACAGCATCACCGACCCGTCATTACAGGCCCCAGAGGTGAGCTGCTCCGCTGGCACCCTTGATTGTGCTTAGTTCATGACCTTGGAATGAGAGTAGGAAAATGAGAGACAACAAGGACTTCCCCAGAGTGGTTCTGAAGGAAGTGAGTAGTGAGCGTTCCAGTTTCTTATCCTCGGGGACTGCTTTGGAATTGTAGGGACCCAAGAGATTTGGTATCAAACCCTGATCCTTACCTCTTTCTTTGCTGGTGGGATGTTGCACAGAGGTGGGAGGTAATTTGAATTAACCAAAGTCAAATCTGTCTTAAGGGCTTTCCTGGTGTCTCAGATCGTAAAGACTCTGCTTGCTATCTGGGAGACCCCTGAGTTGGGAAGATCCTCTGGAGAAGGGAGTGGCTACCCACTGCAGTATTTTGCCTGGAGAATTCCATGGACAGAGGAACCTTGTGGCCACAGTCCATGGGGTCACAAAGAGTTGGACACTAATGAGCAACTAACACTTCCTTATCTTAGAAATTGTATGAGAGGGGCACTTGTGTGTGTCTGTGTGTGTGTTTGTGTGTGTGTTAGGTGAGTTTATTTTTGTGTAATAGCTTATTTTCATTCTCTCACCCCTGCTGATTCCCCTTTCTTGAAACCTGATTTCAGTATGTGGCATTTTGCATTGAGGTTGTTTGCATCACCGTGTTGACGAGCCGTCTTCATTTACTCCTTTTGAAGTGGTATAGTTTGTCTGGTTTTCATTGCAATGTTTTCATTATTTTTGTCTTGTGTGCTTTTAAGTTTATTATTAAAATGTGTCCACAAGAAATATGATTTGTATTTCACATTAAAGACAAGCTTTAAACCTCAAGAGAATGTCAGCAAATCACTTAACTTGATCTTGTTGCAAGATGAAAATATTTATTAGTTTGTTTATGAAACTCCCACAGTAGGAGTATGAATAATTGTAACCAAGTTTGCTTTCTTCCATCAGATTTTTGTTTAGGTAAGTTTGTGATCTACCAGCTGCTGTCATAAAACATCCTAGAAAGTTATGGTCTCTTGTCTACTTTGACATACGCCTGGAGAAACTGGTATATCTTGCATTAATCTCAGTGTGAGTCCCACAAATCTAAATCCCTTTATGAATACTCTGTGTACATCTCAGAGAAATATAGCAGTTTAGAGGGCTGACCAATGTACATGTGTAAAAATCACCTTGAAGACAATAAGTATTTTGACTATTATATGAAGCAGTGTCTCTATCCACAATTATGAAAGCTCACTTGCCCCATCTTTAAAGATCTTGTGATCATTGATGGGACTTTCTTAAGTGTCCTAATTATTTCACTCGTGTCTAAGAGTGAAAAATATGTGCATCTCCCCCCCCCCCAATTTGAAAACCTTGCATCGGAATGGAATTAAGTGCTCCCAGAATGAATCTCTTTGAATGGGGCAATGTGATGATATAATTCTCGTTGTCAGCATTCCTTAAGCATTGAAACTGTGGTGGGAGGTAAGAGATATGAAGCTTTAGTCAGAAGATTTTTGGTCTCAGGGAGATAAGGCCTGTATGTTTCTCATCTTTTTATGATCAGGCTGACATGTTCTAAATGCTACATGGATCTTAAAAGCAGAGGTTTCTGTAGGAAACTCTGGAGGGCACTGTGGAGGTTCCTTCATCCATCAATCAAGGATTTACTGAGTGCTTGTCACTGGGCAGACACTGGGAATTCAGTGGTTCCTGTCCTCATAGAGCATATTGTCCAGTACAGAAAAATAAGCATTTAGAATATGTTGTGGAATGCAGTTACTTTTCACTTTATGTCACCTAAAGAACGTTCAAAGGGTAGATATTGTCAAAGTCAAATCTTAAAAGTCACTTAGATGAATGGAGGGCATTCCAAGTGAAGAGAAGACTCCTGGTACACCAGGATTAGGAAGCAGCAATGCCAGCAATCAGGGTAGTTTGTTGAGTTGCCTCTTCCCATTTCTGCTTATCGTCTGAATTTTTTAATGTCCTCTCCAATAAAATGGCGACAGTAGTAATGGCATCCCACTCCAGCACTCTTGCCTGGAAAATCCTATGGATGGAGGAACCTGGTGGGCTGCAGTCCGTGGGGTCGCTAAGAGTCAGACACAACTGAGCGACTTCACTTTCACCTTTCACTTTCATGCACTGGAGAAGGAATTGACAACCCACTCCAGTGTTCTTGCCTGGAGAATCCCAGGGACCCCAGGGAGCCTGGTAGGCTGCCGCCTATGAGGTCACACAGAGTNGCCTGGTGGGCTGCAGTCCGTGGGGTCGCTAAGAGTCAGACACAACTGAGCGACTTCACTTTCACCTTTCACTTTCATGCACTGGAGAAGGAATTGACAACCCACTCCAGTGTTCTTGCCTGGAGAATCCCAGGGACCCCAGGGAGCCTGGTAGGCTGCCGCCTATGAGGTCACACAGAGTCGGACACAGCTGAAGCGACTTAGCAGCAGCAGCAGCAGCAGCAGCTGTACTACTGAAGGAATTTTTTTTTCTCCCAACCTCACATTCTTATACAGAAACTACAATAAAACAATATTTGTAGAGACTGAGGCGTATAAGGCAATGTGTAAATGTTATCATTTATTCAGTAAATACTGAATGCTTTCTATATGTCTTGCCTTAAAACTATAGATCTAGAAATGATTCTAGCACTTACCCATAAGTGCCATGATTGGGAGCTTCTTCATGCTAAACAGTTAATCACACTTGCTAAAATGAGCCACACTGAGTTAAACCAGAGGGGACCTTCTTATTCTACAGAACTGTGAGCTTTGGTCTTCTATTCATACTCATGGAATTGTTTATAAGGAAAAGAGAAAGATGCCCAATTTAAAAATTATGGAACAACTATGGAATTCTGAAGAATTTTTTCACCAGGCTTCAATATGGTTCACAGCATCCTCAGGTCTCCTTTCTGGGAAATCTACTCAGGAACCCATTCTTATTACATCCTGCCCAACTTAGTGGTCTGGTGAAGGAAAGTAGGGTAGTTGGTATGAAATACCTCAGTGGCATCTTTGTGGTCAGCATGACAAAGCTGAGATAGCTTAACATAAGACCCTGTTGGGCTAAGACCTTTTTAAAGGTTGGTGGTTAGATATACTTGTTATTTAAGACATACTTGCTATAGGTATCATATTCCCTCTTATCCTTTTGTGAACTGGTTGGAAAGCTAATGCTTGGAATGACATCACATCTGGGACTGAGAGTTGATGTTTTAGGAAGATAAGGCTGGATTTAAAAAAGGAGAGTCTGGCAGAGGGAGCCAGTGTAGAATAAATGTGGCATGTACATTAAGGAGAATTCAACCTCACACGTTCTTTTTATTAGAAGGAGAGGCTTGGCTTCCCTGGTGACTCAGATGGTAAAGAGTCCATCTGCAGTGCAGGAGACCCAGGCTCGACCCCTGGGTCAGGCAGATCCTCTGGAGAAGGAAATGGCAAGCCCATTCCAGTATTTTTGCCTGGAGAACCCCCATGGACAGAGGAACCTGGCCGGCTACAGTCCATGGAGTCACAAAGAGACAGACACAACTGAGTGACTAACACTTTCACTTTCTCTTACTACAATCTGAAATGGTAAATCATTAGAGAATCCAGATAGATGATCAGACTTCAAAAAGGCCAGGAAGAAGAGAAAGGTGTGTCCTTTATCAGAATCCTGGGGCAGTGGGGAGGCTGTTATCTGTAGTCTTATTCAGAGTCACATGGTATCGTCACCTCTGGATAGCACCTAGATTATAAGACCTCTGCTGCCTTCCTTAAAATTCCTCATGGGAATACCTCGACTAGACAAACACAAGTCAATAGACGGTAGGTGTGTAATATACCCCAGTGCCCAGGCCAGAGGTGGTATGCTAACAGAGCTACAGAACAGCAAATCCACCTCAAATTTCAATGAATTCACCAAATTCAGTGAAAACAAGCAATGATCCTATTTTTCACTGCAAAAATTAGCTTGTTTGGAAATTTGGTGGCCACTTTTTACACAGGAAACCTCTCTTTGATGATTGCAAAGCTGAGGCAGAAAAAATAGAGCCTCGAGGGGAGTAAGTCCAGAAGCTAGGGTTGGAGGTCAAATGGACTGGTGTTTGAATCCTATTTCCACCACTTTTATCAGCTGTGTGAACCTGGCACATAGCTTTGCTTCTCTGAGCCATGGGTTCCTCATCTATAAATTGAAGATCTAATCTCAACCTCAGAGAATTATATTATTTTAGGAGTAGATGAAATCATCTACTTACGGGCATGATCAGGTCAGGCAAGCAATTAAGTCACCCTTTTTCATCAGGGCTTCGAAAGCTTCATGCTATCATGCTGTCCTCCTGCCTTTGCCTGTCCACACACTGTCCATCCCAACACCAATTTGGGTACCACTTTCTACCTGAAACCTGCTCAGCTCCACCCAGGCTGCCATCATCTCTCAATCTGCAGACTCTGGGAGCCTCTCACGTCACGTCTTCACACTCCCTACATCAGCTTGGTCTTACTTTGTCAGTTCACGTACATGTCTTGTTCTTTCTCTAGAACAAAGCCTCTGTGAGGAAGGATCTCTAATAAACACTTTTTGATATCTTTATTGTTTCTCACACCATGGGTTTTGAGCTCAGATTTTACTTGAATGAATAAAAAGTATGTAAGTTGTACATAAAATGTACATAAGAGATACTCATCCCATCCCTGAAACTGACAGATTCTCACTGCTTCTAAGGGTGACATATGACAATAGTTTATATGGCACTCCTTTATAAGGAATGTCCAAGATGAGGAAGAACCATGGCCTTTCATCCAAAGAAAGCTATTGCAAGATTATGAAGTAAGGTTTATTAAAAGCTATGATGTTTCTTAGTTGATGCTATTCTAATCTAATAATCTAAAATTGGAATCTAATTTTCCAATTTACCTTATGAAGGTAGGGACATGTGGTTTCTTAAAATGAATCCCCTCTCTGATAGTGTCATTGTTTATGGCTTTGATAAATCATTTAACATTGTGACCTCAGTTTAGCCATCTCATGGGGGATGATACTTTGCCACCTTACCTGGTGGCTCAGATGGTAAAGAATCTGCCTGCAATGTAGGAGGCTCAGGTTTGATCCCAGGTTGGAAAGATTCCCTGAAAAAGGGAATGGCTGCCTACTCCAGGATTCTTGCCTAGAGAATTCTATGACAGAGAAGCCTGGTGAGTTACAGTCCATAGTGTCCCAAAGAGTCAGATACGACTGAGTAACTAACATGTACATAGTTAAAATTAGATGAAGAAGTTAAAGACTGTGGAATGCCCTACTGACTGAAGAAGAGATTAAGTTTCCGTAAGGGTGTTTGTTATGTCATTATATGTCATTACAGTTACTGTGCACTTTAAATGGAAAGATTGGGCTTTCGAAGACTTTCTTTTAGCAGTACTTAAAATTTCAACCGAAATAAAGTATTTGATCATGACAATTCATATTCTTCATGATAATGAAGAAAAATTATCATTTTTTCATTTTTCTTCCCTTTGCCTTTCTAAGAGTTGTAGGTTTGCCTGGTGATTTAAAAGGGCCTAGCTCTTTTTGAGAATTATTTGGAGTACTCATCAGAGATATTTTAGAATTTCTTAAAAGTTGTCTTCTCAAAACTTATGTTTATGCCTTGAATCTTTGCTATTTTCAAAAGCGAGATAATAGATGATAATATAAATGCTTAGCACAAGGTAAAGCAATTCTGTGCTTTAGGGATCAAGAGGCAGTAAGGAACCTGCACTATACAAGCTGTAAAGCAGGGGTTGAGAGTAATTGACAAATAAGCACCAATTGAGCTTTGTCTAGAGCCATAGAATTTCAGAATAGTGCTCTTGGAGCCTTCTGGTTTAATTCTTTTCCTGGATCCCTTAAGAATGTGTTTGGCTGTAAGTAACTGGAAATCTAAAACAAACATATGGAGTTTTCCCTGGTGGCTCAGTGGGAAAGAATCTGCCTACCAGTGCAAGAGACATGAGTTCAGTCCCTGATCTGGGAAGATCCCACATGTCCTGGAACAACTAAGTCTATGGGCCACAACTACTGAGCCTTGATCTAGAGCCCAGGATCCACCACTACTGAGCCTGCATGCCCTAGAGTGAGTGATCTGCAACAAGAAAAGCCACCACAATGAGCAGCCTCACACTGCAACTAGAGAGTAGCCGCCACTCACCACAACTAGAGAAAAAGTCCTCACAGAGACCCAGCACAGCCATAAATAAATAAATATATTTAAAAAATAAAAACCAAATATGTGATTCAGAACTGTCATGGCGGCACCTAAGTGCAGTCAAGGATTGAGATTTCTTCTCTTACCCATGCTTTCGTGGCTGTTCTCATCCTCATGCTGTGACCTTATGGTCACAGTGTAGCCACTGCCCTCCTGCCATAAATCTTCATTCCAAGCATTTTAAGGAAGGGAGCAGACCAGAGCCACAGGCCATTTTGCCACCTTTCATAGACTCTTACTCAGCATGATCAAAACTATGCCTCTTGATCACCTCTAGCTGCAAGGGAAGCTGGAAAATCTCAGTATTTGACGGAGCACATTGCTGCTCTGTATAAAATTGGGGTTTTATAAGTAGGTAAATAGGAGAAAAATATTCTGGCTAGCAGTCAACAACATAGTTACCGTTACTCAGAGAAATGCAAGATCAGAGTTGGCCAGAGCCAAGACTAAAAATCTAGCCTCCACTGCTAAGCCTTTTTCAACCTATTTCTACCTTTTTCTCCACTACTGGGAGAAATCAACTGCATTTATTTCAACAGTTAGTTTGTTTTCACAATTTTTATTAGTCAAGGACATGACATAGCCATTTAGATCTTTTGATAAGTATGATACAACTCTTATTATCACACTGAGTTTTTTTTTTGTAATAGCAGCCATAAACAGATCATTCGACCTTTTTTTATGAGCCCATGAATCCTTGCTACTGGTAAATTCAGGGTTTCTGGTAGGTGCAAGTCATTTCAAAGATAGCTTTTGAGGTCACTTTGACTTTTTTTTAATATTGAAATTAGTGTGCAGACTCCCGTTACTGTCTAGGGGCCTGTTAACTTTTCCACAAATATTTATCAAGTATTTACAGGGTACAAGGTGCTCTGCTACTTGCTGAATAGAGTGGGGAATAAAGCTTGGATTCTGGCCTCAACTTGCTTACTTCCTAGTAGATGGCAGACCAGCCTTGTATTACTGTGATGGGTGCTCCCAGTGTGTTGCCAAGATCAGGGTCCTCTGATAGAACTACCATGGCAGTTGACACTGGGCGAGTCCAAACAACTGTGACTTACCCTCTCTCAGAGAGAGTACCTCCTAGTTGTAAGCAGGCAGCAACAGCAAACAGTTGTGCTTCTAGACAACTAAGTACTGAGGAATCCAGACACACAAAGTGTGAGCAAATGGCCAAAGCGCACACACACACACACACACACACACACACACACACAAAGGGATTTTAGAAGTCATATTGCCCTGATTTTGAAGACATGCACAATATGTATTAAAACAATAGCCATATAAACCTAAGATACATTATGCAGCTTTCAAAGAATCCTGCCAGTTTCTGTTCAGACATTTACATGCTCTATGAACCTCTCTAAATCCAGGATCCTCGTGGCCCCATCAAGGATCTTGCCTTTAGTGATGAGACATGTGAGGATATGAAGTCAATAGTATCTCCCAGTTTGGCTAAAGATAATACACTGCAGAGAATTATGAGAATAAGATAACTTTCCAGGAAGTTGAGGTCACCAGGAAAGGTTGAAAGACTGGAGATTCAAAGGCAATAATAGAGAAGGAAGGAAGGAGAGGAATAGTGGGAAGGCTCAGGCATTACTAGGTGGCAGGGCCATTAGAATGGGACCACGTCTTTATTCTTCCTCCCGAGATTCTGTATCTCTCAGCCTCATGGATGGTGTTAGCAAAGCACTTAGTAGGTATTTGTTGAATGAGCACATAGATTTGATTGACAGCAAACAGAAAGTTTGGAAATAACAGGTAGTTTTCCATCTTCCATGTGTGATAATAATACCATATTCAAATGCATGTATTTCGGCTTCCCTGGTGGCTCAGAGGTTAAAGTGTCTGCCTCCAATGCAGGAGACCCGGGTTCGATCCCTGGGTTGGGAAGATCCCCTGGAGAAGGAAATGGTAACCCACTCCAGTACTCTTGCCTGGAGAATCCCATGGACGAAGCCTGGTAGGCTACAGTCCATGGGGTCGCAAAGAGTCGGACACGACTGAGCGACTTCGCTTTCACAGTATTTAGGGAGATGCATAGCATAGTGAATAAGTGCTCGATATACCCTTGTTGTTGTTTAGTTACTGTCTTGTCTGACCCTCTGTGCCCCTATAAACCGAACATGCCAGGCTCCTCTGTCCTCCACAATCAGTCCCTGATTTTGCTCAAATTCTTGTCCTTTGATCCAGTGATGCTATCTGACATCTCATCCTCTGCCGACCCCTTCTCTGTTTGCCTTTAATCTTTCCCAGCATCAGGGTCTTTTCCAGTGAGTCAGAAAGTGGCCAAAGTATTGGGCTTCAGCAACAGTCCTTCCAATGAATGTTCAGGACTGATTTCCTTTAGGATTGACTGGTTTGATCTCCATGCTGTCCAGGGACTCTTCCAGAGTCTTCTGTAGCACCACAGTTTGAAAGTATCAGTTCTTTGATGCTCAGCCTTTATGGTTCAACTCTCATATCCATACATTTACTCAGTTTTAATTAAGAGCTTCTATTTTCATGGATATTAAGAGAAATACTGAGCTCAGAATGATTTGATCCTCTTTTTATGGAATATTTGCTGTGGTATTATAAATGTTTCTGCCCAAATTGAGGACCCTAAAGAAGGAAGAAGTCCCTGGTGCTCCATCGCTCTCATGACCTTGGCATCCTTCCTTGGCATACACCCCCTACCTAAGCAGTTGGTTCATTTAGCTTTCTTGTATCATGTCAGCAGACTCCTTTGCCTCTTAGGAAATATTTTTAACTTAGTTGTAGAACACGCTAGTGCTCCTTTCAGTGGAGCTGAATTTAATTTGTCTCTCCTGGTTTAGTGCAATTGAATCATCTCAGGAAAATGAGAAGCAATTAAGTACCTGTTGCTAACAAGGTGCTGAAATAATCTGCCAACAGATGCAAAGTGTTTATTTATTATTGGAGTATGTCATTTGAGAAAACATTACATTGTCTTTCGACAATCAGAATTGCCAGAATTGACTTCCAAATGCAGGCATCACAGACCTAACAAGTACCACCTATGAGGAGCACTGAAAAGAGAATAAGAAGGCTTGTGAACACTGGGCAAGGTTAGCTGAAGTGCCGGTGCCGGGCCTAATGGGCACCGTTGTTGATGGGATTTGAAGGAACTGGATGGTAAAGAGGAAAAGCAGCTTTTTAGCAAAGGCCCTTTAAGTCCCAGTTCAGGAAATTATTAAATTCATTAGCCAGATACTTACAGCCAGCTATTACTACCCAGCCAAAGGAAAAAACAGTGCCAGCAAATGTTTTAAAACTACAACTAAACAAAAGTCAGGAAGCGTGTAATTAAAACTGTACCTTTATTGTATTGTAAAGAGTTTCACTGTGACATGGAAAATATTTAAAGGAGAAGGCTGTTCAGCTAATTTGTCTGCAAGTGAACTGCTTAGTGGAGAAGTACCCTAAATTAACTGTAAGGCCACCCACCGAGCGAGCCTCATAAAGGGCCGTGGCTGCTCAGCTTGGTTTTGTGTAACCGTTCAATAATTACTAGATAAATGCATAACTAAAAGCTCTATTACACTAATAATTTGTACTGAGATAGATGTGTGGGACACCCTGCTGGGTTAATTTGTCATCCCTGCAGCAAACTTCTAAAGAGAGCCCTTCTGCAGTGCTATCTGTTAATACGTGGTCCCAAGGAGGACAGGTTAGAGCAGTTAAGACCAGTTGGCTCCTTAATCTCTTAAAGAGGCAAAATGCACCCCGCNCACACACACACACACACACACACACACACACACTATTGTTATCTCTGCAGTCTGGCCTTGAGCACAGAAGTCTGTCAAGAGACAAAAAAGAAATCATCCCCTAAAGTACTCCTACAACCGAAGGCGGCAGAGCTGGTGAGCAGATGTTCTTTGCAGTAAAGATGCTGTGATGACCACTTTATCCCAGCAAGCTTTGAAAAGCACTACTCACACAGACCTTCCAGAAAGCTGTAATATATTATGGATAACAAAGAATTCAGTCTATCTTTTCAAATAATTTGTGAGTAAAATGAAGAAAGTCAAACAACTCTGGCTTCCTGTAAGTCCTACTGAAGTATATGTTTTTCACTCCAGCTGCATTAAAACACTGAGTTTAATCTAATGATAAAAATTAGCTCACTCACATCTGGGAATCATTCCTTCAAAGCTTGCCTCAAACTGTGTTCTAATTATTCGGTAATCTTGTTAATGTGATTTTAAAAGAAACCCTACAAAATCCACTGACAACTGCTTTCATTGTATCCATAATTATATCCATGTCATTAGTGTCTCTTAACAACCCCACAGTTCATAACATATCTCAGCAGTAGACATTATTACTTTTTTGTGGCTACTAGGAGATTTTAGAATTGACTTCTCAGCTTTATGCTTATGCACTGGACATGCCAAAAATAGATCAAATAGATCATTTATCAACTCTACTTTCATTCACCTAAACCCCAGGAAATCATCAGATAAGCAGATAAGAATGTGAAATTCCTATTACTCAGTGACTAGCAGGAAGACGTGTATTTCCGTGTCTACTAATTTTGCTGTCTCTGAAATAATCTCTAATAATTTTAGAGCTTTAAAACTCTATTAGTCCATGAATCCATGCTTTGCAGGAGCGAGACGTTGAGTTCATTGGTCAAACTGCCTTCTACTTGAATGAAGAGAAAAGAGGAAGTTTTATTTTGTCTCTGGAAACATCATCAGCTATTTGAGACAAACTCTATCCCTTCATCTTTAACACTGGAATTCTACTTTTAACATGTTCTAGTGATGCTAATGTACTTAGAAAATATAAAACCACACAGAGCAAATCATGGGATAAACGAAATACATTTTTAAGTTTTTAAAAAGTCCTTGCAAAGATGAATTCTAAAGAAGCACAAAAATGCTACCAAATGATACGTGTAAGCCATCCTGTTGGAAGTGCAAAAGTCACAAAAGCATGATTTTCCTGAATCTCTAACACTTCCAGAAAGACCTGTAGGTATGGGTTGTAGTGGACCACCTCAAGGAAGGAAATCATTAGAAGGCATGCTTTCCTGGAGGGCAGGAAAAAAAGCAATTCATACTCATTTCTGTATCCCCCACATCACACATCAGGATGTTTTGCATGTAATGGAAACGTAATATGTCCATTGATTAAATAAATTCCTAAAACGGGGCTTTCCCAGTGGTTTGCTGGTAAAGAATCCACCTGCAATGCAGGAGCTACAGGAAATGTGGGTTCAATCCCTGGGTCAGGAAGATCCCCTGGAGGAGGGCATGGTAACCCACTCCAGCACTCTAACCCGGAAAATCCTGTGGACAGAGCCGCCAGAGGGGCTATAGTTCATGGGGTCCCAGAGCTGGACATGACTGAAGCGACTGACACGCGCACGCTCCCAAAATGTTCTACCATCAGACAGAATTTCAGGGAATGAAAGCCTACTCTATTTCCACTTTGTTTCCTGTCACCTCCACTCATCCTATTTCCATTATAAAACAATACCAAAACCTCTGGCTCCAGATGTTGAGCTATGCTATAATCCATGAGCGATAAGATATGACCATGTTATGCCACAAATGGAGGATGGGAATAACGCTGGACAGAGAGCCTCGGAGAAAAGTCTCAGGCAAGGACATACCATCAACATACTGCGTAAGACCAGGTGAGCCAACACCCCTCCAAACCGCAACAAACAAGAGGAATAGGACACACTGTTCCTTTGGTTCTTCACTTCTGTTACTAATCCATGATAAACAGGGCCCAATCCACTGACCTAGAGCTGCCTTGGACTCTTCAGGACTTTACATATATCTCAAAAAGCATGTATGAGGGAAAAAATCCAGCATTTTCATTAATTATATTGACCCTATGTTTAAAAGTAAGAAACAATAGGTACTTTGAAAGAATTAAATAGGTACTATAATTAGGAAACTCACGAGAGCACCCTAAATCAACCAACAACAATAAATCTGATATTAGCATTTTTTTGAAAGATCAATTGTCACAGACCTTTTGTTGATAATGCTAGTGAATTCTGGTGTCTGCCTATGTCCAGGTTGGCTATTCCTGTCATATAAAATTTCAAGTGGTATTCAGTATACAGCCTGAAGGGGCTGCAATCTTCCCAGTGCCTGGTACACATGTCCATAATTATTCAAGACAAAAGCACATTTGGTGGAATGTGTATATTTACCATTTGCTAAGCTGACATCATTTTATCCCATTCATTTCTGAGCCTTATATTTAAGCCAAGGATTTTGTGTTCCATCTTTACGATGAAATTCAGATTTTCTACTAAAGGCAACTACTTCAATTCAAAAGACTGAGTGTAACGGTACTTATAAACATTTGCAATTGGTTAAAAATAGGGAGCTGAAAAAGTAAGCATAAAGCAAGAAAAGATTTTAAAATACAGAATAAGAATTTTAAACTCAGTAAATAAATTATTTCCTTTAAATTCCAAACTTCAATTGTTACTTCTCAAACTACAAAACAAGCATTTTAAGGAATGCTGTATTTGTTCTTCCGTACCTTCCAGTGAAACCGTCTAATGACAGGCTTTTGCTTACTGACACATTTTTCAATGGTTGCTTGTATAAGAAATGTTCATGCATCATCTGGACTTTCTCTCCTCATTTCCTTACAGCTCAAGGCCTTCTCTCATCTGAAGCCATTGTTGGTTGACATGAAAAAATGGACTCTAGTACAACTAATTCCATCAAATGAAGGAAAAACCTAAATCTCAATTATGAAATAATTAATTATAAAATCATTAGGTAGATTTTATTATACTTGAAGCTGTGCTTCTTTTCCATTAACAATTCTCTCAATTTATTTTCAGCTATATTAGTGATCTTTAATATCCTCACTCTATTTTTTTTAATAGAAAGTGTCTCTAAATAATTGACTCACTCAGTCAACAATTTCTCATGGGTTACAAATTATGTGTCAGGTATGGGTCTGTGTACTGCAATTACAGACTAAATAAAACACAAATTTCCTGCATTCATGTAACTTACATTAAAGAAAACTTTTTTTAAAAAAGCAATTTAAACTTTTCTGAAATGAGCCTCGAAGGTAATATAGCTTGCATTTTGACAGGGGAAAAAGAACAAGAAGCAATATATAACGACAGGCTGAGATGGGTGCAAGAAAAATAAATAGAGCAAGTGAGGCTGAGAATCATAGGGTTGGGCTAGTCTTTAACAGTGGCTAGAGAAGGCCTGGTAAGATGACCCTTGGGTAAAGGTGTCTGAAAAGAAAAGCAAAAGAAACCTATCCTGGTCTTAGACCTCAGCCACCTTATCTTCTGTAGCTTGGTCATCACCAGAGCTGATATTTTGATCCCTCTCTAACTAAGACTCCTCAGACTCCTCAGCTGGAGAACCACAGAGCAATGGTTCTCAGTCTGGGGTGATTTTGCCACAAAGGACATGGGGCAATGTCTGGACATTTCTGTCACATCTGAGAGGAGGTTACACATTCACATGTGATTGGTAAAGGCCAAAGATACAGCTCAATATCCCCCAGTGCACACAGAGAGCCCCCACAACAATGAACGATCTGACCCCAAATGTCAGGAGAACCAAGGAGGAAAGGCTTTGCCATATATGGTGAAGCATGCTTGGTCTCTCCAAAATATTCAATACCTACACCTAAGAGAAAACCAAAACCATTTTCAGAGAATATCATTTTAAAGAGTATCTATGCAGTGCTTACTTACAAAACAGTTTCAGTGATTCATTAAAGCAAAAATAAAGATATAATTACTAATTTTTCATTATTTCAGTTTAAGTAGCTGCTTACATATAAAAGCTATCTGTTCTTTCAAATACTCAGTAATTAAAACTTGCACTAATTTCAACAGTCTCCAGTGAAAACTACTGAATTTAGAAAATGTACCTAATATAATGGTAAGTTTCAGCTTGAATAAAAAGACTTTAGAATGTAGTGATTGCTAGGAGGATAGTGAGATGAAGGGGGAAACATGAAAAAACTACTTGACTGGCAAGGGTTAAACTCCAGAAGTAGACACTGAGGTATCTACATAAAAGGCTAGCAGAAAATACTTGGCTGATTTAGTTTGGCAGGGCTTCCCAAGTGGCGCGAGCGGTTAAGAACTCACCTGCCAGTGCAGGAAGCCTAAGAGATGTGGGTGTGATTCCTTGGTTGGGAAGATTCCCTAGAGGGGGGCATGGCAACCCACTCTAGCATTCTTGCCTGGAAAATCCCATGGACAGAGGAGCCTCATGGGCTACAGTCCATTTAGTTTGACAGCTAAGTACCTAAGTAGGTTTCAACGTTAAAATGTTCTGTTTTTATTGTGTCATTAGAAAACCTGGTTGATAGGAAGGCCATAAAATGTTTATAATGAACATATTTGTTAAAACTACTCTCAGATGCCATCTGCCATGGGATCTCTTCCAAAGCAAGTATAAGGTTAGGAGGAAAGGAAGAAAAAAGACATTCTGTTTTGCTTCTTACTTAAGGAAAATATAGATAGATCTTCACATATCAATTGCAAAAATCCCCTATACATCTCTAAGATAAGAACAACATATCTTAAACATTCTGCCACTGGAGAAAGAACGCAGCCTGCTTATCACACTGTTAGCATGAAAAAAAAGGGACAAATGAAGAAGCTCACACTGTGGGATGCATTGTACGTGTTGCTGAGTGAAGAACACAGCTGGGAGGAGGCAAGCTGTGTTAAAGCTATGCGTTTGGGACCAGGATTGAGTCCTTTCACCACCACTGACCAGGAGAACGGCTATGGCAAGTTCCTTAGCCTCTCTATAAGCTCCAGTTTCTTTATCTGTCAGTCGGGAAAAATGGTCATCAAAGTCCCCTTGTCATGAGGATTAAGGAACTAGACAGATACTAGAGTACCTGCGCTTGACTGGGCACTCCATAAAGCGTTGGTAATTACTGACAGCATTATGGATACAACTAGCTGCGTAGGGACTGAAACGGTCCTGCCTTTTCTTTAGCACTCAAATCCATGTCCAATGATGTGAATCACCGTGAGAGAGGCCAGCGTGTTGCTTGCCAGAGGTCACTGGACACAGGTAGCTGTCCTTCCAATGGACACTACCTGAGGACCTGAGCAATGAGTAGTGACTCCCACTGGGAAGATGGGACACAGAGCAGTTCTGGTTCCGTTTTTCCGCCCCCAAACCACCCATCTCAGTTTTCTCTGCTCTTAGACTGAGTGACTTGGATAATAAGGTAACAGGAGAGGAGAGGTAGGAGAAAAGGAGAAACCTCAAAATTATCACTTTGGGTGTACTCATATCGATGGCTAGCAATCAATATCCTGACTGCTGTGAGACCATGCAGCTGATGGGCAAACATAGCTAAAATACAAAACATCTCATGAAGTACCATCCACGGAAGTTCTACTCTCCTAGAGAAAGAGGTGGCTAGAAGACAGTGTATTTTACTGAAATTTACTAAACTTTCCCACAGTTTAATACTTCTTTAACTTTTGATTCTGCAACATAATCAAGAAGTGAATTTATGAGACACAAAGGATTTTAGAAACAACTAAATTTTGGATGGGGTATTATTCATTTTTGTGTGATGGCTATTCCCATGACACACCATGTAACTCCTATCCAGCATCTCCAAGATACCAAGTGAAAGTGAAAAGCGAAAGTTTAGTCACTCAGTTGTGTCTGACTCTTTGTGACCCCATGGACTGGGGCCTACCAGGCTCCTTCGACCACAGGGTTTTCCAGGCAAGAGTACTGGAGTGGGTCACCATTTCCTTCTCCAGAGGATCTTCCTGACCCAGGGATCGAACCCAGGCCTCCAAAATTGCAGACAGACACTTTACCATCTGAGCCACCAGGGAATTCATGACACCAAGATACCAAAGGTGGGCTTAAAATGGTAGAGCCTTTCCCCAAACAATGCAGATTCCTAAAGAACCCCAAGAGACAAAGGCTTTTATTGCTTTTCCGAGGAGGTACAAGACAGACCAAAGTTCTAAACAGTGACAAGAGGAATAGACAATCCTACAGTTTTGCAAATTAAAGTGCTGAAAAAATAAAACAAACCTGGAGGTTCTTTGCATTTGCCCACACTCAGGCAGATTTCATTTAAAACTTGGGGCTGGGTTAATATCCAAAAAATTAATAAATCTGAGTCTTTACATGGTTTGCCTTCTTAATACACTAAATTGCAAACTGGGAAGTAGATGGTTCCTTTGATTAAGGTACCATGAAACCATAAGTAATGTTGATTTTGTATTTCAGAGTCTTGGAGGAGTCAGTCACTCAGTCACGTCTGACTCTCTGTGACACCACAGACTGTAGCCTGCCAGGCTTCTCTGTGGACTTCTCCAGGCAAGAATACTGGAGTGGGCTGTCATTCCCTTCACCAGGGGATCCTCCCAACTCAAGGACCAAACCGGGGTCTCCTGCATTGCAAGCAGATTCTTTACCATCTGAGCTACCAGGGAAGTTATTTCAAAGTATGCACTACCAATTTGTATGTGTTAACTAGAAAATGCCAATGACTAAAGTAGCCAGTTCATTTATTGACCACAGTGTGTTACCCTGACAACTGAAGGTAACTTAAGTTTCAAAATAAGTTTCAAAATCTTCATGGAGGCCAGGAAACAGACTGCTCAACCTGTAAAGTCTGTATACTTCTCTTTCAACACTTTAAAAATGTACCCTGTCAGTTTTAAGAGAGACAAGGTGCTGACTATCCTCACTGGTTAGCCAAGACATAAAGTAAAAATTTCTGGCACTAGAGATTCTAACATTTAAATATGTCCTTCTTTATGGTAGAGCAGGCCCCTGGGGTTGAAAGTAAGGGAGGAGTTTCAAGCCAAAAATGCATTTAAAAACATATATCTTCCCTCTTACTTCATGATCACTAGAATCAATTTATAAATGCCTAATCTCTATTTAAGTTTAAATCCTAAGGTTACTAGAGCTAATTTATGGAAGTTCTCACGTAAGCAGCCTGAAAATCAGCTTAATAAACAGGTATTACTCACCATCAGCAAGTGCCTAATAAATTTGTCTAGACACAGGTGACGAGCAGTAAAATTCACTCTAAAATTTCCACGGACTTGTGGAATTCATGTGGTTCTCTGGAATAATGAAATATAAGTGTTCACATATTTTAATTAAAAAGGGTCATTGAAATGATTGTTTATGTTTGTAGCACAAAGCAATAGTAAATATTGAGGATATTATGCACAATTGACAAAGCTGAATACTTTAAGGGCAGATTAACTTTTTAAATTACTTTCATAGCTGCCGTAAATTATTTGAAAAACATTCCCCTGCTTCAAGGTGTCAACACTTTGAATCACTGGTCTTTAACTCAGTGATTCTTAGTATTTATTGATGAAGGAAAGGAACGGAAGCTTCCCTGGTGAAGTAAGAAAGAGGTCTGTGTTGGAAGGCACTAGAATATTTCATCTCTCCCTACATTAATTCCCATCTTCATCCCCTACTTCATTCTTACGAGGGATCCTAGTCCAAAGAAGAGGAAAATGGAATGGTTCTCTGTATTCACATATATATTCAGGGAATCATACTTCAGAGTACTATTTATAATTGGCTCCTCAGTATTCAAAGTAACTCAGTTTCAGCTTGACCCCTCCACATCCATCACATGTTTGAGAAACATAGCAGAATTCCCATGTTCTCCACTGAACAACTGAAACAAAACTCAACACATGGAAAAAAAACACCTCAGGTGCGATGGGGGAAAAGAATCTCTCCACAGTTTCCAACTCTAAGTAGGCTTCACACAGTAACTTTTTCTGAACTGCTTATAAGGGCAATTTATGAGTTCCTGATTGCTATAACATATTGTGCTCTTAAAAGGAAAAAGGTAATAGAAGTTTGGCTCCTTGCTGGCATTCCATTTTTTATAAGATTATTATATTGTCTTCAGGCTGGGTTGAGTCTGAAATTAATATAATTAACCTCCTGCTCAGCTACATGCATATATTTTCCATTCTCATTCATCTTTTCTCTCTGCCCCTGCAGACAGACTTGGAAAGGAAAAAAATCTATGTTCACTGGTCTAACATTCATTGTTAGTTCCCAGACTTCTGTTCTAGAAGCCAGCATCAGTCGAATGTGAAAACAACCTGAGAAATCACAAGAGACCCCTCACAGCCGACCAGCTTACTTTCCATAAATAGCACTTACATTTTCTGTTAAAAATGTTATAAAAACATATCAAGGATATCAGACAGACAAATGATCAGATAAAAACTGGCTACAAAGGCTTAAATCAGGAAAGGAAACCTCATACTGAGATATAAATGCAAAAGAGGAAATTGGGTATTCAATTTTGGACCAATCAATAAAAAGACAGTATCCCAAATGAAACAGGAGTCCAACTTCCTATACCCCCACCTCCTTTTTGGACTAAAATATATGTGGCTTAACCTAGAAAACTGGAGCATTTTTTACACTTGAAGAAGGAAGTTTAAATCTATCCAAAGCTGGCTCTGATTTCATTTTGAAGATTCTATTAAAATAATTAGTTTCCTACTCAAACTGTACTGGCATTCCATATATGTCCAATGGAAGACAATCAGAATTCTAGTTTCCCATGACTTAGATGGGAATGAGAACACTGGATGCCTTTGGGCCATATGCAGCCCACATCAGGGATTGATTTGGTCTTCTCAGTGTTCTAAAATTAAAGAATTTTACAAAAACATCCATATTTTTATCTTCTCTTGAACATTAGATGTAGAGAAATTGGTACTACTTTTCAAAATGATCACAAACCCAGTTGCTTCCTTGAGATCAGGACACCAATACGCAAGCTGCCACCCCTCCCCCGCTGTATAAGACCCAAGTTCCCCTCTTGGTATCTGATTCCTTCCTGCCTGTGTATGCACACGCTTTTAGGCTACCCTAGAAGCAGAGGTGTGCATGAATCCTTCTATAAACACTTATGTTTATCCCATAAAGAGGTTTTAGGAAATGAACATTCCCTTGAAGACTTAGGCCAAGAGATTCAAATGACATACAAAACCACATTCAAATACTATGGGGATCTAAAATAACAGTGCAACCTGAAAGTCTTCATTAAATCCATGTCCATTATATATGAATTCTCAATATATAATAAATATATAATATTACTACTTGATTCCTAACTTCACTGTGGGGGGAAAAAGAGAACTCAAAGGGCATCTTTAATTTGGTTCTCATTCATAAACTTTATAAATTATCAGTATCAGCATAATTTAATATATGTAGGGAAAGATATGAAACAGTATTACTATAGTTCTGTGACCATTTTAATACCCAAAACAATAAAAAATAATAAATTCTTAGTTGGCCTTGACTGCAGCACTAGTACTGATAATTAAGTTTACAGCCATTTAGATTAATACTGATAAATTGGGAAGCTGAGTTATGGTTGTTAATGAAGACATGCATTCATGATATAGTCAAACCTCTACAAGTTTGTATAGGAATATCCTTCTTTTCTCATTTCAAAAAGCAAACATACTTTCATCTGTTTTCAATATTAAAGCCCCAAATAATTTATAATGCAGTTATACAACATGTATGGGACACTGCATCAATCATGTCAAAATATCTGTTTCATTCAACTGTTCCTGAAATCCTCCATTAAATTAAGATTTGCGTAGAAACCAAAGTCATACAAATAAAGTAATCACTGCTTGAGAAAAGACATAAAATACTTCAGATTGAGACTGTCACTTACTTTTATCAAAGAATATATGTGACTGAAAGTATTACAATGACTTGCCTTATCCCTTTGACTATAGAAGATGAAATATTATATGAAAACCTGACAAATGTCTTAAAGTCCTCATGGACTATCTGACACAAGCAGTATCCTATTCAAATAAAGCAACAAGAGAATCTTGCCTACTTCAATTGTGCTGTCGAAAACAAATCAGAGGACGTCGACTGCCATGGAGCAATGGAAGTTTTGTGTCATTTGTAACCTGATTCAACTGTGGGGATCAGTCAACCATAGTTCCTCAAAACACAGAACACAGTGTAAAAGAACGCTGTCCAGGCATTCCAATCAAATGAGAAGCCCAAAGGAAGTTATTCTAATTTAAATGGTTTAAATTCATTTCAAAAGGCATATACTTCAAGTGTATATATTTATATTTTTCCTAGCAGTACCCCAAATGATTTCTTTCTACTGGTTCCAAGAGCCCCTCATCATAAATGAAATGCTTATAATGTGGGGTCATTCAAAGTTTGGAGTGTTTCTATACTTACTGTATACACACACATACACCTCCTTCCTCATATTAATCTCACTGAAGGGGGGATCAAGCATGGGATTTGGAATCAGTACACCCAGCTTCACCTCTGACTCCTAAGCATATTTTAGCATCGTGAATTTCCTTTACCCACTAACACATCTATTAAATGGGGACAGAAGTACGGGGTAGAAATCATCCCACAAGGGACCTGTTTTCCTAGGATGCTGGTCCACTGTCATCTGCACTACAGCCTTGATAAGGGAGGATAAAAATATTTGCCTTTTACCAATAGAAGTTGTCTCAAGAGTCAAAAGCAAATTTCTGGGATTTGTGAGGACCTCAACCCGGATTAGGAGACATGGTTAAAACAAGGGAAGAAAGTTAAGCACTGAAGCAGAAAATCTCTGGCTAGAGTTAAAGGATTAGAACTAACTATAGCATGGGATTCGAAAAAGGGCTTTGATTTGGATGAACCTGGCTTCGAGTCATGACTACATCACAAACTAGCTGTGTGATCTCAGACGTCACTTAACCTGAGTCTGTTGATTTACCAATACGATCAAGAGAACAGTACCTCCCTCACAGAGGAGTTCCACAGATTAAATGATAGGTTAAGCTCCTAACAGGGCTTCCCTGGTGGCTCAGCAGGTAAAGAATCCACCTGCAATGTGGGAGACCTGGGTTTGATCCCTGGGTTGGGAAGATCCCTTGGAGAAGGGAAAGGCTACCCACTCCAGTATTCTGGCCTGGAGAATTCCATGGACTGTAGAGTCCATGGGGTCACAAAGAGTTGGACATGACTGAACCACTGTCACTTTCAAGCTCCTAATACAGTGCACAAGACTAAAAGTGGCTCATCCTATTTATCTGTTCCACACTCTTGCACACACATGTGCATTCTCCTGATGACCAGTAACTAAATACATGACCACTTCCCTCTTCTATGCAAAAGACTTATTTAAATAAAATTTTTCTTGGTTTCATTTCCTTGTAAAATGAGGCTTCTGTGATAACACTATATATAACTTAAATGTAAACAATAAGATGCAGATATTATTTTTTTTATTATTTTCTCCTTAAAGTTTCAAAATATTTCAGTCATTTATTCTAGAGGGCACTGTTGCTTCCAGTTGCTGGGAATGATGTTGCCCAGCAGCCCTCAGCTCTCCTCTTCTCTGGGAATCGCCCCTGGCTAGACAGAGATCCTCCACTCTCTGCTGATCGACTGAGGCCTTTGTGAGACTGCATCAGAGCCCAACTTCTCCTGCCCACTCCCTTCCACAGGTTTTGATCCCAAGAGCACTCTCTGATAAACTTCCAGCATACAGTCTATTTCCCAGGAATCCCAAAGTACAACAGTTACAATCCAGAGTAACCATCTGCCAAAACTGCTGCTGCTGCTGCTGCTGCTGCTAAGTCACTTCAGTCATGTCCAACTCTGTGTGACCCCATAGACGGCAGCCCACCAGGCTTCCCCTCCATGGGATTTTCCAGGCAAGAGTACTGGAATGGGTTGCCATTTCCTTCTGCATCTGCCAAAACTAGCCAGTATTAAAGGTTATTGGGGTCAGGCTTCCTGCAACAACATAAATAAAGCACCTTTTACTTTCCATAAGAGCTGGTGCATCAGCTTCTCTACAACTACAAGTGGGTATTTTTGACTGAAGAAGATGAGAGAAAATAACAAAAACAGATTATTTTAACCAAATAATTAGTTTTGCTTATTTGATTCCAGAATTAAATGGTTAACTGAACTAAGCAGTTGCTTCAACATTGTCAAGACACAGCCCTACATATAGCATATAAAGAAGCCTATCCTTTGGGTCTTTGACAATTGTTCAACTGAAACTTGTCTATAAAACTGCTCTCCCTAACAAATACATTACACCAAAAATGAATCTGTGGTGTTGGAGAAGACTTTTGAGAGTCCCTTGGACTGCAAGGAGATCCAAACAGTCCATTCTGAAGGAGATCAGCCCTGGGATTTCTTTGGAAGGAATGATGCTGAAGCTGAAACTCCAGTACTTTGGCCACCTCATGCAAAGAGTTGACTCACTGGAAAAGACTCTGATGCTGGGAGGGATTGGGGGCAGGAGGAGAAGGGGACGACAGAGGATGAGATTGCTGGATGGCATCACTGACTCGATGGACGTGAGTCTGAGTGAACTCTGGGAGTTGGTGATGGACAGGGAGGCCTGGTGTGCAGCAATTCATGGGGTCGCAAAGAGTCAGACACGGCTGTGTGACTGAATGGAACTGAACTGAAAAATGAATCTAAAACATTAGGTTTTATTTTAAAAATAATTATACAATATCTTGGTTGTCAACAAAAAATAAACAGGAAAAACATGCTTGAAAATATGTATTTAAATTGTCTAAAAGTCTTTCTCCTACACTTTTAATTGTGTTAGTTGTTAAAAGTGAAGGCACATTGTAAAATACATTTAAAAGTACATTCTGGCCAAACCTATACTGATTTAATAATAACTCTGGCAATTTAATAATACTTCTTAAACATTGAACTAAGTCCACACCAAGAGGATCAACATAATTTTTGCCTAAGTGTTCTAAATTGAAAATAAAAATCCACTAATTACTGGACACTTACCTAAATTCTGTGGCTAATTCATTTGCATAGGGGACAACGAACTAGTTCACATGCTCTTTATTCTAGGACTACCCTAAAGTACATGAGTTTAAGCACACTATGTGAGTTTGAGCAAACTCCAGGAGGCAGTTAAGGTCAGGCAAGCCTGCAGTTCATGGGGTTGCAAACAGTCAAACAGTTTACTGAGTGAACAACAGAACTGTAAAACTGTACAAATTTGCATATTTTCTATAAGGAAAATTTTCAATTACGGACTAGAACTTCTAAAAGTAACAATTTGTCTAATATGAACCCAGTTTGAAGATGAGGCTTCATTATTACAATAATTTCTCTAATCTATTCTATATTTTTCTCTTTAAATTTCACTAACTTCTGTCCACTGATATGACCCTGTGTGCCCACTCTTACTCATTACTTCTACCCTGAAATTGTCTCAAGTATGAATCAAGTGTTGACCTTGAACAAAGACCTAACTGTCAACTCATTTGTTTGTACAGTGAACACTTAAACTTTTACAAAGCACCTTAATTTGTCACAGATGTCTGAGAGACAAAACAATATAAGGACCAAGAACATGGGCTTGGATCTGAGGTACCAGGTTCAAATTCCAGCTGGGCCTCTTGTTAGCTGTGTAACTTGAGCAAAGCGCTTTAAAACTTCCTTCACTTCAATTTTTTTCTCCACCTATACAGTGGAGATGTTAATCATTCCTAGCTCACTGGGCTATGATGAAGGTGAGTTAACATTTGTAAAGCATCTAGGACAGTGCCTGCATATGGCCTGAACTTTACTATTACTGGTTTGTCACTCTATTTTCATTTCCGTGAGTTCTTCTTCTTATCACCTCTTCAGAGAATGCAAGCCTGTTATAGCATCCTCTCATACTGTCACCTGACTTACCCTCTTAATCCACTGCTCTGTGCTTCTCAAGGCTCAGTTTTCCATATCAACCTGCTCTTCCTAGTGGCCTCCACCAAAACACAGCTTCCATTTGCCCATTGTTTCTGACTTCTTATTTCCAACTATCTCCAAAAACTGTACTGGTAGCATGATAAAATGTAAAATGCAATTTATGAACATGACTAACCAGTAAGGCACACAAAATGCAGGACTGCTACTGTCATGCAGTCACACACTGATTTTTTTTAGTGAGTTACCAGCTCAGGCACGTCAAGAACCCGCCTGCCAATGCAGGAGGCTCAAGAGACTCAGGTTTGATCCCTAGGTCTGAAAGATCTCCTGGAGAAGGAAATGGCAACCCACTCCAGTACTCTTGCCTGGGAAATCTCATGGACAGAAGAGCCTGGCAGGCTACAGTCCATGGGGTCGCCAAGAGTCGGACACCACTGAGCGCTTGCACATGCACATAGTAAACTCAATTCAGTTCAGTTCAGTCACTCAGTCGTGTCTGACTCTTCGCAACCCTATGAATCGCAGCACGCCAGGCCTCCCTGTCCATCACCATCTCCCGGAGTTCACTCGGACTCATGTCCATCGAGTCCGTGATGTCATCCAGCAATCTCATCCTCTGTCGTCCCCTTCTCCTCCTGCCCCCAATCCCTCCCAGCATCAGAGTCTTTTCCAGTGAGTCAACTCTTTGCATGAGGTGGCCAAAGTACTGGAGTTTCAGCTTCAGCATCATTCCTTCCAAAGAAATCCCAGGGCTGATCTCCTTCAGAATGGACTGTTTGGATCTCCTTGCAGTCCAAGGGACTCTCGAGAGTCTTCTCCAACACCACACTTCAAAAGCATCAATTCTTCAGCACTCAGCCTTCTTCACAGTCCAACTCTCACATCCATACATGACCACAGGAAAAACCATAGCCTTGACAAGACGGACCTCTGGCAGAGAGACACCCTAATAGTTTGACTGCTCAAGGGAAATGGGAAACAACTAAAATGTAAGATTTTCAAGTTTCAAATGAAATACAAACTTAAATTCTGAAGAACCCCTGCTTTTCTGTAAATGAGGTATGGTCTCTGTCAGCAAAGGGCCTTTACTTCTACTCCATCTGATACCATAAACAACAACATGCATTCTGGCCCACGTTCCCGAAACTCTTCAGGGCTCTGTGAGGTAGAAAGAACTCTATCTTGCTTTTATAATAGCTACTGTGTACTGGCTACGCAAGGCGGGCAGCAGTAAAACCTAGTGGGAGTCAATACACTGAGTAGATGGGACTCAGAAAATACCCAACCAACAAATAGGTTCCGTAATAATGTGACATTTTTATAGTCACATTTTTTAAACCCTAACGGCGCCTGAATGGTACATATTATGGTATTTCAATTTAGTCATTTATCTAAAAATGAGTTTTATCTTGCCTCATAAATAAACAGTGACATTCCAGCAATTTGAAAAGCTCAGCTTCACCTTTTGCTGCAAAGCTCATTTTACAACTGCAGAAACATGCCCTTTTGTGCCATGTTGCTTAATCTTTGATTTATGGCCCTTATCTTTGTGCTAACCTCTTTCTGTAAACTACATGAAGTTTGCACAAGCTCAGCTATTTCATTCTCATTTCTAATCTTAATGGGTTAGTTTCTCCCTAGTGGCCGTGTCTCTCTATCAAACAGGATAAGGAGAAAGTATTCACTCTTTAAGTTCACCAAATATTATTCAGTGTCTCGGTACATTCTCAGTCTGAAATAAGCAATGCATTTCCCTAAAAGCCTTGAAAGCTCTTCCAGAAAGCCTTTCCTTTCTGCTGCCCCCTGTTGCTCCCTCTGCTTGCTCCAGTGGGCCCCCTACAGGCAATGGCTGCCTCGCCTCCCTCCTTTTCACACTTCGCTTCCACTGGACACCCTCAGCTAGCAGATGGGAGAGGAAAATGAACATGGCACCTCAGAATTGCTTCTCCTCCAGTTCCATCTTGTCCGCCTTTCAGTGGTGATGCCTGGATATTTACAGAGTCGCTTCAACTTCTCCCAGAGTCCATCTACAGCTTTAGGTTAATTAAGGAAACACTGGAGATGTCTTAGATGGAAGTGTGCTTCATTTAAAGGAAATCTGCACCTTGTTCAAGGTCTAAGATGAATGAAATAATGGTAGTTTCTTAAGTCTTCCTTCACTTGTATCCATATGTTATAGACTTGGCAGGTGTACTTCAAAGTTTATGCTGTGGGGTTGCTGCTAATGACTTGTTTCATCACAGATGGATTTTCTTCTCTGTTTTTTCGTTACTTATATTGTTTGGATGTAGGAAGAAAAGGCTTTCAACTCTGCTATTTAAAATAGAAGTCTTTAGAAAATATTTGTAAAAGTATAGAAAGATGCTGATGATATAATACAAGTGAAAAAAATCCAGCATACAAAATAAGATAGCCAGGATGGCACATAATTATGATGTGATGTCAAATACATGAAGGGGATAACACAACAAAATGTTACATCATTTTCTCAGGGTTGGAGAATGATTTAACATTTTTTTATTGATATTTCCTTGTATTTCCCAAATTTTGTTTTGCGTTTTTAATGAATAAGCATTACATTATATTCAGTGAACAATGTTTACAAAAATACATCCATGTAGCAGCACCATCTTGTCTAGGAGTCTTGACTAAGCACAAACTTATATATGTACATTTCTTCTTTCAACAAATATCTACTGAATTTCTGCCAGGCATTATGGTAGGTTTGGGGAATATAGCAGTGAACAAATGAAAGTCTTGCACACAGCCACTTTTATTCAGGTCGGGGAGATGGATGATAAATAAGCGGATAAAGCTAGGTTATGTTACGTTGGGATAAGTGCTATACCACAAAAAATAACATAAGGTAAGGGTACAGGGAGGCCTGGCATGCTGCGATTCACGGGGTTGCAAAGAGTCGGACACGACTGAGCGACTGAACTGAACTGAAAGGTACAGAGAATGACAGCGGATTGAGAAGAGCCACCAAATGTTATGTTCTTCCCAGGTGGCACAGGTGGTAAAGAACCCACCCGCCAGTGCAGGTCTCACAAGATGTGGGTTTGATCCTTGGGTAGGGGGGATCCCCTGGAGGAGGGCATGACAACCCACTCCAGTATTCTTGCCTGGAGAATCCTACGGACAGAGAAACCTGGCAGGGTAGAGTCCATAGGGTCACAAAGAGTTGGACGTGACTGAAGCAACTTAGCTTACATGCACATGCACCAAATGTTTTGTGTCTGCATCAATCAAAGAAACTGAGGAAGACGAAGATAAAAGACAGACATTTAGAAGAGACTTGTTAAATCAATCCTACAGGTAAATTCTGTGTTCATTATCAGTTAGTCATTAAATCAATATATGTATTTATTTCTGGGCAATTCTCCTTAAGGACACAATATTTTTATCTTGAAATATATATTAATTATATCTTAGGAAACATTTGGAAAGTAGCATATTTCAAGGATTTTTTCTATTAAGATGTTTAATTAGCTAAAATAATGAATAGTAAAAGGGACTATTTAATGAACATTCAACACCAATGAACTGGAGGGAGAATCCCCACCATAAGGACTTAGGTGAGGTGAGGTGAAGTCACTCAGTCATGTCCGACTTTTTGCAACCCTGTGGACTGTAACCTACTAGGCTTCTCAGTCCATGGGATTCTCCAGGCAAGAATACTGGAGTGGACTGCCATTTCCTTTTCCAAAGCCATAAAGACTTAACTAGGTATCATATTTTAATACACTGTGTGCCTGAGATGATTATTGATCACTTTCATTGTTCGCCTGACCAACTATTTTCAAGAAGTAGGTGGGAAAAATAAGTGCACTTAGGCTCTGGTGTGGCAAAAACAAAGTCCCTTGAAGTGTATCTTATGAAACAAAAGTGTCATTTTAAATATGAAATAAGGCAACACCTCACCCATATTAACACATCTACCAAACATGATGAAAGCCCATCAAAATCCATGAGTGTAAGTGTGAATACAGTCACTGCTCCATTTCCCACCTTTACTAAGTCGTGCGGGTCCACATGGAGCTCAGCCCACACTTCACTGATTGCTTGCTACAGCCCAGCCCGCTCCAGGAGCACATGCCTTCCTTTATTCACTGAATCATTAAAACACCCCAACAAAGAAAGTACCTCCACTTTGGAGGCAGAGTCATTTCTTCCAGGTCCTATAGCTGGTAAATGACTGAGCAGGAATTCAAATCAGGCACTCTGATTCCAGGGTCCTCACTTTTAACCGTTACTTCCATGAGTCAGAGCAAACTCTGGGAGATGGTGAAGGACAGGGAAGCCTGGTGTGCTGCAGTCCACAGGGTCACAAAGAGTCGGGCATGACTGGGTGACTGAACAACAACCCAACTGACAATCCTTCAGCTTACAATGACCACTGGAAGCTTCACTTTTTGACCCTGAAAGGATTCTGAATTACATTACATACTTCCACACCTGAGCAATTTTGGCCTTAATTTAATAATCACAGGTGTACATTTAATTTTAAATATCTCTTTTAAGAGCCATTACAATCACTCTCTCAGGATATATCTGCTTTTACCTTTGTTTCCTCTCAAGCTGTTGCCTCGCAGCTTACTTCTGCCCCTAGACAGTTGTTCCTCTCATCCTAATGAAGTTGTTGCACCAAAGTTATCAGACTTGTAAGTTAAACAAAGTAAGTTTCACAGCAGGTTCTATGTATGGAGCACATTCTGGGTCCTCTATTCTTCCATTCAGTCACCTAGCCAGCCATCCGTTCAATACCTCTAGGAATCACTATAACATTGGGTTGGCCAGAAAGTTTTGTTTGGGCTTTTCATACTATCTTATGAAGAATTCTTTCCACTTGATTTCTACTGCCGCTACCCTTGTATGTGCATGTGTACATGTATGCTAAGTCATTTCAGTCGTGTCCAACTCTGTGTGACCCCGTGGACTGTAGCCTGCCAGTCTCCTCTGTCCACAGGGATTCTCCAGGCAAGAATACTGGAGTGGGTTGCCAGGCCCTCCTCCAGGGAATCTTCCCGACCTAGGGACTGAACCCTCATCTCTTACATCTCCTGCACTGGAAAGCGGGTTCTTGACCACTAGCACCACCTGGGAAGGCCCTACCCTAGTACAGATATCTTTTAAATTCTCACTTGTTTTGATAAAATACTGTCTTTACTGAACTCCCTGTAACAAATCTCTTACCCAGCCTTTACTTTTCTTCCACATTCCTTTTCTAAATCATAGCTTGATTTTGTTTTTTCCCTTAAAAGAGAATATATGTGAATAAATTAGCATCTTGCTTGGCCTATAGTGAGTGCTTTGTCAACACTATTATTTTGCTGTAACTATGAGCTAGACACAAGTGCTGGGATTATGGCAGACATGAACGAGACATGGTGCCCGACGCTGAGGAGCCTGAAATCTAGTGGAGGAAAATAAACAACTTATCACCACATACTTGTAGAAAAACCTCACCTTGACCTGGATGGAGGCAGTGGTGCAAAGGAGTGAGCAGACAGGGTAAGAAGGCTTGAAACAGGAACAGGAAAACGCCCAGGAGACTAACAGACTGGAAATTACAGGCGCTTCATGTCATTGAAAAAGTCTGGAGAAGGGTAGGGGATTGGTCATGGGCCCCAAGAGGCTGGACAAGCAGGCAGAGCCAAAATCCTATGGATTTGTATGTCATGCTGATGTTCTGGATTTTATCCACAGGCAGTGAGGACCTGCTAAAAATTTTACTAGCTGTCATTTACACAATAATTAGAAAGATCAACATGGTAACCAGGAGATAAATGAACAGAAAGGGAGATGGGGCTGGGTTAAGAGGTTGCAGGGGTAACCAAAGAGAAAGATGACAGCAATCTAAATAAAGATACTGGAACTAGGCATGGAAAAGAGACAATAATGTTGAGAGTAACTGAATAAATAAGGAAACATATTGAAATGATGTCAGGAGATACTGGGTGTTCCAGGGAAGAGAGGGTCATGGATGACCACCCTGAAAATTGGGGCCATTATCTAAACTAAGAATGAGAACAGAGTCAAGGTCTTAAGGGAAGGGTGATTGGTTTACTGTGGGAGTGGAGATTTTGTGACAGCTGATGAAACATCAAAATGTAGGTAAGCAGAGGACAAAGGGGATCTGTAGCCCAGGGGCAGAGGTAAAAATTTGGAGGTCACCAACACAGATGATAGTATGAACCCCAAGCATAGATGACACAAGAGTCTGTGTAGGGTCATTTGTTAATATCACTCATTGAAAAATATAGAAAGGCTCCCTTCTTCCATACTGTGTAACAGATAAAGATCTGGCTCCATCTAACAGAAGCAGAAGATATTAAGAAGAGGTGGCAAGAATACACAGAAGAACTGTACAAAAAAGATCTTCATGACCCAGATAATCATGATGATGTGATCACTAATCTAGAACCAGACATCTTGGAATGTGAAGTCAAGTGGGCCTTAGAAAGCATCACTATGAACAAAGCTAGTGGAGGTGATGGAATTCCAGTTGAGCTCTTTCAAATCCTGGAAGATGATGCTGTGAAAGTGCTGCACTCAATATGCCAGCAAATTTGGAAAACTCAGCAGTGGCATCAGGACTGGAAAAGGTCAGTTTTCATTCCAATCCCAAAGAAAGGCAATGCCAAAGAATGCTCAAACTAC
>SJYV01028290.1:0-24456 GCA_006410875.1 Neotragus pygmaeus | reverse complement strand
GAAGAATTGATGCTTTTGAACTGTGGTGTTGGAGAAGACTCTTGAGAGTCCCTTGGACTGCAAGGAAATCCAGCCAGTCCATTCTGAAGGAGATCAGCCCTGGGATTTCTTTGGAAGAAATGATGCTAAAGCTGGAACTCTAGTACTTTGGCCACCTCATGTGAAGAGTTGACTCATTGGAAAAGACTCTGATGCTGGGAGGGATTGGGGGCAGGAGGAGAAGGGGACGACAGAGGATGAGATGGCTGGATGGAATCACTGGCTAGATGGACATGAGTCTGAGTGAACTCTGGGAGTTGGTGATGGACAGGGAGGCCTGGCATGCTGCAATTCGCAAAGAGTTGGAGACGATTGAGCGACTGAACTGAACTGAACGTTATCACCTGCCACTCCACACCATATATCTTACTGTGAAGTGACATCAAAATACTTACCATTTCTCAAGTCTGTTAGATCCTAACACTCTCCCTTAAGTTTTCTTCCTGGTGATCTCCCACTTGGCCTTAAACTCTTAAACCAAATGTCAATTTTCCTGAGAAACCTTGATAATCTGACCACCTTCCTCCAGATTCTAGATGGACGTCATTACTCCCAACCCCTTCCTACTACAGCACTTGATCTACGCCTCTACTGATAGCCAATTATGTCCTCCACTAGATAGAAAGTTCAGAGAAGGAAATGACTGCCTCTACACAGCAAAGGGTATTAAAGCATGTTTACCAAATGATTATGTAAAGCAACATGTCCTTCATCTGCAAACACCATCCATTACTCAGCTTAAAAAACCTATGCCTACATCTGTTTGGCAAGCAGCCATGGAAGGTTCTTGGGTATAGTCTGATATTTTTAGGATCACTTAGTATGATCTACTAAGAACTTTATTTTATTCCCACATTGCTAGTATGTATGCCGACACAACTGATATGCTGAAAACAGTGTTATCATTTAGAATAATAACTACGATGAATATACTACTCTTTCCTCTTGGTGACTATGCCACTGTATTTCACTCAATAAGAAAAAAAAATAGGAAGAGAGAAAATCTAAACAGAAGTAGATGGGTGGAAGGAAGCAATGGGAGGCTTCATGAGGGTCAAGTGGGAGATCGCTATGGCACTTGGATATGATGTCTTCTCCAGAAAAGGACTTCTTAAGGCAAGAAATAAACATAAAGCTAAGAAAGTTTCCATTTGTTAAATGCCCAATATATAAAAGGCATATTCTTTATAAAGAAAGACAACATCAATCTTACCTGGATGTGCTTTTGAAGAAAATGTTAAAGAATAAAAAGAGATCCAAATGTTCAAACAACAATCCTTCCTTCTAGAAGCATTAGCCTCTCTGGAAACAAGATATCTGTTTTTGCCACTTAGCTCCTTGAATGGAAGGGAGAATCTATAAATCCTCATTTGGACTGACATCAAAAGTCCTTTCAGATTGCTATCCCTCCCTTGACTCTACTTAACTGTAAAAAAAAAAAAAAGAGAGAGAGAGAGAGATTTCTGAAACTCACTTTCTTTCTAATTTCTTAGTGAATACGTATACAATTTTTCCAAGATATATTGAAAGATGCATCCACATGTTCTGAAATTTCAACAACTATGACAACTTCATTATCAAATGGAAAGACATTGTAGGATGTTTAGTTTTTCAAACTGATCACTGCTCCTTCAGGGAATTCATTAGTTTTCATTCTTGCCAAACAGTTTAATGAGTGTACTATAAATTAAAGATGAGATGGCTCCAATTATCACAGAGAAGCCTATTTTATATGACTTAAGAACGAGAACTCTTCGATGGTAGTAAGAAAAATGTGTGTTTGCAGAAAATCTACTATACAAGCATCATAATGCTGGTCTTTTATTTAGCTGTGAGTATAAATAAATAGATCTATCCTCAAGAGTCTGTAAGAAACTCAGTGCTAAGGATCATATATCTTCACACCACCAAGAGAGTATAAATGTGAAAATGCTGAGCCCCAGCTCTTACAGTAATTAAGGTGAAGATGCTGAGGTTATTTAGCGGTCACAAATAGAATGTATTATATTTGGCATATCCATTTACTCCAAGTAGGTTATGTTTTACGGTAGTAAATACTTTGAAATTGTAACTTGCTTTTCAGACATTATTGTGACTCTGTACCCGGTACAGAGAAACAAGGACAAAAATCTTCAATTCACTTCTTCAGTTCTAGAATGGAAGCACCGAGTGCCTTAGCTCTTGACTTCTCTGTTTCACTTGTTCCACTTTTAACATCTGCAACATGGTAGTTATTTTCTTCTTGTCTTTTAAAAATTTTAAAACATCATAATCACAATGAATATGACAAATCCAATATTTTGTAACAGGCAACAACTGCTGATGATAATCATATTTAACCTTGTTTAATATCTATTATGAGTTGGTCATTGTTTTTAAATTCTGCCTAAACCATGTCATTCTTACAATGACCTCTGAAACATTTGTGCCAGGTTCCCATGAGGAAACAAGTGGCACAATCAAATGCAATTTGTGGGTATTTTAATAAAGAGACCATTTACAAAGGTGTGGGCTGGGTTTGAAGAAACTACAAGAGATGGTGCAGTACCCTAAGCTAATAAGGCCAAAGGGGAGCAGTTATCAGTATCAAGTAGCTGCAGGAGGGCATAGTTCCCATAATTCAGAAAGTAGCCTTAGGGAGATGCTCAAGTGCCAGGAGCTCATCTCCTGCTGATGCCTCTCACTGACCAAATCCAATCAGAAACCAGAAAACAAGCCTGCTGATTCAGTCCAAATATTTCAGCACACAGAGTAGGCTGAGAAAGGAACAGAGTGGATTAGAATCCATTTGATACCAATCATCCCAAACTTACTTTGAGTAAGTGAAATAATCAGTAGGTATCTGGTAGTGAAAGATAAAATCATATCAAAATATCCGGAGGTTTAGTAAGCTGCCCCAGATCACACACACTCAGTAAGAGACTAAGCCAGCCTGTGCTCTGAGACTCATAACCACTGTAGCAGTCTGCCTTCATGCACCATCTCTGACCCACACTATTTATAAGCACGCTGTTGGGTGTTTCAGGTGACAGTGAGAATAACAAAAAATAATCAACACCCTCTAGAAGCTTGTAACCTGTGTGTCAGCTTTGTTATCTCACCTTTCCATCTTACTACTATCAAATTTCCAAATTCCCTTCTAGCTTCAAAAGTTCCATAAAAGCAGGTCTTAAGATCATAATCCCTTCCCCATTTCAACTAGTGGCTGAGCAGTGAGATCTTCCATCACATAGTATTTTGCCCAAGTGTTTGACAGTATCCTGCTTTGGAGGGATGCTCTGAACACAAATTACACAGCTTATACAATGATATCTTTTGAGAAGACAAGTGTTTATAACCTCTATTCACTGCATTGAAGTAAACCTTCAGTCTTATAATTGATACATTTACTTGCAAGACATGCTGAAGGACTCACTTATCCAGCCAGCATGTATTAATCATAAATATGAACCTAAAACTGTGCTAGGTACTCGCACAGACTGAGAAAACATTTTTACCAAAATCAACAAGAGGTTTTCTAACAGAAATGAGCCCTTAATTATCCAGAGGGAAATTTAAAGTGTGGTCCCTTGGACTGCAAGATCCAATCTGTCCATTCTAAAGGAGATCAGACCCAGGTGTTCTTTGGAAGGAATGATGCTAAAGCTGAAACTCCAGTACTTTGGCCACCTCATGTGAAGAGTTGACTCATTGGAAAACACTCTGATGCTGGGAGGGATTGGGGGCAGGAGGAGAAGGAGACGACAGAGGATGAGATGGCTGGATGGCATCAACTCCCTGACTCTCCGGGAGTTGGTGATGAACAGGGAGGCCTGGCGTGCTGCAATTCATGGGGTCATAAAGCGTCGGACACAACTGAGCGACTGAACTGAACTGAATCCCCAAGAGCGGGGCTTCTCAGGTGGCAAAGAATCCGCCTGCAATGCAGGAGACACGGGTTTGATCCATAGATCAGGAAGGTCCCCTGGAGGAGGAAATGGCAACCACTCCAGTATTCTTGCCTGGAGAATTCCATGGACAGAGGAGCCTGACAGGCTACAGTCCATGGGGTCACAAAGAGTCGGACACAACTGAAGCGACTACGTATGCATGCATGCACTCACCAAGAGAGGTCATGAGCACATATGCTGGGTGCAGTCAGGATCCCATCCCTCAGCAGCACCCTTCTCAAAAGATATAATCTCCCCAGAGTCTTCTGAGTTTGGATTTAGGACAAAATCCTGTAATAAGCACAAGCAAATCAAAAGCTGTTCCTCAACACAAACAAGTGTTCTGCTATTTTCCATCTTTTAGGAAGGGCCTCTGCTTTGAAACATCAGCCCTGTGTACAAGGGCCGGACTCCAACAGATCAAACAGAAATTCGTCCCTGTGGGTTTTTTCTTACTTCTGCTTGTGAGCTTGGGGAGGCCATTCTTTCATGCCTGATCTTGACTGAAATAGCACATAGAAATCTTTCGTCTTTTTCAGGAACAAGGCAAATGAACTGGCATCGCTACCCCCTTTCATGCTGTGCAAGCATTAGCTTTGCATTTTTTAAAACTATTGTACGATGTGTCACGCAGTGAGGTTTGCCAAAGAGAGTGAAAGGGAAAAAGGAATAGCAGAGTTGATTTCCTACATGCAAGTTTTAATGATTTTGGAAAACCATCAACTTGGATTAAATGCTGATTCTAATTTGACAGCTTCCCACTAATGGTGAGAATGCAAAGCCATCAATTAGCTTCGTGATAATTCTACATTAAAGAACAATCTATTTCCTTGGTAACTCTAGTGAATGGACAAGTTCATTTCATTAAAAACTCAAATACTTAATGAAGCTTATTTTGTCCAAGAGCTCTAGGTAAGATCTTTCAAACATCCTTGAAATGTTTGCTTTAGTGCACATACCTGGGCTTTCTGTGGCCAACAAAAGCTGCAAGACCTGTGCTGCATGAAACGCATTCACATACATTATGAGACAGAAACAAAGAACTGATCAAGTCCCTTAGTAGGAAAAGCTTATGTCCCTCTTCTTACCAATTCAATCTGTAGCTTGTGAAGAGCTGTTATTTCCTAGCAACAAGAGTAAACACTGTGCTACATTCAGGGCCCAAGATTTGTAACCACGTTAATCTGCGAGTACTCAACTTAATTAAAGATTAGACTTTTAAATTGCATTTTTAGTGCACAACAGGACTGTTAAATTATGATGATTAGCGGCTAAGCATGCTTATGTCTGCAGAACTCGGGGAGTAAAAATGAATCATTTATTTCCATCCTGATATGACTGCCCTTCTCGGAGGCGCTTTTCTCCAAGTTCACGGGCCTTGGAGTTCATTGGAACTGTATGGCTTGGAGACCTCATTTATGAAAATTCCTTTAAACCTTTCACCACTTTAACAAATCCAGTCCAAGTTCACCGAGCCAATTCAAAAGTAGCTCTCGGCCTTTTATAGGTTTTCAATTACAGCAACACAGCAACACCAGAGCCGTCATGTAGGATGAAGGACACTGCAGATACGGAGAGGCAGGGGTTCTTTTTAAAATAGGCAAACGAAAGCAGCTTTCCCAAAGCTCGAGCCAACAGATGAAAAGCTTTGTCTGTCCTGAACCATCCTCAACTTATTAAAAAGAGATCATCAAATTACTTAAACATGGTTAATGTTTGGTTATCTACAATAGGATGTATGCTATGATGTTTCTAGTTCTTTAGAATTTACTCTGCAAAAATATTGGCAGCTACTTTGCCCTCCAACTGTTCCAAATAAAAAAATTTTTTTTGAGAAATTGTTCAAAACATTCTCTAGACTTCATTCATCCTCCTCCTACACAGTGTGTGACAGCAGGATTTACTTTTCCCTGTATGCGCTCTGAGAAACAAAGCCCGCCAGCAGGTCAATGAGCTTTCCAGGTTGAAACTGGGAATCAACTGGAAGACAGAGGTTAGGCCTGATTCCACTTTCTATTTCAAGGCACCCTCTTTTCGGAGACATGAGGTCCTTAAACTGCTTATATGACTTAATAGATCAAACACAGATATTTTCTCCCATTTTCAAACTTTTGACTTTATGTGAACATGTGGTTTGTATGGTATGGTGGCAGCACCAACCTTTGAGACTTGGTTGAATGAATTATTTTACACAGCATTTATCATTAGGGTAAAGTAGACAGGCAAGCACATGAATGTTAGTTGGTTAGGAGCATGTGCAAAATTTAAATACTGTATGTGCAGAGGCAAACTAACTCTGGCTATAAATCTCCCATTCTCTCAGAGGGTGTGGTCATGACTCTCAAACCACTGGAAGCATAGAGAAAGCTCATCATCACAACTGCAACAGCTCCCTGATGCAGCCTATCCCCTCTCTGTGGATTTAATATTCTAGATGTTGGTTGGCCTTCTCTGCAATCTTAGTAGGAGGCTTGTCCAGTGGATGAGGTTTGTTTTGGTATTTGGTCTGTCTTGCTTTTTTCCCCTTCTGTTAAATAAGACCATTGCGATTTAACATGCTGGACTGCAATAAGTTCCCCTGGGATTCGATACTAGAGGAGGCGTAGCTTGCAGCACAATTCTAGGCTATAGTGTTCCTTCTGACTGTCCATTTCGTCTGACTCCAGTGTGGTTCTGTGGCACCAGAAGGAACTAGGGATTGAAAGGCAGGAGCCAGGGCTGGGAGGTGAGCCTCATATACCAGTCTCTTCAGTTCCTGAGATTACATACAACCTCCCCCTCCTTTAATGCCTTCAATGTCACAAATGCCAACTGTGGGCTCTGAGACACTGCACTCTACACCAGGGACAGAGGGATGACCGACATGTTGCCTCTACTCTCAAGGGCCCAGGTTCAAGAGTGCAGGCGATCGAGTACAACACCTCTTACAGGGTGACAGAGGAGACGCAAGCTAAGTGCTGGGGAGACAGAGGTGATGGTGGGGGCTGAGTCTGCCCTTTGGGGCTCCCAAGGCCTCTTCAGAGCCCAAGCCTGCAGGCTGCAGTGGGAGCCACCAGCCACACGTGGCAAGTAAGCATGGCAAACGTGGCTGGTCTGAGTTAAGAATAAAGCACACCCAACTATACTCAATATCTTGTAATAACCTATAATGAAAGACAATGTAAAAAAATATATATATGTATAACTGAATTACTTCATGATACACCTGAAAATAACAGCATTGTAAATCAACTATATTTCAATAAGAATTAACATTTTTAAAATAAAATATATCCAAATTTCAAAGAGTTTAGGAATGCAAAGAATTTGATTGATGATATTTTAAAATATCAGTTACATGGGGAAATGCTAATATTTTGGATATACTGGGTTAAGTAAAACATTGCATGTGTGCTCTGCATATGTTCTCAATAGCTTCAGTCATGTCCAACTCTTTGTAACCTCATGGACTGTGTTGCCCTCCATGCTCCTCTGTCCATGGGACTTTCCAGGGAAGAGTACCGGAGTGGGTTNTTTCTTTTCACAGTTATTTGTAAGGCCTCCCCAGACAGCCATTTTGCTTTTTTGCATTTCCTTTCCAAGTTTTACCTTTAAGATTAATTAAATTGTTCTATTTATTTATTCATATTCAAAACTAAATGCATATTGCTTTTAGATTAATTTTACCAAAGAATAATGCTTATCTTGTAAACATTTAAAGACAATGACAGTTTATTGAATACATTTAAAGACAATGACAGTTTATTGGATATGACATTGAGGTAATTCTTATTTAAATATGATACTATACTAAGTCAATGTAATTGTGAAATAACCCTTTCTAATGCTTCTCTTGATTTCTTTATTATGTTACCTAACATGTATTCAGTGTGAATGGCAGAATTTTTAGGTCAGTTTTTGGCATTTGTATTCCTCTAGTTCTTAAAGATGAACTTCAGAAGCACATTAGCCTCTTTGAGATTTAAACCAAAGTGGCAGTGATAGGACCTCGCTTTCTTAATTAAGACAAAAATTGTTCTNATAGCCAGTTCTTCTGTGAATAATGAAAATCCCAGAGAAGGAAATGGCAACCCATTCCAGTATTCTTGCCTGGGAAATCCCATGGACAGAGGAGCCTGGCGGGCTACAGCCCATGGAGTGGCAAAGAGTCAGGCATGACTGAGCAACTAAACCACCACCATCAGTACCTTAAAGCATTTCAATCTACAAAAGGTATCTAGGGACTTCATAGCCAATTCTTCTGTGAATATTGAAAATCCAGACCAGACTGCTTTAGAAAATGTTACTGTGGCAGATAATGGCACATTCACTCACTAAACTAACATTTATGGAATATCTTCTGGGATATAAAAAAGCGTGGGCTTGGGTTTGAGCTGGTCCATCCCAGGCCCTTCCATAAAGCACAGCTGTGTGTGCTGTTGAGCCGAATTGTGGGATATGAGCGAGGCCAGATGTTCCAGGCCAGCCTGACAGCTGCACTCTATGGTAGGGAGGCCACCTGAATTTCAGACAGGCCACCTATAAAACAAGGCTGGCGAAGCAGCACCTCCACTGAACCCTCAGGTGAAAGACAGAAAAGAACGTGTTTTGCATTCCTCTCCCCTCTAATAAAACATCCACTGACGTTTACAGAGGAGCCTACACTGTGCTGGCTCTCTCCTGCCACTAGCATGGGTGTTGCCTGTCACGGATGCACTGCTATCTCTTTGTAAATGTGCCTCAAGTGTCACCTCCTACCCCGCCCACTTCCCAGTAGCTGCTGCCGCTGCTAAGTCGCTTCAGTCGNTTTACAGAGGAGCCTACACTGTGCTGGCTCTCTCCTGCCACTAGCATGGGCGTTGCCTGTCACGGATGCACTGCTATCTCTTTGTAAATGTGCCTCAAGTGTCACCTCCTACCCCGCCCACTTCCCAGTAGCTGCTGCCGCTGCTAAGTCGCTTCAGTCGTGTCCGAGTCTGTGTGACCCCATAGACGGCAGCCCACCAGGCTCCTCTGTCCCTGGGATTCTCCAGGCAAGAATACTGGAGCAGGTTGCCATTTCCTTCTCCAATGCATGCATGCATGCTAAGTCGCTTCAGTTATGTTCGACTCTGTGCAACCCTATGGACAGCAGCCCACCAGGCTCCTCTGCCCACGGGATTCTTAGGCAAGAGTACCGGAGTGGGTTGCCATTTCCTTCTCCTCCCAGTAGCCAGGCCCAAAGAAATCCTCAAGTGTTCATCTCTGGCAGGGATTTGTTGGTTCTGCTACCCTGTGTCCATTCTCATTTCTGACAGCAGTGCTGCCAAGTCCTTTGAGGAAGCACCCACCTACTCCCCCACTGTGTGCTATCTGAGTAGGGCTGTCAATGAACGCTTCTGGCTCAGCAGTGTGCCTGCCACTCAAACTAGGCCAAAGGAGTTCTTCCTGCTTTGCTAAGTACAAGGGCAGAGCCTTCCAAGGGCCGACAGCCAGCTGTGTGCCTCAGGAACAAGACCTTCAGTTTCTACTCCCCAGCTCCCCAGAGGAGTTCTGTTTCTATCCTGAGAGTAGTTCTGACTTCCCTTTGACTCTCAGGATATCCTTCAGGTTGCATTTGTTTTCTGTTGCTTTACAACTAGAGAAACATAACTGTATACAATCCACTGTGATTTAAACACTACCCAATTGTAACATTCATAGTATACTCTGCAGCTTATAAAGCATTCTCATGTTCATTTATCTCTTTTAATCAATCTTCCTGGCACTCAATTTTTCACCTCCCCCCAAATAAATCACTTATTGATTTCTCTATTTCTCACAACAGCACAATCACTCTTTCAGTCACTTAAGCTTTTTTAAATCTCATAATGATTCTGACTCTAGGCTTTCACTAACCTTATATAATCAGTCACCTAATCCAAAACATGGGATCTCCCAGATCAATCCCTGCTTTCCAGATGGCATTAGTGGTAAAGAACCCACCTGCCAATGCAGGAGATGGAAGAGATATGGATTTGATCCCTGGGTTGGGAAGATCCCCTGGAGGAGGGCATGGCAATCCACTCCAGGATTTTTGCCTGGAGAATCCCATGAAGAGGGGAGCCTGGCCAGCTACAGGCCATAGGATCACAAAGGGTTGGACAGGACACGACGGAGCGACTTAGCCCAAATGCACAGATCAATCCCTTCCTTTCCGTCCTCTCTGCCTCCACCTTTGTCAGAGCCTTCCTCACCCTTCAACAATGGATTGCTGACTCTGCTACCAGCCTACTGTCTCCAAACCATCCTCACACCACTAGCATAGGATATAGCTAAAATTTTATTATCGTTGTCATTCCTTTTCTTTCTGTGGTTTACAGAACAAAGATTACAGGACAATGATTTATAGGGCAATTCCCTAAGCTCAATTCTGGGCCGTCTCCAAGTATACTAGCTTATAGTACGCTATCCCTCAGCACAAAAACATTGGCTGGAACATGCATTTTCATATACATACTAGGTTGAAAAAAAATTGCCACAAATTTTTGCAGCTCCCGCTGATAGCAAGTGGAGTCTTTCAATACCCTCTTGAGTCTGGGGAGACCCTGTGATTTGATTTGGCCGAGGGGAAGGTATAGCAAATATAATGCAAGCAGAGGCTCTAAAATCACCTTAAACTGGGGTTTGTTCTTTTGCTGCTCTTGAAATACTGCTTGTCTGTCACATAAAGAAGCCCAGGCTAGTCAGCTGGAGAATGGGAGGCCATGCCAGAGTTAACCTGACCTAATAACTGACCTAATAACTATCAGACATAAATGAGACCATCCTAGATCATCCAAACTACCAGGTGACTGAATATAACAGAGGAACTCAGCCAAGAGCAGCAGCAGAACCACCTCACTGAACCCAACTTGAACTACCAACCACACAATTGCAAGCAATACAGTCATTTTAAGCAATGATTTGGGGATGATTTGTTACGCAGCAATGGATAACTGAAAAAACATCTAAGCTGACTTGGTTACTTTCTCATGGGAATTCCTTTTCAATTACTGCTCACTGTCTTGTGCAATTAATCATAAAATATCTTCTTTCATGTTTTGCATCATTACTTAATTTTTCATGTATCCTATTTTTCCCCTTGTAAGTTCTTTGTGAAGAGACTCCACATTTTATATTTTTACACCCCATGTATGTACAAAGTGTATATGGAATGACTATTTAGTAATCAATCAGCACTTTTCCAGGACCCAGCTGTCAATCATATCAATTAAAAATAAAAATAAAAAATCATTTCAACACATATTTTTATCAATACTTTATAAAGCTTAAAAAAGGAGTAATAAGATATATAAATTATAAAATATAAAATCCAGTTATCTACAGGCATGAAATCATGCATAGTATACATATTAGTAACCACTTCACTGAATCATTTCCAGAAAATTAATTATTCCAAGTAGAATCTGCACACCAATGTAAGGGGCACAAGGAAACAAGCATGTAAAGGTAAAAGTTTCCAGAAGCAAATGTTTGATTTTCACCGGGAAATTATTTTTCTCCCAAGACACCTATTTCTCCTACGTGGTTTGCAACCTTAATCTGACAGACTGCCAAAAACAAACCTTCTATTCTAAGAGTGTCACTTGATTCTCTTGTTGCTATTCAATTAGATTTTGCATTTAAAAGAAAAATTCCCTTGTGTTTCTTATAATGATGCACCGTCTCCTTGGGAGATTTCCTCTTTTGACAAGAAATGCCTTCAATCTGGCAAGAAAAATGACTCTAGGCTTTCTCTGATAATATCAAAGATCATTTGTTTGTATTAGATGTTTATGTGGGTTTTCCTCCTCTTAAGAGCAGTAAAACACTGCTGCAGTTCCCTCCAAGACAACAGTGCACAAAGTTCCTTGGCCTCTGTTCTGAATTTCCATTGTACACCTGCATAAGAACAACTAGTTGAAAGTAGCAGAGCTATGACACAGTAGACAGAGAAACTCATTTGCCTTAGTCCCTTCCTTTTGGATATCCATACACAGTAGTAAATGTGAAATCAATAACTGCAGTATCATTTCAAATCTACCATATTGTAACCCTTCCTCATGAAATGCTTGCTCTAAATATAATGAAGTTTATGTTCAAAGCTGTATTATTTATTTTTTTATATTTTATTTCTAACTGAGATGTCCAAAGATCCTTAAGAGAAGCACCATCTTCTTTCTATGTCTAGACCTGAAACTCCCACATATTTGGGTAATCTTCAGTTAATACTGCCTTCCAGAGAGACTTCTGCAATGGGAACAAAATGTCACACTTTTTCAAATAAAGGACACCTGAAGGGTGTCTCCCTAGACTCCAGCCAGGCTGAACGTAATTTAACGTTGAGATGCATCAGAAATACCCAACAGACATTCTCTAGATGTGAACCCATTAGCATACTGCTTTCCTAAGCCTTATCCTCTCTGCCTTTGAAAATTTCAATATATACAAACGAAATACAGATTTCAACCCATTCCCAACTGGGACGTCTGCTCCATAATAAGAGAAATAGGTTTTTGCCTTTCTGCAGATTCAGCAGAAAGCCATGCTTGAAAATGATGTGTTTAGAGTGACGCCTTGGAGAGCTGACATACTCTGCACACATGCAATCCTCATAAGCCTCCCCAGACAGCCCTTATTTCATTTTGCACACTGCACCCTGGCTGGGCTCCGCAGCACATGGTGTGTGGTGAGACTGTCCTGCAGCGGTCCTCCCTTCCTGGCGGCTCTCTGATGGACAGTTGTCAGTAATAGCCAGGAGGAGTGGGGTCCGGCCACCAGCAAGTGAAAAACGGGCCACCGACAGTAAGCTTCCTTAATTAACTTTCCCAAGGCAAGCCTGTTCCCACAGGAAAAAACACCACGTTTCCCCTCTCCTAGCGGTCCATTGAAAATGAGCAACAATGCTGTTGCCTTTTTGTTTCCTAAAGACTTTCTTCCCCGCAAGCAGTAGCGTGTTCCTCAAAGAATGCTAGTATGCATTTCCTGTGGAAACTGTATGGCTGCCAGTAATGGCTCATAATTTTCCCTCTTTTCCTTTCGTAAAAATGAAATAAACAAAACGTGGCATTTGACAATAGCCAAATTACCAGTCACCTCGCTTACCACCTGCAGATGAGAGACATCACCGCGAAAGGAGGCCAGGAGAGAAACACTCCGGGCTACAATTGACCCGGACGAGCGGGGAACACAGGACAGCGCCCGAGGGTGGTGGTCGGAGCCCTAGAGGACCGGGCAGCCAGGGCGCCGCGGTGCCCAGGAGCGAGGGGCGCCCCCTGCGCCGCGCGGCAACCCCAGGCGTCCCTCTTCTGCGATTACTGTTATTATTGTTGGTACTGTTTCTGTGACTCTTACTTCGCCCCTGGTTACCTCAGTTCTTAGGAGCCTCGGCACTGCCCATCCCTGCCTCCACACCATCCCAGGTGGCAGGAAGAATACTAACCGCACGAAACCGGCAAAGGAAACGAGCGATCCTTTGGAACCTGCGGTGGGGGCTCCTCCCCACCCCCCACCCCCCCAAGAAGAAGAGAAGCCGCTTGGCCGGCGCCGCCAACGTTACTATAGAGACCTCCCCGCAAACCCTTTCCGCAGAGGCACCGCCGCCACTCGAGCCGCCGGGATTCGCCGCACAAAGGGGGCCCCCCCGGGGCTCACGGCGGGGCGGGGGCGCCCCCGCCCGGGTCGCCCGGTGCTGNATTAAAAGATGCTTGCTCCTTGGAAGAATACCTATGACAAATGTAGGCAGTGTATTAAAAAGCAGAGACATCACTTTGCCAACAAAGGTCTGTATAGTTGAAGCTATGGTTTTTCCAGTAGTCATGTATGGATGTGAGAGTTGGACCGTAAGGACATCTGAGCCCCGAAGAACTGATGTTTCCAAACTGTCGTGCTGGAGAAGACTCTTGAGAGTCCCTTGGATAGCAAGGAGATCAAACCTGGCAATCCCAAGGGAAATCAGTCCTGAATATTCATTGGATGGACTGATGCTGAAGCTAAAGCACCAATACTTTGGCTACCTGATGTGAAGAACTGATTCATTGGAAAAGACCCTGATGCTGGGGAAAATGAGGGCAAGAGGAGAAAGGGGTGATAGAAGATGAGATGGTTAGATGGCATCACTGATTCAGTGGACAAGAGTTTGAGTGAACTCAGGAAGATAGTAATCTACAGAGAATCCTGGTGTGCTGCCCTTCACGGGGTCACAAAGAGTCAGACACAACATAGTGACTGAACAACAAGACCCTGAAAACATAAGATAATCAGAAAGAGAAATCCCTGAACAATGGAGGAAAGGAAATCTTTTGACCCCATTGGCCCTACAGGGAGCCTCTCCCTGTTTCAATAAAAGAAAACAAGTCTTTTATTGTTTTAGCTTAAAAGATTGAAATTAAGGTATTCTAACTTAACGTGTATCTGACTTAAAATATTTTGCATGTAAAACAGCCAAGTTAGAGAAAGCCTGGTTCAGCTGTAAGAACCATGTGACACCTAAAAAGCAGGCATTTCAGTGGGGGGAGGTTTTCATGGAGTGCCAAATAAGAAGCAGCTGGGGCTATAGCATTCCTCCTGATCCCAGATGCTCCAAAACCAGGAACTCGAGCGCCAGCTTAATGTGTGTGCTGCAAGAGCTTATCTTTAAATAGTTGCTCTATTAAATTCATCTTTCATCTATTAATAGAACACCCCCCCTTCAATACCCAGCCTAAAAACACAAAAAAGGGTCTGACTCTCAGAGAAATAGTGGCGAATACTTATTCTCCTGTGCTTGAAGGACTAGGTGCCAGGGTGAGCCTAGGTCACCGTGAAGAAGTGTTTAAATTCATACACTGTGAAAATGTTATACAAAACTTCCACACTACATAGGAAACTAGGTAGTTCAAAAACAAATGCCTTTGAAACAGTTAAAGGACCAGGTGAAAGGATTTTACCACGATCCAAAATGTCTGGAAAATGACATCAGGAGTTTGTCCCCCAAAGAACCAGGATATACATGAAAGGCTGAGCAAGATTTAAGCATAAGGAAAGTGTGAAGGTCCAAGAGAAGGAGATATCTTAGATAATACTGCATTCGACCCTCGCTATTGTCTTTTACGGCACAGATGCGTCAGCTGCTTGCCAACCTTCCAGGCTGTGCAGTTTGAATGAAAGTCAGTGCGGGGACAGAGGACTTAGAATCAAGTGCTCTAGGTCGAGTTCATACAAGATTCGCATTGTTATCTGTTTGCCCTTGTTCAGTCCTAGCGACACTGCAGCATCACTTGACACAAGTTGTTTAGTCTTCCTAAAACTAGGTATCTGGCCTGATCACCTTCTCCAAAGGAGGAGTTTTGCATGTGTACGCAGTCTTAATCTAATGAGTGATGGGCGGCAGACTGAAAGAACAACTTGGGAACTTAGATGTTTACACTGAGGACAGTCAATCCACAGTGGAAAATCTGTGCTTGTTCATAACAGGAATAATGATGTACTGTCATTTCTGCTCACCTATCGACTCATAACCACCACATGGCCAGACCTGTTGTCCTGCCCTCTCCTGTACATCAGGATAGAATGACCTCTGCTGGTGTGACCGGACCACGGTAGGAGACACATAATCTCTCATCTTGTGGGACCGCCCAGCACAGCACAGGTTAGAATTGCCCACCTGATCAGGGTGTATCTTAATGTTCAAGGCCAGCCCAGACCTGCAGCAGACCTCTTCCCACTTTTCAAGGTGATTGTGGAACGGAACTCAGTTGAGACGGTCTGAGTCACTCTGCAATTTGCAAATATATGTCTGGAACTAGGTAAGGAGATAATGGCCTGCAGTTGCTTTGGGCACCACCCCAGAAACCTGCTCATCCATGGACTGCTCTTCACTACATATCCTGGGGGAATTCCTGTTCTCCTTGACCTTCCAAACTCTCCTAGTCCCAACATTACCCCGATGATGGATGGCCTGGGTTATGTGTCTACCTGACCCAAACACATTTTGCAAAGCCAAATATTTCTGTCAGTACAAAATAAACTTGCTTGCCAAAAACTACAAACCTACAATTCCAATCTGTTAACACTTGTAAAAGAAACAGATAGAGAACAATCAGTTTCCTTGGATTCTTAGGTCTCCTGTGTTGCCTTTAGTATTGTTTTTAACTACCTTTCAATTCTTCTCTGGACCCCAAGGTAATCACAGATTTCAAGAGAAAGCCTAAGTGTCTNAAACCTACAATTCCAATCTGTTAACACTTGTAAAAGAAACAGATAGAGAACAATCAGTTTCCTTGGATTCTTAGGTCTCCTGTGTTGCCTTTAGTATTGTTTTTAACTACCTTTCAATTCTTCTTTGGACCCCAAGGTAATCACAGATTTCAAGAGAAAGCCTAAGTGTCTGGATGAAGAGTTACCAGTTTTGTTTCCGAGAGCAATTATGAGGCATCTTGGTGTGGAATGATTTTTCTGATGTGGAACAATTCACAGTTTAGAACCAATGCTTTAAAACTTTTCTACTCAATAATACTCAAATGGCCATACATACTTTAAAATCATTGTAACTACAGTTATTTAAAGAAACACAGGCTTCATGTGTTTCTACATTAAGTATATCTAAGGAAGAAAATTCTGATCTCATACTGATGATGTAATGTATATCAGAAGCCAGTTTATTCAGGTGAGTGAACTAGACCTTCACATGGGAAAGAAAATTCATACTGGATATTTTTGCATGGTATTTGGCATTTGACATTACCACATCAGTTCATAAACTTTTTGTTGTTGTTGTTGTTTTTGAGGAGGGGAGTTCTTCATTTTGGGGCTGATTCCGTAAGAAAACATATTGCAAGTTTTAAATTCTGAGTGGTAATAGTTTAGACACTTTGTTTATAAGGCTAACATGAAATCTACTCATCAGAGTTGAGGGTAAGCTCCATGGGGCAATGCAGTAATTAAACTCTGTGAAGTTGTGGGTACTTAGATGTCATGTCTCCCAAGAAGTTCAGTACTGCAATTTTGTGATTATAAGAGTTTGCTTTGTGATCATCAAAGGGATAGGTTGATGTGTGTGTGTGTGTGTGTGTGTGTGTAAGCAAATTACTCCTAAACCTCCTATCTACGTGGATGTTTGAAATATAGCTCATCAGGCTAAATTAAAAACACTCTTTATTGCTCAGAAAATGTTTCTTTTTTTGAAAAGTGCTGATTCAAACCAGTCTGTTGTATTAATTCACAATATCTCTATGGAATTAGAAAGTAGGAGGAACAGGAAAGGCCTTTGTACTAACATTTAAGGACAGTACTTATGTGTTGTTTTTATGCTAGCAATTAGTCAAATTAGAGGTGGGGCATCACAAAGGCCAACTATTTTCATCTCCAAGTCAAAACATGAGTTTTTAAAAATTATTTGAAGAAATTGCAAATTTTATTTGGGATTTAATCAATAAGTCACATTGGACACACTTTTAAAATCATAGGGCTTGTTAAATTTGATTTAGCTATTTTTTACTAAAATGAAAAAAAAATTGCTGATTAAAGTGGTTCTTGGGGTTTTAAAGAAATTTAAGATCAGTTTTCCAGTAGCTCATATGTGACATAGTCACCTTCCTTAATTTACGCATTCTTTTCTCCTGACCCTAACACACACACACACACACACCCCAGGGTGTCAGGGTGTCCAGATTCTAGGGAATAGAGAAAGAGAAAAATTTGAGGGCAAATACTGCCTGACATTAAGATTTTTCTAACCATCTGATATGAAAGTGTATAGATGTTTCCCAGGTGGTGCAGGGTACAGAATCTGCCTGCCAATACAGGAGACACAAGACACTTGGGTTTGATCCCTGGGTAAGAAAGACCTCTTGGAGGAAGGCATGGCAAGCCACTCCAGTATGCTTGCCTGGACAATCCCATGGACAGCGGAGCCTGGCAGGTTGCCGTCTATGGGGTCACAAAGAGTCTGACACAACTTAGTGACTGGGCACACAGGCATAAGCATCAGAAAGGATATCCCAAAATAACCAATATGCCCATGAAAAAATCCCAGCACCTCTCTTAAACTCCTTGGAGAATGGATTGTAGACAATATATCTCTTCTGGAGGAGAAGGGGAGCCAGAGGATGAGATGGTTGGATGGCATCACCGACTCGATGAACATGAGTTTGAGCAAACTCAGGAAGATAGTGAAGGACAGGGAAGCCTGGTTTGCTGCAGTCTATGGGGTCGCAAAGATTTGGACATGACTTAGCGACTGAACAACAATATATGCACTCAAATAATTTACCTGCCTGAGATTCACCAGGTACAAACAGCCACAAGTTGAAAGAAATGTACATCTGATGTATCCTCACTGACTTGGGTAAAGATCTCTTTCTTATAGACAGATCTAGGATGATGAGCAGGTATTTTTCTCTCTTTCTTTAGATCCCACCAGGAAATCCAAAACTTCAGTGCTGCCTTCCTTAAACCCCAGTCCCCCACAGAAGTCATGCTTGTAAATGATTTCCTATCTGACTTCTACCCTTGTGACAAGTTTCTCTTATTCTATCTTCACTGTCAATAAAAATATTTTAAAATATATTTATTTAGGTACTTTAGATATTTGTATGTCCTTAATTTCTGTAAAGTTCATTTCATAGATAAGAAAATAGCTACCAGTCAGAAACGTACTGAATGGCTGAAGAAAATGTCCTTGCAAAGTAATAACTGGCCTGTCCCCAGAAATCCAGGCATGCTTGACTGACGGCTGTTAGAGTTAAAAAGCCATCCTTTTATCAGTGTAGATGGCCTCAGACTTCTCCAGCGATTCCAGAGGGCCTTGACTCCTCTGTTCTAAACCTTCACTTTCTCAAGCTTTTGGAACCTAGCCTCCTTTAAGATTCCATCAGGCAGCATTTTCTCCATAAAGCCTTCACCAGTTTCCCTGGGTTGGAAAGACTCACTTCCCCTGAACACTGACTGTTCTTTGCTTACATGGCCTGTATCTTAGGGCGCTTAAGACTTTCTGATTTATGCTGTCACTTCTGGATGTGTGTTACTCTCAAGACTACCTGCAGGCCCCATGGTATTTACCTGTCTGTTCTATTTCAATGCTGAGCATAATTTTATGCACATGCTATGTTCTCAGTAAATGTTAGTTGAATAAATGAATATAAAATTAAATCAATTAATGAATAACAATACACAAATGGCATGCTATCTACAGTGTCAAGATCCCTATATGATGGTGCAAAGAGTAAAGAAAATCTCATGGCCTCAGCATCCAATCCTACACTTCAATTTCTAGATTGTATTTTACACTTATTTTTCCTTGCAGGGAAATTAAGAGATATTCATTTTGCATTATAGAATCACTCCAATAAACAAACAATCCACATTCACTACATTGATGTTAATAAGTATGCCATCATCAGAGAATAAAATTCATTAATAAGCCTGCATGTTAATGGCAGAATAAACACTACTTAAAGCTATAATATGCAGATTGAGAAATGCTACTTTGTTAACTGTCTGTAAAATCTTAGCTTGAATTCACATCCAAAATATTTTTGGCTTCTAACCCACCACCTTGTTCAATGTAAGATCTGAGGAGACAATGCTGTATTCTTTTCTCTTGCACTATCCTAAATGAGGATTCAGGTTCACAACACNCTCTATCATTTCTGTCTCTTATACACATCTTTTGGCTTCTAACCCACCACCTTGTTCAATGTAAGATCTGAGGAGACAATGCTGTATTCTTTTCTCTTGCACTATCCTAAATGAGGATTCAGGTTCACAACACAGATTATTATTATGAAGTATTAGTTAATATTCCATAATTAATAATTCCTTCTTCCCTCCATAAGATTGTAATTTGATTCCTAAGTCTTTTTTTCTTGATTTATCTTTACGTCTTCATTACTATAACATTGACAATAAATTATTAAATAATTAGAAGATAGGAAAAGACTTAAACTCATTTCTTAAGTTCAATTTTTGAGATAATTAGAGGTTCACATGCAGTTTTAAGAAATAATTCAGAGATCTGTGTACTTGTTACCCAGTTTTCCTCAGTGGTAACATCTTACAAAACTACATGACAATATGTCAACTAGCATATTGATATTCAGTTCAGTCGCTCAATCGTGTCCAATTCTTTGCGACTCCATGAATCGCAGCACGCCAGGCCTCCCAGTCCATCACCAACTGCTGAAGTTTACCCAAACCCATGTCTATTGAGTCAGTGATGCCAACCAGCCATCTCATCCTCTGTCGTCCCCTTTTCCTCCTGCCCTCAATCTTTCCCAGTATCAGGTTCTTTTCAAATGAGTCAACTCTTCACATCAGGTGGCCAAAGTATTGGAGTTTCAGCTTCAACATCAGTCCTTCCAACAAACACCCAGGACTGATCTCCTTTAGGATGGACTGGTTGGATCTCCTTGCAGTCGAAGGCACTCTCAAGAGTCTTCTCAACACCACAGTTCAAAAGCATCAATTCTTCAGTGCTCAGCTTTCTTCACAGTCCAACTTTCACATCCATCCATGATGACTGGAAAAACCATAGCCTTGACTAGAGGAACTTTGTTGACAAAGCAATGTCTCTGCTTTTTAATATGCTGTCTAGGTTGGTCATAACTTTTCTCCCAAGGAGTAAGCCTCTTTTAATTTCATGGCTGCAATCACCATCTGCAGTGATTTTGGAGCCCAAAAAATAAAAGTCAGCCACCGTTTCCACTGTTTCCCCGTCTATTTGCCATGAAGTAATGGGAATGGATGCCATGATCTTCGTTTTCTGAATGTTGAGCTTTAAGCCAACTTTTTCACTCTCCTCTTTCACTTTCATTGAGAAGCTCTTTAGTTCTTCACTTTCTGCCATAAGGGTGGTGTCATCTGCATATCTGAGGTTACTGTTATTTCTCCTGGCAATCTTGATTCCAGCTTGTGCTTCATCCAGCCCAGCATTTCTCATGCTGTACTCTGCATATAAGTTAAATAAGCAGGGTGACAGAATACAGCCTTGATGTACTCCTTTTCCTATTTGGAACCAGTCTGTTGTTCCATGTCCAGTTCTAACTGTTGCTTCCTGACCTGCATACAGGTTTCTCAAGAGGCAGGTCAGGTGGTCTGGTATTCCCATCTCTTTCAGAATTTTCCACAGTTTATTGTGATCCACACAGTCAAAGGCTTTGGCATAGTCAATAAAGCAGAAATAGATGTTTTTCTGGAACTCTCTTGCTTTTTCCATGATCCAGCGGATGTTGGCAATTTGATCTCTGGTTCCTCTGCCTTTTCTAAAACCAGCTTGAACATCAGGAAGTTCACGGTTCACGTATTGCTGAAGCCTGGCTTGGAGAATTTTGAGCATTACTTTACTAGCATGTGAGATGAGTGCAATTGTGCGGTAGTTTGAGCATTCTTTGGCATTGCCTTTCTTTGGGATTGGAATGAAAACTGACCTTTTCCAGTCCTGTGGCCACTGCTGAGTTTTCCAAATTTGCTGGCATATTGAGTGCAGCACTTTCACAGCATCATCTTTCAGGATTTGAAATAGCTCAACTGGAATTCCATCACCTCCACTAGCTTTGTTTGTAATGATGCTTCCTAAGGCCCACTTGACTTCGCATTCCAGGATGTCTGGCTCTAGGTGAGTGATCACACCATTGTGATTATCTGGGTCATGAAGATCTTTTTTGTACAGTTCTTCTGTGTATTTTTGCCACCACTTCTTAATATCTTCTGCTTCTGTTAAGTCCATACCGTTTCTGTCCTTTATCGAGCCCATCTTTGCATGAAATGTTCCTTTGGTATCTCTAATTTTCTTGAAGAGATCTCTAGTCTTTCCCATTTTGTTCTTTTCCTCTATTTCTTTGCATTGATTGCTGAGGAATAAAGAATTGAAGTAAGTGGGGAAAACCACTAAACCATTCAGGTATGATCTAAATAAAATCCCTTATGATTAGACAGTGGAAGTGAGAAATAGATTTAAGGGACTAGATCTGATAGACAGTTGCCTGATGAACTAAGGATGGAGGTTCGTGACACTGTACAGGAGACAGGGATCAAGACTATCCCCAAGAAAAAGAAATGAGNATAAAATCCCTTATGATTAGACAGTGGAAGTGAGAAATAGATTTAAGGGACTAGATCTGATAGACAGTTGCCTGATGAACTAAGGATGGAGGTTCGTGACACTGTACAGGAGACAGGGATCAAGACTATCCCCAAGAAAAAGAAATGAGAAAAAGCAAAATGGCTGTCTGAGGAGGCCTTACAAATAGCTCTGAAAAGAAGAGAAGCAAAAAGCAAAGGAGAAAAGGAGATATATACACATTTGAATGCAGAGTTCCAAAGAATAACAAGGAGAGATAAGAAATCCTTCCTCAGCATATTGATATTACTACAGGCAAAGTTCCCTCTTATTGGTTTTTATAGCCACACTCACCTACTCCCACCTCTGCACACTGCATACTGGCAACCAGTAATCTGTTCTTCATTTGTATAACATTTTTTTCCTATATGGTACTTCAGAATCATGTGTTAAGAAAGCTGACCTTTCTCCATTGAATTCCTTTTGGACTTTTGTTAAATATTAGTTGAGCATGTTTTGTGGGGATCTATTTCTGGGTTCTCTATATTGTTCCATTGACTATGTCTATTGATTATGTCTATTTTTGCACCATTATCACAGTGCCTTGATACTATGTCTACATAGTGGCCCTTAATTTTGGGTAGAGAAGGAAATGGCAACCCACTCCAGTATTCTTGCCTGGAGAATCCCAGGGACAGGGGAGCCTGGTAAGCTGCTGTCTGTGGGGTCATACAGAGTCGGACATGACTAAAGCAATTTAGCAGCAGCAGCAGCAGCAGCATTCCTTCTATTTTATTCCTTTTTCAAGATAATTTTAGCTTTTCTAGGTGCTTTGCCTTTTCATGTAAATATTAGGATAGGCTTGTCTTATCTGTGCTTAAAAAAATTCTTGCTGGAATTTTGGTAGGAATTATTTTGAACCCACAGATTCATTGGAGGATAACTGATATCTTTATTAGACTGAGACTTCCAAAACATGAAAGCATGAATAGGAATGTCTGCCTATTTATTTAGGTCTTTAATTTCTTTCATCGGTATTTTATAACTTTCAGCATACAGATGCTGTGTATGATTTGTTTGATTTTACCTAAGCATTTTATCTTCTTTGGAAAGATTATTAATAACATTGTGATTTTAATTTTGGTTTCAGCATATTCCTTGTTTATTTATTGAAATGTGATTTATTTTTGCGTGTTGTTCTTTTCCCCAAAAGATTGCTCAACTTACCAGTTTTAGGGATTTTTTTGTGTGTAGATTCCTTAGGATTTTCTACACAACCATGCTTTTTTGAGACAGAGACAGTTTTATTTATTAAATATGTCTAACGTTTTTCTTTGTCTTCTTTCTTCCCTTCCTTCTTTCTTTCCTTCCTTTTGTCTCATTGCAGCAGCTAGAACTTTCCATTACTATGTTGAATGAGAAACGTGAAACATCTTTGCCTTGAGTCTTTCACTGTTAAGTATATTATTTACAGGTGTTTTGTAGATACATTTTAACCAGTTGAAGGAGTTTCCCCCTCTATTCCTAGTTTGCTGAGGTTTTTAAAAATTATTCCTGAGTGTTGGATTTTGTCAAATGCTTTATGATCATGTGAGTTTCTTCTTCATCCTGTTGATATGGTGGATTATAATGATTTTCAAATGCTGAATCAGTTTTGCATGCCTGGAATAAATCCCACTTGGTCCTAGTATATAAATATTTTTATTCATTGCTGGATTTCATTTGCTAATATTTTGTTGAGGATTTTTGCATCTAACTTCATGAGAGATATTATTAGCCTTTAGTTTTCTCTTTCTGTATTCTCTTTGTGTGATTTTGGTATCAGGGTAGTACTGGCCTCATAAAATGAGCTTAAAAGTCTTCCCTCTTCTTCTATTTTCTGGAAGAGATTGTGTTAAATTGGTGGTAATTACTTAAATGTTTGGAAGAATTCTTCAGTGAAATTGTCTGTACTTAGAGATCTCTATTTTCAGTTCAGTTCAGTCGCTCAGGTCGTGTCTGACTCTTTAAGACTCCATGAATCGCAGCACACCAGGCCTTCCTGTCCATCACCAACTCCCAGACTTCACTCAAACTCACATCCATCAAGTCGGTGATGCCATCCAGTCATCTCATCCTCTGTCGTCCCCTTTTCCTCCTGCCCCCAATCCATCCCAGCATCAGTCTTTTCCAATAAGTCAACTCTTCACATGAGGCAGCCAAAGTACTGGAGTTTCAGCTTTAGCATCATTCCTTCCAAAGAACACTCAGAGCTGATCTCCTTTAGAATGGACTGGTTGGATCTCCTTGTAGTCCAAGGGACTCTCAAGAGTCTTCTCCAACACCACAGTTCAAAAGCATCAATTCTTTGGCGCTCAGCTTTCTTCAAAGTCCAACTCTTGCATCCATACATGACTACTGGAAAAACCAAAGCCTTGACTAGATGGACCTTTGTTGGCAAAGTAATGTCTCTGCTTTTGAATATGCTATCTA
>SJYV01028286.1:274477-382976 GCA_006410875.1 Neotragus pygmaeus | reverse complement strand
AAGAGTTGACTCACTGGAAAAGACTCTGATGCTGGGAGGGATTGGGGGCAGAAGGAGAAGGGGACGACAGAGGATGAGATGGCTGGATCGGATCACTGACTCAATAGACGTGAATCTGAGTGAAGTCCAGGAGTTGGTGATGGACAGGGAGGCCTGGCATGCTGCAATTCACGGGGTCGAAAAGAGTTGGACACGATTGAGCGACTGAACTGAACTGAACTGAAGCTTCTCCCTGACATGATTTTCCCTATTTCCTTCTCTTTCTGATGAATTCCTACTCATTCTTCAATATCTAATACAACTGTCACTCCCTTCTGAGAGACTTCCCTCAATTCTATAGATACAACCATTGTTTCCCTTCTTTGTGGTTCCACTATATTTATGCACAATAAGGATTATATTTGTTCTGTGTCTCTTTCCTCTCATGGCAGGTCTCCTGTCATATTTGTTGTTGTATTCATAGTCTATAACATGGTTCTTGACACAAAGTGAATATAAAATACGTATTTCTTAAATTTAAACTGTTAATTCATCAAAAAGTCAATAAAGTAATTAGTGCTTGTGGACAGTAGATGAAGACAGGATATTTGTGGTATTTTGCCAGATCTATAGATCCTTGAAAAAAAGGACATGAGAGGAGTGATCTCTTCTGGTTTCTTGGGAGGATGCTATGATTAGTTTGGGAAACAGCAGATAACCATGTCCTAATTTAGTTCTTCCTTTCCTCTGATAGAGGGGGAAAAATAATAAAGAGAGGAACTGGAAGGAAAGATGTCTGCAGTCTTATTCTAGGAGATGTGTGACCTGAGTGAAGGGATCAGTGACGCAGATTCCATCTTCCACACCAAACTCTGCATTCTCGTTGGCCTCACATGTGCTGTATTAAGACTCCCCTGCTGATTGCTGAACACAGACATTTGTGTAAAAATTAACTCCATACTCTCAGCAAGGAAATATTCTCACACACAGGAGTATATCTTGCAGCTTTCCACCAGGGTGTAAGGAAGCAAAGATTAAGGAAAAGCTAAATGTGTAGAGAAATGGACCCATCTTTGTGGGAATGATTGTTACAACATTGTGTTTTTAGGGGAGAGAATGGATGGGGCCAAAACCCTCGGAGGGAAGTGAAGTTGCTTGTAAGTTAAAGAACACAGGCTTAGATCATAACTTCCCAAGCTTTGAGGAAACAGTAAGGCACAAGGAGGTCTACCCAAGCCCAGCTAGTTGAAAAGACTCAGCATTTCCCCGAGGACAATAGCAAGGGAAAGCAGCCCTGGAAGTGGAGAGCACGAAAGAAGCCAGGACTGGAGGAGTGAAGGGTTATGAGCACTGCGGAAAGCTAAGCGCTAGTGTCAATCTTGCAGCCAGGAAGTGATAAATGTCTGTATTTCTTTTATTTGTCCCCTTAAAAATAATCATGAAATTCGGTTGGCCTTCTTCTTGAACCTAAGTGTTTGATATTTGGCAAGTAAGTAGACCTCAAATATAAGTGATCCGTTAAAAAGAATGTAAGTCCCCACATGAATAACCTTCAACTTTAGCATTTGGAAGTTTGAGTATTTTCTTTCTCAAAGCAAAAGTTTCTCTTAGATATATTTGAAGAAAGTATTTGAAATTTGTTAAAAGAATATACCCTAAGAGTTCTCATTACAAGGGGAAAAACATTTTTTTCTTTCTTTTTTTAAAATCTATACGAGAGGATGAGTGTTAACTAGACTTATTATGGTAATCATTTTACAATATATATATAAGTCAAACCATTATGCTGTACTCCTTCAACTCATACAGTGCTATTTGTCAATGGTATCTTCATAAAATGGGAAAAAATACCTAATAGTATGTTAAAAGCTGTTGTTTTCCTTGTGTACTTATCTTTATAGACTTACCCTTAACCTCAGTAGTAGATGTGATCAATAACAACAAACTATGAAGTTAAATATGATCCAATTTGGATGATGAACTCATCCACATGGTACTGAAGTCGCTCCATATTGAATTTTTATTTTTGTTCAATAAGGTCTTTGTAAGTAAAAGTTACAAAACAAGAATCTCAGCATGTTTCTGGCAACCAAATTACAAATAATATTTCAGATAAAAATCATTGATGGTTTGGTTACTAAAACTACTGGATGAAAATTTTGATGATAAATGGGACACTGAATGAAGACACCCAGTAATTAAAAAGAGAAAATAGTAACTTTATAAGGGAGAAATCTGACAGATCCTGCTATTATCAGGTCTTGAAATTAACCAATACTGGTAGTAATTAACCATCCTTTGCCTCCCAACACGAGGCACGAAGAAGGACACAACTTTACATCCATGACATTCTTGGCAAAGATACATAACATGAATCTAACCCTGAGGAAATATCAGACAAACCAGCATTAGGGATATTCCACAAAACAACTGGCTTGTGCTATTCAAAAATGTCAAACTCTCTTAAGACAAACAGATCGCAGAACTTTCCCACATTTTAGGAGACCAAAAAATAAATGACAACAAAATGTAATATATGATCCTGAACTGGAGACTAGAACAGAAAAAAATACAATTATTTTATTACAAAACATGTTGGGTGAGTTGGTAAAACTCAAATAAGATGTGCAGATTGGGATATAGTACTGTCACCAATATTACTATCCAGATTTTAAATAACTGCCTTATGATTAGATAAGAGAATGTCTGTATTTTTAGGAAATGCACAAATATTTAAAGGCAAATAGGCACGATGTTAATAATTTACTCCTAACAGTTCAGTAATAAACATAATGATATGTTTTAAAAACTAACCCACGTGTGTATGTGTGTGTGTGTGCACACGCAGAGGAGATGGAGAAGAACAGAACAAACATGGTAAACTCTTAACATGGAGAAGTCTGTGTGAAAGGTAAATAGGAATAAGAATTCTTTGTACTGTTTTCAAGATTTTTCTGTAAGTCTGAAATTATTTCAAAATTATCCCTTGGAGACCAAAGGATCCAAGCTTCACTGTCTGATGAAGGCAACCACAATCACATGGCTAGTTGTGGCAAATCTAAATCTTAAGGAGAGGAGGCTTTCCCCTCTATGGTCTATTTCTGCATAAACGTAAACTAGGTCTCAATAGGCTACAGAGAGCTTGTAATGTGAAAGCAGTCTAGAGCTATCAAGTCGTAAAGGAAATACGCTCTGGCTTTGCTGCTCCCACCTGTCTCTTTTTTGGGGGGATAGCCTAGTTCTGATGACACTCTTGGCCTAGGAGAGATTATCTGTCCTTCCCCTCACATTCCCCAGTTACAGCTACACACACCTGGGGGGTTGGGGAGAAAAGCAGACCCTACGAGAGCTCTCCTGATCTCTCAGCAATCAAAGTTAAGAACATAGTTTCCAGCCTGGGCTTGTCTGTGCTCAAATTTAAGTTTTACCCCTTTAAGACTTACATGACTTTGAGCAAATTACTTTGCCTGTATTTGGGTAAAATGTATGTAATAACAATATCTGCCTTTAGGATTATTGGGAGGATTGAATGTGACAACTTACGTAAAGTAGTTAGCACAGATCTTGGCACATAATGAGTGCTCAGAACATGTGAGTTGCTAATTTTATGATTAAAATGGGTAGTTAGTATGAAGTCCAGATTCTTACACCTGAAAAAGTGATCTAGAAAATGACTCAGTTGCTAGAGGATTTTGCATATGTATATGGAGTTAACTCTTAAATATCTATGAATAGTAAACATTTTGGCCAGAAACCCAGTCATACAATGATTGTTTTACCTTTCTCTCCAGCGAGGATACTGATCATTAGATTAGAAAGAGAACTGGAAACAACCTAACTGTCCCTCAGAAGGAAACTAGCTAAATACTTTATGATATTCACATTCATTGGAATGATAAAAGCAATTAACAAGAGTGAGGTAGATGAAGATGTATTGGAATGGAAGGATATCTTATTCATATTGAAAGTAAGAGGAAAAACTGCAAATAAAATGGTAGAATGTATAGTATGCTTGCAAGTTTTTAAAATGTTCACATAAAAAAAGGAATTAGACAATTTTATTCAAAACAATTAAGGAATGATATTGGGAAAGGAGTGGGAATATATATATGTCTATATATTAATATATAGGGTTTCCCTGGCAACTCAGTGGTAAAGGATCCACCTGCAGTGCAGGAGACGTGGGTTCAATCCCTGGTTTGGGAAGATCCTCGGGGAAGGGAATGGCAACCCACTCCAGCATCCATGCCTGGGAAATCTCATGGACAGAGGAGTCCAGGAAGCTAAGGTTCATGAGGTTTCAAAAGAGTCGGACATGACTGAGCAACTAAACAATAGCAATGTGTTTGTGTGTGTATTTATAAATTCAGTATTATAATAGCTCTGACTGGCTCCTAATGACTTCACAGGAATTGCCAGAGCCACTAGCTAGTAGATCCAGCCATTGTTCCCAGAGACCCCTGCCAGGTTGTCACCGTAACAGTCTGGAACAGAAGGTAGAGAGCTAAACAAAACTGAGCAACCAACAGCAGTAAGGACTTCTTAAGTATGCATATGCTATCTTCACATCACTGTTTAGCTAGCAAAATAAGTATGCTAGAAAACTATAGTATTTCAGAATATTATTATAACTCATAATTATGAACTATAGGTTAAAATATGAATCGATATGGAAAAAGAAGGCAGCATAGGTGGAAGAACATAGGTAGGTTTAATAGGTGCATTGTTTCACAGAGAAACATTTTAAACATGAGGTCTATAGGGAAGAAATGAATAAAAAGGACCTTTGGTAAAGATACAGAATGATCTACTTTCTTTCCTGTTATACAGATGAGAACATGAGGTCCAAGGGTCAGTTGATGAGCCCAGGGCCCCACACTGAGTTAGCACTGCAAACATGGGCTCAGGTGCCTGCAGGACTCAAGCAAGCGACTATCCATGGGTGTAGAAGCCCAGGTAGGGCTAAAGCAAGGATGAGACACAGTGCCAGCCCAAAGGAGGCTGCAGTTGCTCATCTCCATCAATTCTGCCAACAGATAATGCAAACCTACTCTTGCCAACATTTCTTCTTTCAGGAAAAGAAAGATGCTTATAAGAAATATTTTGACTGCCAACGTTGGTCAACTAGGACAACATGTGTTCAGATACTATTGCACATGAGCAAACAAGGTACCCATAGGATGTACCGGTCTCATTGCCACTGATTGCCATGTATGGGGAGCTAAGACAACTGATCCTTGGCAAAGCTTTCTTCAGTTTTATTTCATTTGTCCCTAATCCCAAATCTCAGCCGTACACTTATTATAAAATTACAGTCTTTTCAAGAAAGGAAGGAGCATTTGTAAGGTACCAGACAAGAAACCAAGATGAGAAAACAGCAAAGAAAGAAAATATAATTGGAAACAAGAAGCAGATTTTGGCCTTCTTGAAGAATCTAGTGAAGTAAGAAGAATCATGCAAGTAATATTATAATAATTATTATTATAGAAAAATTAAATTGGGAGTAGCTGCAGGAAACTGCTACAGTAGCTGATTCAATCCAGTTGGGTGAAGGAGGAGGATTATCACTCAGTTCAGTTCAGTTCAGTCACTCAGTCGTGTCTGACTCTTTACAACCCCATGAATTGCAGCACACCAGGCCTCCCTGTCCATCACCAACTCCTTGAGTTCACTCAGACTCATGTCCATCGAGTCAGTGATGCCATCCAGCCATCTCATCCTTTGTCATTCCCTTCTTCTCCTGCTCTTAATCCCTCCCAGCATCAGAGTCTTTTCCAATGAGTCAACTCTTCACATGAGGTGGCCAAAGTATTGGAGCTTCAGCTTCAGCATCAGTCCCTTCAAAGAACACCCAGGGTTGATCTCTTTTAGGATGGACTGGTTGGATCTCCTTGCAGTCCAAGGGACTCTCAAGAGTCTTCTCCAACACCACAGTTAAAAACCATCAATTCTTCAGCACTCAGCTTTCATCACAGTCCAACTCTGGCATCCATACGCGACCAATGGAAAAACCACAGCCTTGACTAGATAGACCTTTGTTGGCAAAGTAATGTCTCTGCTTTTGAATATGCTATCTAGGTTGGTCATAACTTTCCTTCCAAGGAGTAAGTGTCTTTTAATTTCATGGCTGCAATCACCATCTGCAGTGATTTTGGAGCCCTCAAAAATAAAGTCTGACATTGTTTCCATTGTTTCCCCTTCTATTTAGGATATCACTAAAGGAAAAGAAATGGGAGTCAATAGGAGGAGAAGGGAGAGGTATCAAGGCTCTCATGCCAGCAGAGCAAAACCACTAGAGATTGCCCAAGCCTGGTACATTGAAGGCGAGGAAGGAAACTGGTGTAGTGGAAAAACAGGGTATGTGAAGGCATGGCGACAGTGTTTGCCAAGGCCAGTGTGAACCTTATTCTGTGAAAGAGGGGGCTGGTACATGCTTTTGCGTGGGTAACATGATTCTGCTACTGTTTAGAATATCTTGTCATGTAACAGATGGATTGGAACCATGAGAAGCTGACAGAAGAAGCACTGGTTAGTTAGCTATTATAGTTGCTGAAGCAGCGAACTAGAGTAGAAACAGTGAGAGTAGAACAAACAGGATGGAAACAAGAGCCGTTATAGGGGTGACGCTTATGGGGCTTGGCCACTGAAATGAACAACTTGGCCAAAGCTGCATGGTGACTTGGAGATTTCAGGTTCAAAGGTTTGGAGGACATGGTGCCCTTGGTGACACAGGAAGCAGAACTGGGAAGATGCTGAATCTCACAATAGGAAGCTGATTTTGCCTGTTTGTGGGGAGGAGGGGCTGGGAGTACAGGATCCACTAGGATATGAAAACGGATCCATTTGAATTTGAAAGGCAAGTCAGAATTAGAGAGTCTACTCTCTCAGCAGATTAGGGGTTAGTAAAGTTGAAATTGTGGGAGTGATGGAGGTAGTTCAGAAAGAGGGTCTTGAGTGTCAAGAAGAAAGGGATCAGGCAGTAGAATCTTGGAAAACAGATGAATTTTAAAGGTATGGGGATGAAGAGCAACTAAATGAGGAAAAAGGAATCCAAAACAATTAACACTAGCTTCCGTTTATCAAGTGTGTTGTCTGTGCCAGACTTTGGGCAAAGCTTTCGTGTAAATATTTTATTTAGGCCTCACACTAACCCTGTGAAGCAGCTGAAGCTCAGGGAGGCTAAGAAATTGAAATAAGAATATAAATAGATCGTGCCATTTTCATGCTGAAAGAACTGGGCTAAGGGTATGTGGGAATTCCCTGTACAAGTTTCCTGCAACTTTCTGTGAACAGAAAATTATTTCAAAATAAAAAGTTAAAAGTGAAAAAAAAAAAAAAAAGAATATAAATAACCAGGTTCATAGAACACATCCAAACGGCTAATAAACATTTGAAAAGATGCTCAACTTCTGTGGGAGCTGAAGAAATGCAACAGATTTGTAAAAATGTTAAGGGTTATAATACTTCTGGGAAGGGCTACTCAAATTCTACTGTTGGAAATGTGAAATGGTGTAGTTTTTGAGAAGGCCATCTGGCAATGTCTATTAAAATTAATGTACACATTAAATGCAAATTAAATATGCACGTGTCTTTTGATCCAGCCATCCCTCAACTGGGAATTTATCCCATAATATGAAATCACCAACCCAGAGTGGAAAATGTCTGAAAACAAATTGGAATATCCATCAATAGGGGAATGGCTGAAATTTTTATGGTACTTTCATAATATTTAAAAGAATAAGTTAGTTCTATGCCAGTTCATTTGTAGGGATTTCCACAATGAACTGTTAAGTGAGTAAGGCAAGAAGCAGAGAAGATTATAAAATATGATTCCATTTCTACAAAGCAAAATAAAAAAATACACATCTGTGTAAATGTCACATGTGTGTGTACGGTTTGTCCACCCAGGGTTATAGTTGATCACTTGAAGGGATCAAAGGAAATATAATCAACAATCTTAAATAAATGACCTCAGAAACTGAAGGAGCTGAGACTAAGAAAAGCCTTTGGATTTGGCAATGAGGAGTCCACACGTGGCCTTTGGAAGACAGGTTGTAGCTGATGACTTGAGGAAGAGTCATGTTCCAGGAGGCAAAGAGCAAGGACACGGCGAAGAAGCAGTGCCGTGACTGCTGAGAGTGCTCTGGAGGGAACAGGGCGATGAGCAGGCGATGAGCTTGGCAGGGCGAGAAGAGCTCAGGCTGAGTTTCCTTATGTTTGGGCTTCCCTGGTGGCTCAGCTGGCAAAGAATCCACCTGCAGTGTGGGAGACCTGGGTTCGATCCCTGGGTTGGGAAGATCCCCCGGAAAAGGGAAAGGCTACCCACTCCTGTATTCTGGCCTGGAGAATTCCATGGATTGCATAGTTCATGGGGTGGCAAAGAGTCAGACACGAGTGAGCAACTTTCACTTCACTTCACTTGGTATGTTTGCATTTTATGTTGGTGGCTGTTACAGTTGTACATTTTTCTTTTTAAGATCAACATATTTTATCTGTGAATTAAGATGAAAGACAGATGCAAGAGCAGGGCTGGATCCTACAACAGTCGGCAGGGAAAGCGGAAGAGCTGCTTATGGTCCTCTCTCTCACTTGGACCTTTATTTTCCTAAAGTTCCAAAAAGACCAATTGCTCCTTTAAGAGATATCATTTTAAGATTCCTGAATGGGAAAAAAAAATTGTAGTTGATGATCCAAGCAAGCCAATCTCTATCCCCACTGACCTTCACTCAATGATGAGATTCTTAAATAACTGTGGTGACCTTTGTGAAAGTCAGGACACCAAAGCAAATCCCAAGTCCCTGAATAAAAGAAAACCCTGGGGCGCAAACATCATCTGGGGACAATCTAAGTTGTTGGCCATCCACCGTGGCTGCTTCCTCTTATTCCGGGAGCCTCTGACTCTCAAGCCCCGTGATGGCTCGCTCATCCATCTCGTGCCTCCTTTTCACGGGCCTAGGTCCTTCTCTGTGGCATTCGCGCCAGCACCCATTGGCAGGTCCGCCAGTTGTCTGTTCCCTTGTCCCAGTCAAGTGAAAGGATGGTGAAAATGACTCGGATCCTCTCCTTGTATTTTCCTCCCTTAGCTCCTTAAACAGGAATAGCTTCCAGGAAACCACTTTGCAGAAATTACATGCCCTCCCTCCCGCTGAAGGAGTGACTCAGCAGGCCAGTGAGATGGGCGACTGGTCACTGCTCTTACCCAGCTGGCTTCCCTCTTGCTAAGTCTCTCACCTCCAAAGTTGTTCTCCTTTCTCCTCCTGTTTCTGTGGGCAGAGTCAGCTCACCAGGGCATGACTTCCCCACTCCACAAGCAAGGCCTTTGTTCTCCAGCCTCTTTAGGGACTAGCTAGCTGGGGTGGGGAGAGAAAGTCAATTCAAGCATCAGGAACAGGTGTGTTAAAATGAAGACTCTAGTAGGTCGAGGTGAGGCCCGGACTCCTGTATTTCTAACAAGCTCTCAAGTGATGCCAATGGCATGGACCACACTTTAGGCAGAAAGGATTAGAACAGTGGTTTCCCAACTTAGCTGTGCTTTGGAATCACCTGGGGACCTTTTAAAAATAGGTCACATTCTGGACAAATTAAATCACAGTCTCTGGCAATGGGACATAGTAAACATTATTTTTGAAACTTCCCATGTGATTCCTAGTGAACAGCCAAGTTTGGGATTGCTGTTTTGAAATGATAAGCTCCTCTGCAAGGGCTAACTATGAATAACAAATATCCAAGGCTCTAGGAAATGCAAAGCTGAGACTTACACTAAATTCTCTAAGTAAAAAAAAAGAAAAAAAGGGTCAATAGTGTTCTGTATCGTGACCATGCTTTGACTGACCACCATGTTGAGTTTGGGGGGTGACGATGTCCAGAGAGCAGGGCGTGACTCGTATTTAAAGGCGGTAACAGGTGTCTTCACATAACCCAAGTTCTGCCACACACACACACACACACACCCCACACACACGCACACCCCACACCCCCCCCCTCTACTATTCCTTCCTTTTTCAGCTGAAAGTGGCCCTTGGTCTCTCTTTAGATAACTTTTCTCCCTCACTTAAGCAGACTCCACCTGGAGTCTGCTGCCAGCAGCAAAAGGGCTGGATCTCAAACTCAGTCTTAATACACGTGCTTTGTCTTATCTCTGCAATGACTTCTTTCTATTTTATAGGTAAGTATAAATACCTATGTATAATATGTATAAGAAATATACATAAAAAATCAGTATGAGTGTGACTGGTTAAGGACAATATTGACTGACTTGCATGAGTGATAATGAAGACAGCTGGGGAAGCATGCCTTTTTGTCCAGACAACCATAACATGCATACATTTTTGGCAATGTCGACGCCTACAGGGGAATCTGACTTAAAGAGGCCCAAACACATGAAAATACTGTGGTCCTTAAAATCACTTCCTTGGGATCTATTCCAACATTTAACAGTAGGTACAAAATGGTAATCTCATATTGTTGAATTAGGAAGTATTCACAATCTGTTCACGTTTTGTTTATTCTGTGTTTAAGATTTAATGAAGATTTGTAACTGGGAGCCAGAGACAAGAAAACTTAAATGCTCTCTGCCTGAGAGATTTTAAATGACCCTAACTATCTTGTTCTGTGGGTAGCTGTGTCCCTAGATAATGGTTCTTGAGAAATAGTTTCAAAATTGGGAGTTAGAAACAGCAGAAGAAATGGTGCAAATAAATTAGGATTGATTTACTGGTCCTTGCACACACACGCATGCACACACTCACATGTGTGTGAACACACATACAAGCACACACACACACACACAATTATACATTACTTTCCTGCCTTTGCCTCAGAGACAATGGTGTTAGAAAAATAGCCAAACTGCAAACCCAGGTTAACCTATATGCTTTAGATTCTTAATTTATCACTTTGGTCATTTGCAATATCATAACTATAGACTCACTGATTATTTCAGTGGGTGGTATATGATGGGTTTAGGGATCAGAATATAGAAGAATTGGTCAAAAAACTTGAATTCAGATTCTTATCCCTGTCACTTCATAGCTATGTGAACTGGGGGAAATGGCCTGACTTCTCTGGGCCTTAGCTCCTTTATGAGTAAAATGAGGATAATAATACAGTACAGGATTGTGAAAGGTTTGCTGCTGCTAAGTCACTTCAATCATGTCCGACTCTGTGTGACCCCATGGATGGTAGCCCACCAGGCTCCCCCATCCCTGGGATTCTCCAGGCAAGAACACTGGGGTGGGTTTCCATTTCCTTCTCCAATGCATGAAAGTGAAAAGCAAAATTGAAGTCACTCAGTCGTGTCTGACTCTTTGCGACCCCCATGGATTGCAGCCTACCAGGCTTCTCCGTCCATGGGATTTTCCAGGCAAGAATACTGGAGTGGGGTGCCATCGCCTTCTCCATGTGAAAGGTTTAAGTGAGGTCATATATGAGACATACAAAACAATGACTGAAATATGAAAGGTACTCGGTAACTAGTAGACAGGCACATCTTTGTCATGTTAGTTCCATAAATGGAAATTATACTATGGAAAATAAAGCCTTAAAATAAATGTAAATTGTACCCAACAACCAACAGGAATGACCCCACCTAAAACTCACATTCTAAAAGGTATTTACTAAATTCTAGTCACAGATATACACTAGTCACAGTCTTTATCATTTCCACATAACTCCATGAACTTGACCTGTGACTGGAATCCTTGGAATTTTCCTTTTACCCACTGAGGCTGCTTGGTGGTTACATCTCAAAGGCAGTCATGCTGAATATAAACCTCACTCTCTTTCCTCCATCCCATCTTTCTCTCCTCTTCCATTTTTCTTCCCTGCCCATCCTCACAGCTCTTTCATATCTCCCCTTTCTGCATCCTTGCCAGGTATTTTTAATTTTGTTCTAAGTCAGATAGTTATGGAAGAGCTAAGATAAAGTTCTAGCAGGTTTAAAGCTTGGTTCTGTCTAAGCATGAGTCCCTGCCTAGTGGCTTTATCACTTCAGTGCCACTGATGAATCAGAGGCCCACAGGAAAGTCCAGAAAATTCTCTCCCTAGAGAGGGAGCAAACTCGATCCACTCAAAGTCTTTGAGTTAAGATGTCCACATATTTACAATGAGGATTACAATGTCTGCCTTCACTGTCTCATCTCAGAGTTTATACCAGGATAGACTGAAATAATAAATAGGATGAAAGCACTTAAATCTAGTGTCAAATGCCATTGCATTCCTTAGGCCTCTTAATTAGCCAGCAGTAAGAGTGAAATGCACAGAAAGAGGACCACACCTCTGGTCAGTCATTAGAAATTCCACCCTGGGGACTGACCATGATGATGCTTACAGTCAGCCTTAAATTCAGATTGGAACGGAGGAAGAGATGGAGGGGACTGAGGTTTGGTATAGGACTTCAGAGGTCAGAGTCCAGGTATTGATACACCATGATATTATTCTATTTAGGATTTCTCAATTCACAGTATCATGTAAACACACATGCACACATACACACACATTTTCATTTCATTTTGCTTTGTTTAGAGAAGGAAATGGCAACCCACTCCAGTACTTTTGCCTGGAAAATCCCATGGACGGAGGAGCCTGGTAGGGGGCCACAAAGAGTCGGACATGACTGGGCGACTTCACTTTCTTTCCAAGTGTTTAATAACAGTCCTGTGGTTCACAGCCAAGACAGATGGGTGAAGGGACTGGAAACAGGTTGGGGAACATCAACTTTTGCTTAGAAGCCTAGGCTCCAGAGCGTCTCTGCAAATATTTGAACCCAGATTCCAATATTTACCATCTTTAATGCACTGAGCACATTACTGAATGCTTTATGCCTCAGTTCCTTCATTAGTAAAATAGTGGGGATAATAGTACTTAAGCTCATTAAGCTTATGTGAGGCTTAAAGGAGAAAATTCCCATACATTGTTCAACACATTCCTGGCATTTAATGCATTCCATATTTATTCTTTATTATCATAATTATTATAATGACATGGCTACCCAATATCTTTCCTCCATTCTTTTTTATACAGGCTCATCACTTAATTGGGGATGACAGTGTCCCAAGCTTGAAAACTACATTTTTCAGTTTCCTCTAAAGGTAAGATTTACAATATAACCAAACGCTGTCCAACAGGATGTAGGTAAAAAAAACTTTGGGCCTGTTTTTAAGAAAGTTCTCTAAAAGTGCATGCTATTCAGCTAGCAAATTACTTGCATCTTCCCTCTTCTTCCTGCTCTAAATTTGTATGTAATAGGTGGGGCTGTGGCATCTATCTTAAGACCATGAGGCAAACAAGAAAGTGGAAAGGATAGGAGATTAAGAATATGGAAGACTAAAATATCAATAGTTTCATGGAGCTACCACGCCAATCCTGAACTGTCCCTTTGTAAAAGTCTCTTGCCTGAAAGAAAAAAACAACAAAACTCATACCTTGTTTAAGCTACTGTGCTTGATATTATCATTACACCAATAATGGGTCTAGTTCAATGCCAGACACATGAGAAATCTAAAGCTCTGTTTTTGTTTTTTTCAATTTGGAAAGCAGATATTTTTATTACTGTTTTCATGTTATGCTCCCACTTGGAGTAGAGAATTTCTTCTTTCACAAGACTCTAATTTAAGGATGGGATATGGACTACTCCCACTGCCAATTTTTTTGCAACTTAACCTTGAAAAAGCACCTGATTCTCTCATTACACAATGTGAGAGGAGGCTGCAATCCAAAATAAATAAAGTAACTAAAATTTGAAGTAATAAAAAACTAACAATGTTTGNTCTTTGTTGTATGAAGCAGAGTAAACTAATGATATTTTGTTGTATTTGATTAAGATGGGATATATTTTAAATCTTATTATTTTTATAGATTTTTTTCTCTCTCATTCTCTCTCTCCCTCCCTCCCTCCCTCCTCTAATTTGCATGTTGAAAAGTTGGATCATTTGGTCTGTGATTTTCCAATATGAATTTCATTAGATCCATAGCATAATTTAACGTATTCCTCTCTTCTCTGTATTTCCTATAAATGGGTAGTTATATCTAGAGAACTGACCAAATTTGATTCTTTTTTTTTTTTAGGGGGATGCGACTGTGGCTCAGATGGTAAAGAATCTGCCTGCAATGCAGGAAGACCAAGGTTCAATCCCTAGGTCAGGAGGATCCCTTGGAGATGGCAATGGCAACCCACTCTAATATTCTTGCCTGGAGAGTTCTTTGGACAGAGGAGCCTGGTGGGCTACAATCCATGGGGTTGCAAAGAGTCAGGCACAACTGAGCGATTAACACTTTTAGGCAGATGGGGATGGCTAAACTACTCTGTAAGTAGTGATGTGGAAGAGTCATATACCATCTAGGGGGTATTGTGTGTGTGTCTGTGTGATGTTAGAGCCGTGGATGAATGTTGCTCAGATACTTTAAGTCATTCAGGTTGCAAAACAGCGACTGCCTCACTCTGCCTTTGCTCTGTCACTTATTAAAAAAACACTTCTAAAAGGAGAAACTTCCCTCCATTTAAGCTTTGCATCCTAGGTCTAGCACCTGTTTTTCAAAGTCCCTATCAACACATCCTCCTTCTCATACCCATCTCAACAGACTGTGCACTTGGGAAAAAAGGAAAAGCCTGAAAGATTTTTATTTTCTTTTTCCTACTTTTGTTGTTTTGAAAAGTAGTAGACATTCAAAAGTTATAAACAGTAATATAATAAGCAGCCTGATGGCTGGGAAACTTCTCCCTGTTTTTTTCATTTGCATTTCCCTGATTACTAGTGAGAGTAAGTGTTTTTTTTTTTTTTTTTNACACCGCATCCTCTTCTCTCCTACATCAAATGTCCTCCCGCCTCTTCCCTCATCTGGTGGTGATGGTGGGAGGTCGGGGGGACTCCACCTGGGACCACCCTCCAGTTCACCAGGTACAGCCAGTAATGTTTGGATTTCAGTTTTGTCTCAAGGTAGGATGCCTACTGGGCTTTCCCAGTGGTTAGTAGTAAAGATGTGTATAAGAGACAGGAATGTCAGATTCCACATGGGCAGGGGAAGGCAGGGGCAGAGGTTACAGCCGCTGCACACAGCTGCACCTTCACTGGAGCCCAGCTTGAGCACTACTAGAAACGGGTATGTGTCCCACATGAGAATACCATTGGTCAGGCAACGTGACAGGAAAACATGCTGGCAAAGTCCTAGACTCAAGGTGCAGAGGTGATGGTGAGAAATCTCAGCATCTGTCAGAGGAGATCTGAGCATCAAAGCAGTCCTGTGTTGCCTGAAGAATTACACCTGAGGAAAATTGCATGTGTGTGTTGTGTTGAGTGGAAAAAAGCATTGAGGAGAACAGAAGGCTTAGAAGGTGGAAAGACGTGGCAGGAAGAACAAAGGCAGGAACAGCCTGGAGATTCAGTAACTGGGGTATCAAATGCCAGAACAGTCAAGTAGACAATAAAAATGGAAGCAGTGTGCACTGCCCATGGAGAGGGTGGCACCACGGCCACCTGGAGATGTCCCTTCCCATCAGCTTTGCCATCAGATTCTTGACTAGTGGGAATGTCGGCCCTGTGTTGCCTTCTTGAGAGACGTTAGAAATCTAGATTTTACATAGAATCTCCTGATTTTTAAAAGCAACCTCTTTAAAAAAAAAAAAAATTATGTCAGCCACACACTATATTGATGGCCTCCAGGTTACTATCTTTTCATGGGAGGGGTACCTCTTTCTTTCTTGGGGCCAACAAACATCCTTTAGCCAAGGTCTTGAGTGTCTGTTCCCCCTTTCCACTGTCTTCACCCTAGACGCAATCATACTTATTGATTAGCAAGGAATTATTTACATGTCATGTGCTTCAGACACAATAAGGACAAAAACGTTTCCACCATAGGCATGAGCAAGCAAGCTTCAATCTGTTCAGTTCTTTTGTTTGCCTGTTTAGTTGTTTTTGGTTTGATGATTTTTCCAAATTCAGCAGAGGGGTCCAAAGTGCTGGTGTGTTAGGGGTCGGAACATAAGGTCCCTGTCGAATACTTTATCTTCCAATAGTATATACAGTGTTAAAAAAGGCAACATGTTATAAAATGCAATTCATTTTAAGATGTGGCAGTATACTAAATATAAATCTTTGTATAGCAGCATGTTTCTGAAACACCTAAAGCATTGCATATGAGGAATGAATAAAGACTAAGGATATGTAACTTACCTATTTTCAAATAACTGAAGGGCTGCCATGTGATAGAGAGTACCAACTCATTGAATGTAACACTTAAGAGTAAGAGTTTGGCAAGAAGTAGCTGAGAGAGAATTTCCTGGTGGTCCAGGGGCTAAGACTCCACACTCCCAACACAGGGGACCCAGGCCTGGGTTCAATCCCTGGTCAGGGAACTGGATCCCACGTGTCTCGATTAGGAGTTCTCATGCTGCAACTAAAGGCCGAAGATCCCACTTGCCACAACTAAGACCCCTGCACAGCCAAATAAATAAAATAAAAATAAGTGAAATTTAATATACATATAAAGGAGTAGACAGAAGTAGCTGAAAAAGAGGCCAGAGTTTGGTTTATTATAAGGAAGAATTTCATAGCAGTACTTTTTGAAAACAGGAACACATGGCCTCAGGAATCAGTGAGTTCCTGGTCCCTAAAGACAGTCAAGTAATGTCTACCATGATGTGTAAGGAGAAAATGGTGGAATTTGCTTTCTCAGCCCATTAGATATTAATATATAAGTTCCTTTCTAACACTGTTACTAAAGATCCTATACAATTTAAATCCATAAAAAAGGGGAAAATAACCCACTGAAATTTAGAGTAGGAACTAAAAAAGAAAAAAGAAATACAGTTGGATCAAAGCATTCGATGAAGAGGAAAAAAAATGGTAAAACAATGTAAATTGATACAAGGCATGCATAAAAATGTTAAGTAACACTCATTATTTCAGTTATTCTGTTTAATATAATCATAATGTAGGGTTTAGAACTATAATTAATTATATAGCTAAGGTCACTGCGGATAAGTGATTTGCCTAAGGTCATAAAAGAGTTGTTATTTTCATCAGGAATTACAGTCAGAGTTTTGACTCTGAGCCAGGTTCCTTTTATTTTTCATTTGAACTGCCACCTCCTCCAAACCATAATGATAAAAGGTTGACTTTACTAATCAAAAAACATTGCAAAAGTTAGTATCAGGTGAACGATGACAGAAGAGTCAGTGGATCAACCATTTATCAATTATTCATTAAATACCCTCTCCACATGGGGTCAAACACTGTTCCTTTTCCATACTATTTCATCTCATTTTACTCTCATAATTTCATGAGGTGGGTATTCACCTCAACTTGACAGATTAGAGAAATTAATTAGCTTGTTTAAGGCCATGCAATTTGAGAAGATAACAACTGGAATTTTTCACCTGGATTGTATCAATTAAAATATGCAGAAAATTCAAGTAAAAAAAAAAAAAGAAAGAACTGTTTAGTTTCAGGAGACCAGGTACTTTATCCAGTGATTACAGGGTTTGTTTTTTTTAATAACCTTCCTGTGATTCTCTTTGCTATTTATTATACAAAATAGCTTTATTTGAACCATAGCAAATTAGTTATTATTAGTAATACAACTGATACTATTTAATTCACAGGTGTTCCACTATTCTATTATTTTTTGAAATAAAGATGATTTATATTTTACAAAAAGAAAAAATTAGAAATTAACTTTTGATGTATACCAGGTGTGCTATGCCCTCCACAAAAGTTTTCCCTTTCTTGGCCATGAAACTGTCATGACGCCTTTAAACTAATAATAATATTTCATTTCCTGTGCACCTGCAGAAGAGTCTGAAAAATTCTTTCTTTAAAGTGAATTTGAGTTTCTTTTTGATTTGCTTAAATAGATATATAACATTAATATCATATAGGCCTAGGGCAAAATTGAGTTCAGATATGGAAGAGGATATAATTATTATTTTTTAAATTGAGCATTCAGTGAGTAGTATTTTGCCAATTGCAGGTACTGTGTACCAAGCTGCTCTTGCATCCCTGAATAACATCAGTGTTTTATTGTAGGCCTACTGTGTGTGTTGGGTGTTGTGCTAGGTGACTTAGATATATGAGGAATAATATCTTTACCCCTCATAGGACAGCAAAGGTCAACCAGCTGTTATTCTGTTATGCTATCACAGGGAATGTCTTGTTATTTTTCATTTCTCATGTCTCTTGGGTTTAGAGGAGTTTTCACATTGGACAGTTTATGGAACAACTGTTTGTTTAGCTTAGTTTGCCTTGAAATCAGAAATCTTGGAGATGGAAATGAAAAGGCTAGCTGACGGAATTTGCCAGCATTAGTAACTCCTAGGGAGCTGAATTCACAGCTTAATCTGCAATACAATACTCACTTATTAATTTGGCCACCTGCAATGTCCTTTCTTTTCCTTTTCTTCTCATCAATTGCCTCTTCACCCTACTGCCATGTCTTCCCAGCAGCATCCCAAACACTGCTCCTAGCCTATTATTCACATTTTCATTTTATTGCAAATTTATTTTATGTATCTGCCTCTCCAATTACACTCTGCAGGCATAGCATATTATTTTCTTCAGCATCTGCCCCAGCACCTAGGAATTAAAATGAATGTGTGGCTGAATGAATGGCTGGCTAGATGGGTGTACTGCAATATGACTTCAGAGTCTCCAACCTATTTAGAGCACAGCCCCCGCCTTTGCACAGGAAGGCTGGAAAAAGTTCAGTGTGGCAAAAGACCAGATGAGACTTGGATTTGTAATGCTGGCTTGTATCTTGCTGGTACTTTCTCCAATAAATGAACCTCCTGTGATTTCACTGCTTTGAGGCCTCCTTAACAGCCTTTCAATTCCTTCCTTTTAATGGCTCAAAGGAAGTTGTTACAATGTTTGCAATGAATGCAAATTATGGATCCATAATCCTGAGTGTCTCATAAAGAACCTCGCTAAACAGTTATTGTACCTATACAACAGCGTCTCTTATGAAATCCCAATGAATCAGCTTTAAACAAAACCATTCTCACCCAAGTCTGTAGTGTGCAATTTTATAAGAAACTCAACTGGCTTTTACACACCCCTCGCTCCAAAACATCCTGCATAGTGGAAGAAAAAACCAGAACACTGAAAGTGAGGCTTATAAAAGACTGACTTTCTTAGGTAGATAATGCTTCTTTCTGCTAAATAGTAAAAACTTCTGGTTTAACTTATTCTGTCACATGGGTACTTCTTGCGGGGAGAAAATTTAGCCTCATGGAATCAAAACCAACCACAGAGATTATTTGAAAATACGTTACATATATTTAAAAATAGCACCCTTTCCTTATTTTATATTTAAGCTGATAAAACTGTTTCATATTTGCATTTTTTCATCTCATCCTCATAACAGTTCCATGCTGCTGGATTCTTGATATTGTTGTCAGCTTACATACTTTGTCTCTAGCTTAAAAACATTTTATAAAATCCTTCACGTACCCACACGAGTGAACTTTTTAGCGTACATACTTGATATCCGTTATCTTTCAGATCAATACTCCTATCTGACAGAAAGAAAAAATGATAAAACCCCATTTGATCCACATAGGGGGCTTTTCAAGATCTGCCTGATTACCTGTTACCTCCATCTCTTTCTGCTTCCCTTGTTTTTCTGGCTGTTTCCTACTGCAGTGGGGACCCCTCCAGCCTTTGTGTGCACTGTGTTCTCACGTCTCCATTCACATTCTTTTCATTGAGTGAAGTCAAGCTCTGCCCTAATTTGTTGCTTTGAAGGCTTCCCTGATTCTAACAAGCAGACATAGACGAGCCTTCCCTTGGGAGATCACTGGCTGACTACTTTATCTGACTTTATTACATGTGTTTTCTTACACAATTATTTCCTTCTACAATTAAAATTCCTGTAGGTTAGATTCTTAAAACACACACACAGAAGAATGATGAATAGGTGAGGTCAAATGGGAGAAGAATGCCTTGACTATTCAGCATCCACTTTTCCAAGAAACTATTCCCCTTCCATTTCATATTCATTCTCATCAAACCATGTAATTTGTCCTCAGGGTGGGCAGGCAGAGAGTCAGACCTGGTCCCTCAAAACACAAGGGTCTCTCTTCTTACTTTCAGTGATTAGTTTGAAAATGGGCCACTGGCCTGTATGGGACCAATCAAAGTCTTCTCGAGGCCTTTAATCAGAAGGATCAGAAACAGTTTCTGTCTTCTCCCAGGATCTCCAGCTATCAAGATCAACGCGACTGGAGCTGCCATGCTGCCCATCATGTGGAGAGAGCATGCCTAAAAATTAAGCTGCACGGAGGAAACCAAAGCTGAGACATGCAGAGATTGGTACAGACGGCCTGCTGGGACAACTCATTCTTGACAGCCTTACCAGAAGTCCTTGAAATTTCAATTGCATAAGCCAACATAGTCCCTTTTTATTTTCTTAAACGACTTTGGGTTGGATTTCAGTCACTTGCAATAGGAAATGTTTTGATTAATACAGTGATCATGATAAAAATTAACAGACAAAAGAGAAAATCAAGTCAGGTTATCCAACTCCATAAAAAGTGTCCTTCCAACCCCAAACCACTGTCTCTCTATTGAAATAGAGCAAGTTGGGATGAAAATATTTATAACACAGAATGTTCCTCTTGTTCTTTCATTTTCCTAAAAGGAATCTTGAATGAGCTTGTTGAACATTTCAGAGTTCACAGAAATATACACAGAACTGTCTTTTTAAATGGCAAATGTTAACAGCTCCTTAATTATAAAAGTATCATTGAATATTTTAAAATAAAGTACATTTAATAAGACAGAATTAATAAAAGTATGTACTGTAATTGTTCAAAATTTAAGCAAGAATGAGGAACTGTTTACATGTTGCAAGAGAGGGTGAACAAGAGGAGGAAAAAAACAAAAAACAAAAACGAGAGTCCCTTCTATGCTCTTGGGTGACGTCCCAGCTCAGCTTTCTGCTTCTTCTGCAGTCCTCACTGTCTATCACTAGTGGAGAGTAAACGGGAATTTATGTCCACCATAAAATGCTGCCCAGTAGGAGTTTTGTAAGATTTATATGCATACATTAAGTCACTCTGTCCTTTGCCATGTACCTCCAATAAACCTTGTGGTTCTCCCTCATCATTTCATGCCAAATGAAAAGTGGTAATATTACCAGATTTGCAGTTAATTATCATGAAATATGATGCCTAATGATTTAACATCTTTGTTCAGAAGCCATGGTAACATGAAGCACAGTGCTGGAAAACATCATTAAAGCCATCGTTTATCCATGACATTTACATCTCGTTCGCAGTAAAAAAAAAAAAAAAAAGTTAATTGATAAAGCACATCTATACAATATTTATTGAGAAAATAGCTCTCTCTCCTTACTGCCAGTTAGTTTGGCATATTAAAACTTTATTTATGGGATCTAGCTTTTGTTATCCTTTTTAATGACCTTGAAAATGAGTTATGCTTCCTTCCCTTTAAATTGAATATATGGGAAAATAATCCTCCCTTGACAATGGAGCTCAGACTGATACAGGAGAGTTGCTTTGCATTTCACTTCCCTGATGGGCANGGGATCTAGCTTTTGTTATCCTTTTTAATGACCTTGAAAATGAGTTATGCTTCCTTCCCTTTAAATTGAATATATGGGAAAATAATCCTCCCTTGACAATGGAGCTCAGACTGATACAGGAGAGCTGCTTTGCATTTCACTTCCCTGATGGGCAAATGAATTCCCTAAGAATTCCATGGAACTGTTATGAATCTTGATGAGACAAATGTCATATAACTCCTCTTTTGCTAAATAGAAAATGCTTTTAGAGAGGGCTCACTGTAATTGTCTCCTCTCTAATGTGTATCTCCAAGCCATGCTCACCCTCAAAAATATTCCAAGAACATTCTATGATTCTATTTTAAAAAGTCTAATATTAGCACCAGCTTTTGAAAGATGCAAAATACTATGGATTCACTGGGCCATAGGGATCCAGCTCTAAGAAATTCTGACTCAGTTTAGTGTCTCCTCAGTTTGGTCCACTCAGTCTAAAGAACTTTATCTGTGTTTCTGGAATGGAACACACTATTTCCTAAACAGCAGCCTTACTTCATCCCCCTCCTGTAAAATAGCACCCCTTCCTCTCTCCAGTCTACTCAGCCTGCTTTATGTCTCCATAAGCCTCATCTCCACTTGATATATTTATAAACATACCTTTATTCCCTTGAATATTTGCTGTACTCCTCCTCACTGCTAATTAGACTTGATTGCTTATTAATTGGACTTGTTGGGAAAATGTGAAATTTCCCAATTAGAAATAAGGAATGTGTTGGACCTTTTAAAATGTAATTTGAGATACAGGGCATAGAATGGAATCACCATGTAAATATTTAATCAGTATTGTTTGACTCCAGTGTCCAGGGATGCCCTTGAGTCAGGGGCCTGGGTACCCGCTCTCTGTTCCCCTGGCCCCATCCTCAGAAGCCTTTGGAAGCATTCTCCTCCTCTCCCTCATCAGCTTTCATGGATTCATTGCCTCGATCTGTTCCCCCACTCCCTTCACTCTCCACATTTAAGAAGGTAGGTGAATTTAAACTATTTTTTTTTTTCAAGCAAGAAAGAGGTGAAAGAGGGGATAGGGATTGGGATGAAAACAATAGGATAGTCTTGGTACAGTTCAGTAAATAAGGATTTATGAATACTTTCTTATGAAAGTATTTAGAATTGTCACATGTATAACATATGAATAAACATTCCCCCAAATAGAAACTTATGCCTTAAAACACTTTAAAGTGACTTTTAAAAATAGTCAAAGATAATTGACTCTTCGTGAGTAGACCAAAACTTCTGATTAGATAAAATTCTCCCAGCCACACATACACAGGAAAATCTTTACTATCAATAATAAAATATGACAGACAACACTATTATTATTTAGTCATTGCCAAAAATAAATCACAATTTTAAATATGAACATAATAGCTATCATATATTAAACAACAGTCACTTGGAGGTAGATAAACAGATTAGACAGATGGATGGATGGACAGATATAAGGCACTGTTAGGCCAGTTTTAAAAATGATGAATGGCATGGCATTCACGGAGCTTGCCATGGTTATACAGCCAATAGTGTAGTTGTTAACCCACTTTCTTGCCACTACCTACAAATTGAAACATACAGCCATATATTGATACTCCAGAGAGCTAAAATAATTCATTTCCATGTTTCATTTAGTCAGAAAAACTGTTAGGCTACCTACATATAAATTTCTGAGGCAAAGCAGCAATGTTTTCTCGGCAAAATAAAGGGGCAAGAACTATGACAATACCTAATCAGATAATTTAGCAGAAGAAAAAATTTCACATCAAATGTCAAAATACAGAGGAAGAAAGATAATTTTATCAGAGACTGTAAACCTCCTCAAAAGAGAAAAATGGACCTCATCTGTTCTTCTTACAGAAGAATGTACATTTGCCTCTGAGGTTTCCTCTGGAGGAAAAAAAAAAATTTTCTTAAAAATCTAATCTGAATCTGATCAATCCTCTAACTATAAAACTACTAATTTAAGGAACATACAATGAACATGGAAACATGTTAAATAATACACTTGAGATGTAATCAGCTAAATTTAGATGCAATCCCTAAATCTAGACAGAAAGAACTCTGTGGAACAACCAACCAAATTGCTCAATAAATAAATAGCAATGAATGACAGACACACAGAGATAGAGAGAGACAGAATGAGTTAACAATGTAAAAACAACTACAAAACAATTAGCGAAAACTAAACAATGACTATGTGATGATATCAAGGAAATTAAGTTATGTTAATTTTGTCACACAATAAAAGTATTATGGTTATGTTTTAAAAGTATTCTATTGGCTAGAAATATATATGGAGATTTTTGAAGATCAAATGACATATCAAAAACTGTTTTAAAATAATCCGTGGATTGGGAAAACACAGGAGAGGGTACAGATATAATCATTTAGGATATGAGATGATAACTCTTGAAGTTATGTGATGAGTACATGGGAGTTTATAATTCTGTTAGTTCTACTTTTGAATTGATGTATACTTGGAATTGTCTTTGATAAAATATTAGAAAAAAATCACTAGGTTGTATATGGATACATTAAACAAAGTAAAAAAATAATATTTTCTTTCATCTGTGTATTAAGATATAGTAGATATACAATGTAAGCTTAAGGAGTCCAGCATAAAGTTCTTATACATGTATATATTGTAAAATCATTAGCACAATATGGTTAGTCCAAAACCTCAGTTACATTGTGTGTGAGTGTGCATCTATATGGCAAGAACTTTTAAAATTTACTATCTTAGCAATTTTCATATACAGTACAATATAGTTAACTAGAATCACCACACTGTATATACTACATCCACAGAACTTGTGTATTTTATGACCAGAAGTTTGTGTTTTTTGACCACCTTAATCCACACCCCATAATTACCAATCTGTTCTTGGTTTCTATGAGTTGATTATGTTCCATGAGTATTAAAGGCTTTACTCACTTTTTTTAATCCATTTGTTTTTCTTCTTACTTCACTGACTGAATAATCTATATGATCTGCCATCTAGTTCACTGATTATTTCTTCTGCTTGGCCAAGTCTGCTCCTGAAGCTCTCTACTGAATTCCTCAGTTCAGGCATTGTGTTTTTCAGATGTGGGATTTCCATTTGTGTGATAGGCTCTTTGTTAGTTTCCATTTCTGCATTCAACTCATTTTGTTCCTGCACTGTTCTCCTAATTTATTTTTTTTGTCTGTACGTTCATGTGATTAACTGAACTTCTTTAAGAGTATTATTTTGAAACCTTTGTCAATGCACAGTTCTGTTCTTTAGAATCGGTTATTGGAACTTTATGAGTTTCCTTCGGTTGTGTCAGTTTTCATTCCAATCCCAAAGAAAGGTAATGCCAAGGAATGTTCAAAATACCATACAACTGCACTCATTTCACATGCCAGCAAGGTTATGCTCAAAATCCTTCAAGCCAGGCTTCAGCAGTATATGAACCAAGAACTTCCAGATGTACAAGCTGGGTTTCGAAGAGGCTGAGACTACTTTGCTAACACTCTCAGAATCATGGAGACAGCAAATAGGTTCCAGAAAAACATCCACTTCTGCTTCATTGACTACACTAAAGCCTCTGACTATGTGAATCACAATAAACTGTGGAAAATTCTCAAAGAGCTAGGAGTACCAGACCACTTTACCTATCTCCTGAGAAACCTGTATGTGGGTCAAGAAGGAACAGTTAGAACCAGATATGGAACTGACTGGTCCAAAATTGGGAAAAGAGTATGAAATGGCTGTATATTGTCTCTCTGCTTATTTAACTTCTGTGCACGGTACATCATGTGAAATGCTTGGCTGGATGACTCACGGGCTAGAATCAAGACTAATGGGAGAAATATCAACAACCTCAGATACACAGACGATACCACTCTAAGGGGGAGGCTAAGTGAAAAGTAAGAAATAATTACACACCAAGTTATTGAGCTCTTCTGGTCTGGACTCCTAAATTATCTTCTGAATTGCAATCTCCTTGTTCTCTCACCTACTCTCTCTACAGTGAATTTCCAGGAGAAATAAAACATGATTCTAAAAACTAAAGCATGTATATATTTTAAGTTATTACACAGAAAAAAAATAGTACATGAGAACAAGCAGCAAAAGGTGTGCCAGAGAAAAAGCAACAGAAAATAGAAGTTTGCCTGAAGAAACAAGAGCACCTTAGAGTCTGATTGTAAGTTTCTTATCTGATCAAACTAATAGCCTTTCAGCATACTGAGTGATTGGTATAATTCATTTTGCCTTCAGGAAACACCCTGATGTTCTCCTTGTAACACACTTTTTAACAAAAAGGCAGCAGACTTGGTATCAATGGAAATGCTTCTCGCTGAAAGTAACATTCCAAGTCCGCTGACTAAAACATTGAGCAAAATGTGTTTACTCAAAAAGCAAGAGGTCCTGAGATGAAGTGGCTTTGACACTTTCCATATTTTCTCTCTGCCATTTTCAGCCAGTTAGGTTTGTCCTTTGCATCCATCCCATAATATTTGCAAGAGGCTTGCCATATTTTATGGCATCATAAGAAGACACCATAATATCTACTGGTAGGAAAGCAACTGTTTTTTTTCTNTTGACACTTTCCATATTTTCTCTCTGCCATTTTCAGCCAGTTAGGTTTGTCCTTTGCATCCATCCCATAATATTTGCAAGAGGCTTGCCATATTTTATGGCATCATAAGAAGACACCATAATATCTACTGGTAGGAAAGCAACTGTTTTTTTTCTTTTTCCTTATGTGATTAATTGTACAAAGCAAAAAAAAAAAAAAAATCCTTTCTTTGAGGTCCCCAGCCTACTTCTCTGATGTTTCATTGGGAGGAACCGGATCAACAGTCCGCCCGCAAGCCATTTGCCAATGACATAAATGCAATCACCCTAACAGGAAGCTAGCTAATCAGGTTTACCCTGAGGAAAAGTGAAAAATGGATGAACAAATAAGAGTTCTGCTGGGCAGGAAGGAAGGCTGAATATTTGTTAAATAGGTACCTATAATTTGGGCCAGTGTTTCTCCAACTTTAATTTTGTTAGAGTGCAGAATTTGATTGACAAATGAGGAATTTTTAGCAGAAATCCCCGATAATGGGGATCTCTGAAGCAGTGGGATTTCTGCTCACTTTTTTCTAATTTTTCAAGGTCACTATACAGTGACAAACTGAGAGAATGGGCAGAGACAAACACGATGGTGTTTAATAAGTACACTTGGGAAGAAAAAAATAAATAAACTGTACCAATAAAAGCCTGGGAATGGTGACAAATGTCTACATATGACAGAATAAAAGCTCTCAGGGCCCCAGTGATAGCAAGCTATATTGAAATACTGCAGTGATGTTCTAGTTATAAAACTTATCCTGCCTTTGGGATGCCTAACAGTGCATAGATAATGTTCTGAGTTACAGAGTTTTGAAGGATAAAGATTTTAGGCCCCTTCAGGGCACCCAGAAAAGAACTGTAGCAGACTTGTAGTAGGGACAAGTTACTAGAGAAGGACAAAGAAAGAGAACTTCTCCTTCTGAGAAGCTCAAAAGGCACACCTAAGCCAACTTCTGGAGAAGGCAACAGCACCCCACTCCAGTACTCTTGCCTGGAAAATCCCATGGGTGGAGAACCCTGGTCCATGGGGTCGCACAGAGTTGGACATGACTGAAGCGACACAGCGGCAAGCCAACCTCTGGATATGTCCTGACATGACAGGGATGACTGGCTGATGGGAAAAGTGAGCAGAATTCAACAGCAATCATGACTTATAAAAAGACCCTGACAGGAGCCCTGAGTCCAACCAAGCTTTTGAGTAGTCCTGTGTCTTTGGGCGCTTTGCTTAACTTCTCCAACTCTCATTCTTTATAAAATGAAGTAAACAATATCTTTCAGAACTTCATAAATGTTAAATAGGAAACGTGTCAGGCCAGGGTAGATGCTTAATAAATGGGAATAGATATTATTGTAATGGTGTGCATGCTAAGTTGCTTCAGTCGTGTCCAACTCTTTGTGACCCTATGGACTGTAGCCCACCAGGCTCCTCTGTTCATAGGATTCTCCAGGCAAGAATGCTGGGGTGGGTTGCCATGTCCATCTTCAGGAGATCTTCCCAACCCAGGGATCAAGCTGATCTCTTTTATGTTTCCTGCATTGGAAGGTGGGTTCTTTAATGCTAGCGTCACCTGGGAAGCCTGGTTGTCGGTTCCTGTGCTGCATACAACAGGGGTCCTTAAATGGATACTGAAATAATAGTTCAGTATTCAATGCACACTTGACATGTAGGCATCACACGAAGGTCCATTACCCCACCTGTTGCTCCCTGCAACTCCATAATATCAGTGATAAGAAAGTGTATTATTAACTCTTGGGGGAGGCAGTAGTGTTCTGTGAACATCAATCATTCCTCTGACCCCAGCCCCTCCCAGTCCAACCATGCATGCCCCAGTGTTTCGCAAACGCTTCCTAAATGTAAAAGGGTTGTCAAGTGCACCTGGTTTTTCCTAGAATTCCAGCTATGTTGCATTCCTGTTCACTTGCAGTGCCGTCAAAAAAAGGTAATGTCTGTGATTAGATTGGATTCCATTTCCTGGTAATGAAAGGAGTTGAGTTTTTTTGGTTTTGTGTGTGTGTGTGTTTCCCTAAGACCTGCAATAAGTAGTTAGTGGAAGCTTCTTTCCTAAAAGGCAAGAGCTGTAGAGACTTTAAAATATATTTTCTTCCTAGTCAATAATGGCTTACATTTGGGTCTTCCTGTAGAGTGCAGAAAATCACTAAATAGTTCTTGGAGACACATGTGAACAGAAAGGCCACGGCATTTTGAACCCTCATTGTTTCCTTCTTTACAATTACCCATATGACCTTTGAAGAAGCCATCTCAGAGAAACACCTGGGATTCACAAGAAAGCTAGGCTGCTGAGCCTGGCTCCTCTGCAGATTCCAGACTGTTAAGACACACTTCATCCCAAGGCTGGGAAGTTAGGGCTTTTGCCTGATTTTAAAGAATATATATTTCAGAGTCAAATCACAATTCACAATCCAATTCACACTCATCAGTCAACAACATAAATCAATCCCTAAGAACACAACACAGTGGCATTTTTCAAATTCAGTAACTTGAACAAGGTAGTGAGAAATTGATGAGGGAAAGTAAAGAGTAAAAACACCCCTACTGGGAAATGTTCATTTGAATTTCCTGAGAACATTCTTACATTGGGATGGTTTAGCAATACTTATATTTTTAAGCAGTAATTAATAATGATGATGGCATTAATGAAGGTGATAAAGGTAAGTGCAATAACATCTATCGAGTACTTACTAGGTGTGAGACCCTGTGCTAAGAACTTTATAGGTATGACCTCATTTAATCTCCCTTAATCCAGTGCAAGAATTCTGAAAAATTCTAGGTTAAGAGTCAACATCAGGATAATACGTTTTTTTCTTGATACTTAAATCTAGGACACAAGCACAGCTCACCAGCCTTGAGGGCAAGGACTTTGCATTTGATCTTTAACGGCACCACATAGTGCCTGACACAGAAGAGATGCCACCAGCATTCATGGAATGAATGAGGCAAAGTCGGCCAAGATTTCAAAGTTCACAAACCTGAACTATTTTTATGAAGCTAATGGAGTTTGATAAAATTCTTCAGCATTACTACATCATTGAAAGTGATGACAAGGACTTTCCTGGTTGTCCATTGGTTAAAACTCTGCCCTTCAAATGCAGGGAGCATGGGTTCAATCCCTTGTTGGGGAACTGAGATTCCACATGCCCTGTGGTGTGGCCAAAAAAAAGTGACTTAAAAAAAAAAAGTGATTACAGATCCCTGTGCTGGAGTAATGTCCAACTGGTAATGTCCAACTATAGATTGATAATATTGTAAGGCAAAAAATGTATTTACTACACCTAACCTACCAAACATTCCAGCTTAGCTCAGCCTAACTTAAACATGATTGGAACACTTACTTTAGCCTACAGTTGGGCAAAATCATCTAATGCACAACCTATTTTGTAACAGGATTGATTGACTATCTCATTTAATTTATTGAGTGTTGTATTTAAGGTGAAAAGCAGAATATTGCCTAGATCTAGAAAAGTATATATGGCTGACTGGGAGCTGGCCAGCATCAAGAGAGAGGATCATACGACATGTTGCTAGCCCAGAAAAAGATCAAAATTCCAAGTATAGTTTCTACTGAATGCATACAGTTTCCACACTATCATAAATACAAAAATCACAAGTTGAACCATCCTAAGTCAGGAACCATCTGTACTACTTTGATTGTAAATTCTTTATAATGAGTATTTTACTTTTATAATCAAAAGCAATCAAAATTTATATAAATTTCAATTTGCAATGAAACATTTTTATTTCTGGGATTATTTGATTTGTGTTTATCTTTCTCAGGAGAAAATGAAATTAATGAAGCCAGGAACTTGTTTGCTTTGCTCATGACTTTGCCTCTGCACACAGGAGGGTGCCTAGTACACAGTAGGTATTCAATAAATAATGAATGAATGAACAAAGCCCAGCATTCCCGCCTGAGTCAAAACTTGAGAGAAGTGTGAAGAAGAGTTAGAAGATACAGGTCCTTCATCAGTTCAGTTCAGTCACTCAGTCATGTCCGACTCTTTGCAACCCCATGAATTGCAGCACGCCAGGCCTCCCTGTCCATCACCAACTCCCGGAGTTCACTCAGACTCACGTCCATCGAGTCAGTGATGCCATTCAGCCATCTCATCCTTTGTCGTCCCCTTCTCTTCCTGCCCCCAATCCTTCCCAGCATCAGAGTCTTTTCCAACGAGTCAACTCTTCTCATGAGGTGGCCAAATTACTGGAGTTTCAGCTTTAGCATCATTCCTTCCAAAGAGATCCCAGGGTTGATCTCCTTCAGAATGGACTCGGTTGGATCTCCTTGCAGTCCAAGGGACTCTCAAGAGTCATCATTAGTTCAACAGAAATAGGACAGAGGAATAGAAGTCAAGTGAGAAAGAGAGATACCCAACAGCAACACTGTATCAAGAGTAGGCACAGGAGGAAAAACCACAATCACTTTTGTAGAAAAACACGGTCTGACATGTGCCAAGACTGGTTTGGTTCTATGTGTTCATGAATGTGAAGGGTACACCATCCCAGTGCCACTAAGCATCAATCTACTGGAGCCTAATAGTGAAGTATTTAAAATTCAGCCTCAGTCAGATTGGACTCTAATCAAAACAAACAAAAAAACCACGATGCACCCCATGTTCATTGTAGCAAATTTACAATAGTCAGGATGCGAAAGCAACTTAAATGTCCACTGATGGAAGAACTGATAAAGAAGATGTGGTACATATGTACAATGGAATGTTACTCAGCCACAGAAAGAAACAACAACAAATGCCATTTGAAGCAACATGGATAGACCTAGTGATAGTCATACTGAGTGAAGGAAGGCAGGCAGAGAAAGATAAATGTCATATGCTATCTCTTGTATGTGTAATCCTAAAAGAAAATGGTACAAATGAACCTATTTATATAGCAGAAATTGAGTTACAGATGTAGAAAACAAACTTAAGGTTACCAAGAGGGAGAAGGAAGGGGGAGGGGTAAATTAGAAGATTGGGATTAACATATACACCCTACTATATATAAATCAATAATTAATAAGGACCTCCTCAATACTCTGTAATGGCCTATAAGGGTTGTTGTTGTTTTTTAGTCACTCAGTCATGTCCTGCTCTTTCGTGACCCCAGGAACTCTAGCCTGCCAGACTCCTCTGTCCATGGTATTCNTTGTCGTCCCCTTCTCTTCCTGCCCCCAATCCTTCCCAGCATCAGAGTCTTTTCCAACGAGTCAACTCTTCTCATGAGGTGGCCAAATTACTGGAGTTTCAGCTTTAGCATCATTCCTTCCAAAGAGATCCCAGGGTTGATCTCCTTCAGAATGGACTCGGTTGGATCTCCTTGCAGTCCAAGGGACTCTCAAGAGTCATCATTAGTTCAACAGAAATAGGACAGAGGAATAGAAGTCAAGTGAGAAAGAGAGATACCCAACAGCAACACTGTATCAAGAGTAGGCACAGGAGGAAAAACCACAATCACTTTTGTAGAAAAACACGGTCTGACATGTGCCAAGACTGGTTTGGTTCTATGTGTTCATGAATGTGAAGGGTACACCATCCCAGAGCCACTAAGCATCAATCTACTGGAGCCTAATAGTGAAGTATTTAAAATTCAGCCTCAGTCAGATTGGACTCTAATCAAAACAAACAAAAAAACCACGATGCACCCCATGTTCATTGTAGCAAATTTACAATAGTCAGGATGCGAAAGCAACTTAAATGTCCACTGATGGAAGAACTGATAAAGAAGATGTGGTACATATGTACAATGGAATGTTACTCAGCCACAGAAAGAAACAACAACAAATGCCATTTGAAGCAACATGGATAGACCTAGTGATAGTCATACTGAGTGAAGGAAGGCAGGCAGAGAAAGATAAATGTCATATGCTATCTCTTGTATGTGTAATCCTAAAAGAAAATGGTACAAATGAACCTATTTATATAGCAGAAATTGAGTTACAGATGTAGAAAACAAACTTAAGGTTACCAAGAGGGAGAAGGAAGGGGGAGGGGTAAATTAGAAGATTGGGATTAACATATACACCCTACTATATATAAATCAATAATTAATAAGGACCTCCTCAATACTCTGTAATGGCCTATAAGGGTTGTTGTTGTTTTTTAGTCACTCAGTCATGTCCTGCTCTTTCGTGACCCCAGGAACTCTAGCCTGCCAGACTCCTCTGTCCATGGTATTCTCCAGGCAAGAATACTGGAGTGGGTTGCCATTTCTTTCTCCAGGGGATTTTCCCAACCCAGGGATCAAATTCAAGTCTCCTGCATTGCAGGCAGATTCTTTACCACTGAGCCACCAAGGAAGATCAGCATGGGAATAGACTCTAAAAGAAAGTAGATGTATGTATAAATACGACTGACTCATTTTGTTGAATAGCAGAAAGTAACACAACAATGTAAATCAACTATACTCCAATAAAATTTAATTTTTTGAAAATGGAAGTTTTATTTGCAGCTGGACTCTCAGCCTATTACAAATGTATCTTGATGGCTGTATATAGTCTTGCCACTGCGTGAATCCCTGAGATTCCTCCTGTCTCCTGCTTCTTACCAGTCATGAGGCAAGGCTGCTTTATTAAGCTCTTAGAACTGTCTTAGCTCACTTCACCCTTAATAGAAGAGTAAAGACCTTGCAGTCATCATTATAACAATAGCTACTGTTTATTTAGTGCATGTGAGCTAACCAACCACTGTGATAAGTGCCTGGCTTACATTATCTTCAATCCTTACAACCTGGCCAGGTAGATATTAGTATTCCCACTTCAAAGATAAAGAAACCAATGCTCAGAGTATTTACATGAGTTGTTCACTATTGTAGCTATTACAACAGTGGGGAAGGCAGAATTGGAACACACTCTATTGTCAGACAACTCCAAGACCTGAATTCTCACACCATCCGCTATACACTGTGTTCCTGCAAGCAGAGCACTTGATTATCAGAGCCAACAATTGTATCCAGATGCTCTATGTGACAGTGGAAGAAACACTTAGCTACCCAGACTGCCCTTCTCATCTCCAGGTCTTCTGGAGTTCTTTTACACTTAGTCAGCCGTTGTCTTAAAAAATCAAAATCTCACCATCACTGTTGGTGTTCATTTTCTTTGCAATTCACAGTAGGGAAAGTGTCAGTTGGATAGGAAAGTTTAATTTTTAGGACCTCAGGGAATAGTGGATTTCCTTTCAAAGTCAAGAGAAGAGCATGACCAAATATAAAAACTTCCCAACAGAAAGAAGTACCATGATAAATGCAGATCGACTAGAAGGAATACTCAGGTCACAAGAAAGGAGTGCTGGATGGGAAGACTGACTGGCAATTGCAAACACTAGTCCATATGAAATGTACCTTACTTAAATAATCTGTCTTATACAGATTACTTAACTTTCCAAATTGGACAAGATAATTGACCTGAAAGAACAATGTCTTCTTCCCAACATGCATTCATAAAGTGTCTCTTCATTCTGTGCCTTCGGGACTACTGAATTCCCACCATTCACACCGTGAATGTAAACAGTATGGAGTACCCACCAAAGTTTACACAGTGGATGTAAACAGTATGTACATACAGGGCTGAAGAGAACAAAAGAGCAGCCTCTCACCAGTGATCTTGGGGTCAGACTCATTTCTGTGTTAAATGCTTCAAAGATTTATTGTTATAAATATCAAAAAGAAAGTCCTGAGAGCCAGTTTACTCATCGTGGACTTATGATGGAGAAATCTCGACCCTATAAAACAAAATAATTTTTCCTATAAGAAGTTTTAGAATGACTTCCCAGGAGCCAGCCTCTTACAAAATACAATTCCAACTATGATTTGACTAGATAGATCCAATACTCTGTTTAATACACACCAGGAGGTTGGAAGGGAGAATTTTGGGAAACTTTCCAATATTTTTGTGAAAAAAAATTAACGAATGCAAAGAATCACAAGATGTAATATGCTGAGACAGCACTAAAGCCTCAAAATAGGAGTTTATTTTAAACACAGTTTTATATATTCATAGACAATTTTCAAATTCCCCTTTTTAGCACATAATTAATTTCCTAATTAAGTAATTAGACATTCTAGCAGGCTTAAAGACAACAGAGGTTAAATACATAAGTGTTTAATGTTTACTGTTACTGGAAAAAAATGGTGCTAATAAGGGTTGAGTTCTTCAAACAAGTTTTTCATTTTTCCTTAAGAATATAATTGTGTGTTAGGCAGTGCTTTATTACAGATGTTAGGGGTGGGCATGCTGGGAACAAATCCCAAGTATCTAATTTGAAAATCTAGCATTTCATAGATGGAAGTATAGTGTTTCCACATAGCTGTACCTCCGTTAACAAGAGCCTGTTGACTAACCACGGTTGACCACGTGGTGTCTTAGGAGAAAAGGCAGTTTGTGTTCTGAAAGTATTTCTGGATGTACTCACCCTTGTTAGATTAAAACTGGGCTTGGGGTGGGGATGTGAGTTGGCTGCCCCAAAGACGAATGGGGGAGGGTAGGACAGAAAGAGCATCTTTCTCCACAAAGACTTAGGGTTCAACTACTTTTTACATTCATTCACTCATCAAAGTGATCATTCTTTTAGCAAATATGTATAGAATCCATACTATATGCCAGAAAAAGAATAAAGCACTTTATAGGTATTGCTCATTTATCCAACATCCAATACACTTTTTTGAGTTCCTACAATGTGCCAGTGATGTTTTAGCAAGAAACTGGTAAATAGCCTGTTTTATTGACTATGCTAAAGCCTTTGACTGTGTGGATCACAACAAACTCTGGATAATTCTGAAAGAGATGGGAATACCAGACCACCTTACCTGCCTCCTGAGAAGTCTGTATGCAGTTGAGGAGGCAATAGTTAGAACCAGACATGGAACAACAGACTAGTTCCAAATCAGGAAAGGAGTAAATCAATGCTGTATATTGTTAACCTGCTTATTTAACCTATATGCAGAATACATCACGCAAAATGCTGCACTGGATAAAGCACAAGCTGGAATCAAGACTGCTGGGATAAATATCAATAAACTCAGATATGCAGATGACAACACCCTCATGGCAGTAAGTGAAGAAGAACTAAGAGTCTCTTAATGAAAGTGAACAAAGAGAGTGAAAAAGCTGGCTTAAAACTCAACATTCAAAGAACGAAGATCATAGCATCCAGTCCCATCACTACATGGCAAATAGTTGAGGAAACAATAGAAACAGTAACCGACTTTATTTTCTTGGGCTTTAAAAATCACTGCAGATTGCAGCCATGAAATGAAAAGACAATTGCCCCTTGGAAGAAAAGCTATGACAAACGTAGACAGCATATTAAGAAGCAGAGACATTACTTTGCTGTCAAAGGTCCATCTAGTCAAAGCTATGGTTTTTCCAGTAGTCCTATATGGATGTGAGAGTTGGACCATAAAGAAATCTGAGCACTGAAGAATTTATGCTTTTGAACTGTGGTGTTAGAGAAGACTCTTGAGAGTCCCTTGGACTACAAGGAGACCCAACCAGTCAATCCTAAAAGAAATCAGTCCTGAATATTCATTGGAAGAACTGATGCTGAAGCTGAAGCTCCAATACTCTGGCCACCTGATGAGAAGAACTGACTCATTGGAAAAGACCCTGATGCTGGAAAAGACTGAAGTTGGGAGGAGAAGGGGACTGACAGAGGATCAGATGGTTGGATGGCATCACTGACTTGATGGACGTGAGTTTGAGCACATCACCGACTTGATGGATATGAGTTTGAGCAAGCTTCGGGAGTTGGTGATGGACAGGGAAGCATGGCGTGCTGCATTCCATAGGGTTGCAAAGAGTTGGACAGGACTCAATGACTGAACTGAACCGAACTAAAATGACTTTTACTCTCATAAATCTTCTAGGATTTTTTTTTTGGAGGGGAAAGTGGGAGTCATTTGGTTTACTTATTTTGTAGGGACTGAAGTTTATACAGTTTTAAACGCCTATTTATCAAAAAGAAAACGCATTTTTAAAAGCTGTTCTGTGCAAGCACGGGCCCTGAATGCATGCATGCTAAGTTGTTTCAATCGTGTCTGACTCTTTGTGACCCAACAGACTGTAGCCCATCAGGCTCCTCCCTTCATGGGATTTTCCAGGCAAGAAACTAGAGTGGGCTTCCATGCCCACCCACCACCCCCAAGGGACCTTCCCTAGCCACATGTTGAACCCAGGTCTCTTAAGTCCTCTCCATTGGCAAACAGATTCTTTACTACCAGCACCATCTGGGAAGCCTAGCTGAGGTATTAACTTCAAGGGAAATCTGCCTCTAGGCTCTGCTTGCCAATATCTTCTAATCTCATCATCTGTGCTTGAGTTTCCTAACCAGATAGGTCACCAACCATTGGAAATTTACTTCTTTGGGGGCTTGAAGGCAATAAGTTTTCTGGACTCTTTTAATAAATGCAAATTCTTTTAAATGAGATCACAGCTTAAGGTGTTACTGCCACATAATGGGGCTAGGAGGTGTCAATTATATATTGAAGTAATTAATTAATTATAGTGGTAAACAGAAGCCTTGTTATCCAGGCAGAGAGTGTAAAAGCAAAGGGCAAGAGGATTTCAGGGGCACCCATGTAAAACAATAGGAGTTGAGAAGGCAGGTGCAGGCAAAGCATGAACTATCTTCCTCACAAGTCTCTCTCTGGGTCTGCCTGCTCAAGACTGACAAAGTTGCATTACAGTCCTCAGTATTACAGTGACAGCTGCTGCAGCAAGCCCTAAAGGACAGGAAGGCGGACCCGGAGCCTATGAACAAACCTCCTCAGGGGACAGTTTGCAGAAAAGATAATCATTCTACTGATTATCCATCTTGACTATAGTTTTATTCCAAAGAATTACTTTGAGAGCCAGACAATATTTATCATTAGTTAGTCATTTCACCTTAAAATGTACTTGCCTGTCTGCTTTTCAGTTAGCAATAATCCATGAATCAGGCAACCACAGGGGGAGGGGTGGATGGGGAAGGAGAGGAAGGGAGCTGGCCACTAGAGAATGGGTGAGCAGAAGGCTGGGAAGGATGAGACGGGCTCAGACCCCGAGGGAAAGCCTTGTCCAGGTACAGGGAGAGGCAGGTAGACTGAGCCGTATTGGTTTGGCTAACCTGTGTAATTGCAGAGTCTGTGTGAGAAGAGTCAGGGACATGCTCTCTGGGAAGGCTGCGATGGTGAACATTTTTATCTGTGTCCCATGGAGAGCTGTGAAAGTAGCGATTTATAATCTGACAAAAATAATATAAAGATATATAAAAGGCTCCCATTTGAACCACATATTCGGTCAAAAGGATTTGGGAATGAATGCTGTTGATAATGTTGCCACCCATTCAGAAGAGGCTGATGGAAATCTTGTGGTTCTAGGGTTTTAAGGAAGATAGTACAGAAGGCATTTCTCTTCTGAAGAGACAATGAAAAGAAAGAAAAAAAAAAATCGATTATGGTACGGGCTGCTGCTTCCTGTTTCCCAAGGTCTGGAGATGGCATTTTTTTTCTGGGGAGTTCATGGGTGAAGATTCCAGCTGGTATCTTGGTCATGACCCTGAGGGAAACATGGTCACTTATTCATTTGCTTGTTCAATAGTTAATTCATTCCCTCATTTGTAACCCTTAAGATTCCTAGATTCTCATAGTCTGACCCCTATACTTGTGCATAGAGTTCAAACAGGAGGGGAAGAAGGGAGAGGGGTGAAGGCAGGGAGGGAGGGAGAGAAGAAAGACAAAAAAGGATTTCTAATCTATTTTAAATACAATTTTAATTTGTAAGAATTTTAATTTTTAGATGTTTCTTTTTTAATATAAATTTATTTTAATTGGAGGCTAATTTACAATATTGTATTGGTTTTGCCATACATTGACACGAATCCACCACGGGTGTACATGTGTTCCCCATCCTGAACCCCTATCCCACCTCCCTCCCCATACCATCCCTCTGGGTCATCCCAGTGCACCAGCCCCNGCAGTTTTGAAAATCAAACAAAATGATGGAGATACAAAAGCACTTTGGAAGCTGATTAAGTGCCATATGAATGGAAAATTGCATGGCGATTTTCTTTATCCAAAGGATATATGTTAACTCCTCTTCCTGGTGCCTAATTTAAGGCCTTCTTTCTGCACAGAAATAATAATTTATAAATGTAGGTTTTCACGTGAAAGTCCTGACTGATATGCAGCTCAGGATAATGAAGCTCCCTTCCTTGAAAGAACCTCCGTGGGTTTCCTGCCTGTTTTATTCCCTTGCCAGCTGGATCATGGCTGAAGCTTATGTTCTTTGCTCTTCTCATCAAACTTAGGGGCCTTTTCTCTCCTTTCAGTCTTATTTTTCCTCCTGTCTTTTCCAACCTCACAGCCCCCCCAAGGATCAATAAATGCCAGCAGTGACTACACACAGCCTTATGAGGGGTTTTAGTAAATTAGGGATTAGATCCAACTTTCTGTGTTAGAACTGAGATTCAGATGAAGGTTTTCTAAAGTCTACCAAGGATTACACAAAGAGTAAGCACGAAGAGTGAAAATTAGGGTTATTATTTCCAATGCCAGTGTTTTTAATAGGCAAATAATGCGGGGGATCAGGCTGCAGCATATTAGCAGAGAAGAAAGAAAAACGAGAGGAAGGGAAGCATATTTCACTTGTGAAGCCAGATGAATGTTCTTATTGGCCCATAGTGCCATCTTGTGGACCATTTGCAAATAGCGCTCAGCTTCCGGTTGTGATTGCTATAGCCTGTCTACTCTTGATCACTTACAATATCCATGCAAGCGTGCTTAGTCGCTCAGTCGTGTCCAGCTCTTTGCGACCCCATGGACTGTAGCCCAGGTTCCATTGCCCACTGGTATTTCCCAGGCAAGAATACTTGAGCAGACAGCCATTTTCTCCTCCAAGGGATTTTCCCAACCCAGGGATCGAACCCACATCTCCTGTGTCTCCTGTGCACGCATGCATGCCAAGTCGCTTCAGTCGTGTCCGACTCTTTGAGACGCCATGGACTGTAGCCCACCAGGCTCCTCTGTCTGTGGAATTCTCTAGGCAAGAATCCTGGAGTGGGTTGCTATGACATACTCCAACAGGGGATCTTCCTGACCTAGTGATCGAACCTGAGTCTCCTGCAGCTCCTGAGCCATCGGGAAAGACCACAGCATCCGCTGGAGCATGTAAATGATAATGATTTCCTGATAACCCACGAGAGCACAGATGGTCATACCTGGTAGAGCTCTCAAACTAGAACTCTTCAGGCATGGCTGCCCAGTTGTCTGGTGCTTTTCAAAATTACTCATTTATTTGATTTTACTAAGCCTTGGAGAAGGCAATGGCACCCTACTCCAGCACTCTTGCCTGGAAAATCCCATGGATGGAGGAGCCTGGTAGGNCATAGGAAATACAAATTTAACTGGAACCTGCTTGTGATGTGTCCCTCTTTAGATCTGCTATCTATTAAGAAGCAGCTGTATTTCTACACGCAGCTAAAATTATATAGAAAACTTGTGTCACATGATAGCACCCTTATCACAACATCTTGATAGCAGAAGCTTGCTAAGAAAGGTTGAAGGCTTATTGTTCAGGTGGATTGGGACAGGTCAGTATGTAGCTAGATTTGAGGAACCCAGGAAAGACATCTCAAAATACCTCATCAGATGGCTGGAAGTTGGCATCTCGTCTTTCAGATAATGCATTTATCTTCTCTGGGTCCTATTTTCAGAAACAACTTGTCTTAGAAAAGTGAATGGAAGCAAGTCACTCCCAATTTAGTGTGAATATGCTTTGAATATGTCCTCTTTAGGACAAACTAAAACCTAATGTGAACACTGGGGCCAGGGAACCAGAAGAGAGCTTTCAGAGTTATCAGATGGCCACTGTTTTCCACTTTTTACCTGCAATGCTGCAGTCACAGAAGATGAGATCAACTACATTTACTTTACAATTTTCCCAGGTTCTGCTGTGTTGAAGAACATCGCAACATGTTAACTCATGGAGTGATGTTTATTCACAATATATACAGAGTATAATGTGTCAATAACTGGAAAGAACTCTATTTGTTGACCTTTTAGAATCCCAAACCATTGAATATCTGATGGAAAACAGTCCATGATCTGGCTTTTCTTAAAATACTACGTTTTATTTTGAACTTCCTTTTATTATAAGAGACACCTTGCATTAATATTCACAAATCAAAAAGGCACTCTTAGAGGAAATAGAAAGATTCAGAAATGTTGTCAGACAGATTGGTCCAACCTTGACTTTGTTGTGCAAATTATGGGCTCTGAGTTCTATACATTTTGTTGGAGCTAAATTAATTACTTATAAGTCTCTGCCATTTAAAAAGTCATGATGGGCAGTTCATGCTGCTTATTAATACTCAAGCAATTTTTGATAATTGTTCTGGATTTCAACATCTAATTAAGCTGAGTGGCTAGATTTGCATACAATAAACAATAGAAGTGACTTGCATCCTTAGTCCCACAGGCATAATCAGCTTCACCATACAGTATCATTAAAACTCAAATGCTAATTACAGCTAATGGGTTCATCTGAATAGGAGCTATTTCATTCAGAATATAGACTTTATTCCAAAAACCTAAATCTTGCTATTCATCTAAAAAGACCCAAGATGATTAAGTTACTTTAAAAGAAAATGTTCAGGAAAGACTGTGTGTGTGTGTTTCCCCCAAGATACACAAAAATCTGGGTTTCTTTATTGAAAGGATTCAGATTCTCAGTCAAAGCAAACCAATTTACATTAATCTGCTTATTAATTGTACTTGTTGGTAAAATGTGGAATTGCCCAATTTGAAATGAATAAAATAAGCATTCATAATTTGAGGGGGTTATACAAATATTATTAATATATTAAATATGGAGTGGCCCTTTTAAAATTGTTCCCTAATTAATTCTAAAGGACCACATGAAAAGTGAAATATTGGACATGTTTGATGTGGAAAACCAAACTGGCCTTCTCCAAAATCAATACTAAATGTTGTAGATCTAAGATTGATTGTAAATAGTTTTTTTTTTTTTAAAGCTAAAATAAAATAAATGCTGTATATCAATGGATGACAACAGCAACACCTCATTTATTTTGTAATTAGAGCTCTCCTGGTTTGATACTATGTTAAATGGAGCCTGGAAGTTTCTAACCAGGGTAGTTTATACAGCAAGGCCAAGGGTTTGAGATATGCTCATATTTTACCACCTCCTTGCAAATAATGCTAAAAAAGATTCAATAATCCCGTGGCCCATAGTTTTTTACCTTCTGGGAAAGCTCAGCTAGTAAAAGGGATTTTAATTAATAGACATTTCTGGATGTGACTTGTTTTGTAAAAGGAAAATTAATATCAGGAGAGAAATAAGTAAACAATATATTTTTTAACAGCAGAAATCATTTATAACAAAACAAAACTTTCCAGAGAGATTCCATTCCATTTTGTTCCATCCTGGTCCTTTATCTTCTTTGCCTGAAACCTAGGAAGGAAACTTATAGATGATGTTTTTTTCAGATGCATTTGCTCAGCCAATAAGGTATAGATGGTGATGGCTCCCAGATTACATTTCATGTCTGGGGTAAGAGAGGAAAGGAATGGAAGAGGGATAAAAATGAAAGAAATGGGGAGAGAAAAAGCCCCCAGAGTACAGAAGAGGGACTTCATGGGTAGGCTCTGTTTGGTTGTGGTGCCTAGTGGATCCTGACCTCTATCCTCACTGCCTTCTGCTTTCATCACCCTTGCCATTTTCTTCCAAAAGGCTGTCAAGATTCTGACATATGAATTTGTGGCTTTAAAAATAACTAGTTTATGACTCCTTGCCAGTACACAGATGATTTGGTTTTCTGACTTTTTAAAAGCCACCGCCATAACCAATATAATAAAGTCTCTTATACATTGACCCTTGGTCATAGAGATTCACATGTCACACAATTAAATAGACAACTGCTCAAGAAATGGCATGTAGAGTTCACCTATTTCTTGTTTCCTTCTACCAGTCACTGTCCCTCCAACCCCCACTCGCCCTGAAAAGAGACTGTCTTACTGGACATTTCCTACTCTTTTATAGAAGCTTTACCTCAGGTGTTTTCTCTCCTTAACTTTCTTTGACTTGGAGTCTCACTAGCCTTCCTCCGTCCCACAGTCTATTGTGCCTGAACTTTTTTTATTAATAAAAAAAACATGGAAGACTCAAAAAATAAGGGAAGAGATGGGTAGCACATGACCATGCAGGAGCAAAGACTCACTGATGTGCTTTGGGGATGTGCTTTGCCCAACTCACCAGTTACTACTGTGAAAATATCCCAAATAGAGTGAGGTTACACAACAATTTGTGCAGTAGTTTGAACATTCTTTGGCATTGCCTTTCTTTGGGATTGGAATGAAAACTGACCTTCGCCAGTCCTATGGTCACTGCTGAGTTCTCCAAATTTTCTGGCATATTGAGTTCAGCACTTTAACAGCATTATCTTTCAGGATTTGAAAAAGCTCAGCTGGAGTTCCATACCTCCACTAGCATTACTTAGAGTGATGCTTCCTAAGACTCCAAAATCACTGCAGATGGTGACTGTAGCCATGAAACTAAAAAATGCTTGCTTCTTGGAAAAAAAGCTATGGCCAACCTAGACAGCATATTAGAAAGCAGAGAATTACTTTGCTGACAAAGGTCTGTATAGTCAAATCTATGATCTTTTCAGCAGTCATGTATGAATATGAGAGTTGGACCATACGGAAAGCTGAGTCCCAAAGAATTGCTGCTTTTGAACTGTGGTGTTGGAGAAGGCTCTTGTGAGTCTCTTGGACCGAAAGGAGCTCAAACCAGTCCATCCTAAAAGATGGAAGGTCTGATACTGAAGCTGAAGCTCCAATACTTTGACCAACTGATGGCAAAGAACTGAATCACTGGAAAAGACCCTGATGCTGGGAAAGATTGAAGGCAGGAGAGAAGGGGATAACAGAGGATGAGACGGTTGGATGGCATCACTAATTTGATGGGCATGAATTTGAGCAAGCTCCAGGAGTTGGTGATGGACAGGGAAGCCTGGCATGCTTCGTCCATGGGGTCACAAAGAGTCAGACACGACTGAGTGACTGAACAGCAACAACGACAACAAAAAGGTGCCTATAAATATCTAGCTCCACGAATGCTCTTTGAATTGGTTCAATCACCTTGATGATTCTCTTACTAATTAATGAGCTGAGCAAAATCTTTGACACTTTTATATCTGTGTGAAGATTTTAACATTTTGAATATTATACTTTGGCAGTATCAATTTTATTTACATACTTCTATTATTTATCATATTGCTTAGTTAATTGTTCTTACTTCACAGTTATACAGTTGGTCCTTCATACCAAGGGTTCTGCATCTGCAGATTCTACCAATTGTGGATCAAAAATATTCGGAAAAATATTATAGGAAGTTCCAATAAAAAACTTAAATTTGACATATTTGTATTACATTTACATTGTATTTACAAATATCTGTATAATATTTACATTGTATTTACAACTACTTACATGGCACTTTACCTTATGCAAGGTATTATATGTAATCCAGATACAATTTAAAGTATATGGGAGGATGTGTGTTGGTTATCTGTCATTTTAAGGAGAGGATGTGAGTATTAGTGTGTTTTGTTATCTGTGGGGGACTGTGGAGATAATCCCCCCTGGATAATAAGGAACAACATACTGTGAAATTTTCAGAACCAAGACCGTTTATTTCTATATTTTTAGCATGGGTTCCTGGTACTTAATAAGTACTCAATAAATTCTGTTTGTATGTTGTTAAATTCAATCTCATGATCATACTCATAAATCACTGAAGCACAGTCACCTACACTTAGCCCCAGAGGCTTATATTTGTCTCTCCTTAATTTAGCAACTGTGTTACTAAATAGCCTTTAATTCATGGTATATGAATGACATAAATCATAATCTGTCTCACTTGGTATTTCACATATATGTTCATACTAAGAAAATTCAGATGTGCAGTGCAGATTCATACACATATCTTTTACTGCATGAATGTATATATATATACATTCTAGTCAAGAGTAGGAAAATTAAAAGAAAGGGAGGAGGTCACATTGTTACCTGTAGTATGGTGTCCACAAATTCTCCCTACATAAAAACTGTTAGTTTAATAATAAAACTGGAACTTGCTTTTTACTGCAAAAGCTGCTGAAGACTAGTTCTCCACTTCCCTGGGTCAGAAGCCAACAAATATAACTGAAATATGACTTAAACAAAAAAAAGTAAAGAAAAGACAAACACATTCACAGCAGTAACAAAAATAAGTTTCAGATATTGTTAAGGGAATTGCTGTCATTTCAAAATAAATCCAAGTCTCTGATATCCATGTCGAGTCACTAAAATTTCCATGGTTAATGAGACTTCAAAACCCCTACTTGATCAGTTTCTCATATCCTCTTACCATACATAATTCTTAGAAAGGACTTTTGCTGGCCAGAACAAGTATCTTACTTCTCAATTGGTTTAAATTACTATAAACAGCCAGAAGTTTTAATGTAATGGATCAAATTCATTTTTTCCCAGTTTTCTACTATATATTAGGACTTCTGATCTTTTTTTAACTGTTCTCCAGTTGCTAGACTGCAGATGAAAAACAATACACATTGTATTGTTGATATTAATTATATACTTCAGACACACTCAATAAAATACTCCAAATCCCAATGTATCAGACTATTTACTTCAATAATATAGCTCAAGTACTCCAGAACTCTTCCAAAAGTATGGATAAAATTCCCAGACATTCTCATGTTCATGGTTAAAACATAACAAACAAAAAAATCCTGTATCCTAAGAGCATTATTTTATAAATTTTCAAATTCAAAAATGAAGATACTAAGAGCCATGAAAAACTCAATACAATAATGCAAACAGAACATTAATAAAGAGGATAAAAACAACTAATATTGAGGAATTAAAAAGCTCTATGATTCATTTCTACTAAAATTGACCAATCCGTCATTCACAATACAGTAATAATGCCCAGTGGATGATGAGCAAGGTGATGATGCTGGCTACATGACATTAAGAAGCCATCCAGGAGTTAAGCAAGAAAAAACATGGTTGCTGCCAAAGTAAAAAAAATAAAAAATAAAAAATAAAATCACATGCACATGTCAGATTCTCAGGCTCCCACTTAACTTTTAGTAACTGTTGACTCACAATTCCAGTTATCATGCTTCCCATTCCATAGCATATAGAAATGCCAAATCATAAAGGGAAGAGAGAAAGCAAACCAGTATATATTCTTGCCCTTGTACTTCTGAAATCAAAGAGTGTGGCCTATTTTAATGTTGGAAGGAGGCAAAAATAGCTTAGCTTCTTACTCCAGGAAATATATGTTATTGTAAAACATAACTGTGAGCCAATTGAAATTGCGTGTTAACACATACAGCTTGATCATCAAGGCTCTTGTCACTGTGTCCACCAGTCCAGAGTTAAATTGGCATTAAACTCTGCCAAATCACAGCCACCTCCCTGCCTTGTAAGACTCATCTTACCACCCACTTCATACCTTATTCTATAAATATTCTCATCTCCTCGTCTGAAACACGACCAAGACTATCAAGGTGGTATTTTCTCATCTTACAATAGATCTAGTAAATATTGTGCTGTGTTAGATCAATAGATATATCTGGTGGATATTGGAAGACTGACAGTCCACATGATATACTGATAAGGAGAAGCAGCAACCACTGTAATAGGAAACATCTAAGAGTTTACAAATCAAGCGCAGGAACTTCAAAATACATAATAGTCTGTGTCAATAATATTCCTCTTTATTTCAATAAACTCTTATAATGGTCCTATATTATAATACAGAATAAAAATAAAATCCATAGTAATAAATGACTGAGTCATTAACATAATCTTAAATCATCTTCAATATAATCTATATAAGAAGACAGGGAAATGTGTAACATATCTTACAGAGAGTTCTACCAAAATTAAATAACATTTTAAAGTTTTTAGCAAGTTCCCAAATATTAAATAATATCCTAAACATTTTGTCAAGTCTAGGTTTTGACCAGATCTTCAGGTGATGTGTTCTCAAGGACTCAGTTAGCTGAGGTACCACCATGCTGTGTTCAATCAACTACCAGCTTCCGAATTGCTAAGGAATAGTATACCATGGCCCTAAATGATTCACAGTTCAAAGAATTCATGTTTTACAATTGGTGTGTTAAGTCCACAGGCTTTATAATCAGAACAGAATTCTACCTCCATCATTACAATATTCTAGACTTGTGACCCTTAGCAAGTTAGTTAACTACTCTGATTCTCAACCACTTTGTCTGCTGGGGAAAAAAAAAAAGATAGAGTGAGTTCTGGCTCAAGATGGCAAAGTATGCTCTGAACAGACATTTTTCCAAAGAAGACATACAGATGGCCAGACAGATTAAAAAATGATGTTCAATATAACCAATCAGGGAAATTCAAATAAAAACCAAAATGAAACACCATCTCACACTTGTCAGAGTAGTTATCATGAAAATGACCTTAAATAACAAGTGTTGGTGAGGATGTGGAGAAAAGGGAATCCTTGTAACTATTGGTAGGAATATAAACTGGTACAGCCACTATGCAAAACTATACGGACCACACACACACACACACACACACACACACACAGAGGGATATTACTTAGCCATTAAAAGTGATATCTTGCCACTTTGACAACATGGGTGGACCTAGAGGGTGTTATGCTAAGTGAAACAAATCAGAAAGATAAAGACAAATACTGTATAATTTCACTTATATGTGAAATCTAACAAAACAAATGACAAACTACTAACAAAACTGAAACAGACTCATAGATACAGAGAACAAATTGCTGGTCACCAGAAGGGTGGGCATGGAGCACAGGGAAAAATAGGTAAAGGGGATTTAAGAGCTACAAACTTTCAGGTGTGAAATAATTAAGTCATGGGGATACAATTTACACAGTCAATAATACTGTATTAATATTGTAATAACTTTATATACAGACAGATGCTTACTAACTAGACTCACAGTAGTGATCAATTCATAATGTATATAAATGTAGATTATGTTATACACTCAAAACCAACATAACATTATATGTCAACTACAATTAAAAAATACCCTCACAATGTTACTGTTTTGATTATAATATAATTCGCATCTGGTTTGTTAGATGATAAAGAACTTTATTAATACATATATTAGTGGGTACTATTATAAGCACTTGACATGTATGAACTCATTTAACTAGTACAATTTTACCTGTAGTAAAAGCTATTAATTTCCCTTGTCTACAGATGAGATCAATGAGGCTCAATGAAATCATGGGCTACAGTGACACAGTCAGCAAATGGAGAGCTCAGATTCAAATCTAGGCAGTTTATTCCCTGGTCTTACTTGTATCACCAAGAAACAACTTACGACAAAACTGGGGATGATGAGAGTTTCAAGAAATCACATCACATTTGAATATCTACCAAGTCACTAACGATTCTAGCTGACACATATTGGCTTTCCCTTAGGACGAATAGTCCTGGAAAGAGTTAATGGAATTTGTACGATTTACCTTTATTTATTTATTTTTTTGAGCTGAAGGAAAATCTTAATTACCTCTTAACCTGGCAAAATCCCATATTTTGCCTCACAAGGCATAGAGAGATAAACCATATAACCAGGTTAAGTACACTGTTTTTTGCATTAACTATCTTGTTTCCTTATAGGTGGAAGAAACATTTTTAAAATGAGTGCCCCCCATGTCAGAACTAATTGAGTGAGTGTATGATTGAAAACAAAACAAAATACAGTTATGAGTCCTGTAAGTTATGTCAAGGAACATTTATCTGTGGATGGTACAGGATGGAGGATAGAGTGATCAGTCAAATCTGATGATTATCTTTGAAAATAAAGTTTAACCAAAAATAAATGAAATCAGCCCTTGATAATACAAAACAATCCAAACTAGTTTTTGCCTAGGCAGTTTATGCATTTGAGGCAATCCATTCTAATATGGTGAATTGGGTGTGGCTATAGGTGCTCTTGCCTGGAGAATCCCATGGATGGAGGAGCCTAGTAGGCTGCAGTCCATGGGGTTGCTAGGAGTTGGACACAACTGAGCAACTTCACTTTGACTTTTCACTTTCATGCATTGGAGAAGGCAATGGCAACTCACTCCAGTGTTCTTGCCTGGAGAATCCCAGGGACACAGGAGCCTGGTGGGCTGCCAACTATGGGGTTGCACAGAGTTGGACATGACTGAAGCAACTCAGCAGTAGCAGCAGCATAGCCTCTGTAATTTTTTTTTCCCACTCAGTGGGAAAAAAGGTTGGGATCTTCAACATGGAAAAAGAAATCTAGAGTATGACAATGAATCAGTTTTGAGCAGAATTCTAGAGTGTTGCCCCAAGGGAAGCTACGACCTCACCCAATCATGAGTGTCCACCCCAAGGGTCATCCATGGTGACAGTGCAGGTGGCAATTTCCCTGCTCATAACTCACTGTTCTAGAGTTCACTGTCTTACAAATAATTTGAAGTGCTTCCTGGCACTGTAGTTAACCTTAAATAATTTTGCTTTGCACTAGATGAAACACAGGGAAATATTATCTCACAAATCTGAAGCTGCTGGGGCTGCTGTATATAGCCAAGCTTCTTATCATAAATCAACAAATCAGTCTTCTGGCCTATAGACCAGGGGCCAGGAATCTTTCACTATGAAAGATGAGATATTAATAGTAAATATCTTAGGCTGGTGGATCATATGGTCTCAGTTCCAACTACTCAGTTTTGCTATTCTAGTGCAAAGCAGCCAAGGGCAATACAAACAAATGATCCTGGCCTTTTCCAAGAAAGCTGTGTTTATACAAGCAATGGGCCAGACTCGACCCACAGGCTCTTATTTTGCCAGCCCTACAGACTATCATGATCCTGTGAGTTAGCAGAATACTAGCCTACCAAAGCGATTCATGTCCAGCCCCCAGACCCTATGAATGTGTCATGTCACATGGCAAAAAGAGTTTTGCTGACGAGATTAAGTTAATGGTTTTGAGACAGGAAGGTTATCCTAGATTATCCAACTGGGTCTAATGTAATCACAAAAGTGCTAAGGGAGAAGAGAGAGGCAGGAAAGTCAGATTGAGAGAAGGAGATGCGAGGAGAGCAGCAGAAGTTGGAGTGATGTGGCCTTTAGAAGCTGGAAAAGGCAACAAATGGGTTCTCCCCTGAAACCTTCAGAAGGAACACAAGCCCTATGAACGCATCGATTATAGCCTAGTAAGATCCACTTTAGACTTCAGAACTCCAGATCTATAAGGTAAGAAATCCATGCGGCTGTAAGCCACTAAGTTTGGAGAGATTTGTCACAGCAGCAGGAGGAAACTTCTGCACTGGGTTAGCATGGGTCTGACCAGGTGTCTTCGCCCTCGGAATGTGTGAGAGGCTGCATTAAGTCTGCTTGGTTAAGCTGCCACTGTGTCTCTAGAATCGTGCCACGGTCGATTTGAAAGGCAGAGGGGAAGGAGCAGCCACGCCGCTCCGCAGGCTGTAATGGTGAGATGCAGGTATAAACCGGCAAAGGGGCCCCTGAGCTCTAGATGGCTATCCCTCTCCATCAGTTCCTGAACCTCTTAAACCATCATGACCCCAGGCCAACCACAGATGCTTAACACTAGTCCAACAGGGCTGCTAGTCACATGGAAGCCCAGTTTCCCCACAGGATTCCTACAGACCTCTTCACCATCCTGTTTTGATGACTGGACATGCTTGGCTTATCAGAGTAACTCATTTGTGACTCTTCTGAGCCTCCAGTCTCCCTCTGGGACTTTCATTTTCCCAGATTCTCCCACGTGGTTTAATTTCTAGTTACTATAACAAATCCCTTACACCACACTATACAGTGGTTCTGCTTCCATGACTGACTCCAGACTGATATAGAACCTGAGCGAGAGCAAATGTTGGACCCACAGACCCAGAGAGAGTGTGTTGACCCTGGCAAAGTTACACCATGTGTGAGACAGGCCCTGGAGAGCAGCCAGCCTCTCCAGGTGACATCCTTCTCTGTGAGTCTAGCTACGACGGCATGTCCACAAGTTCACATGCAAGAGGCATCGGGGAGAAGGGGAAACAGCAATCTGAGTCCAGACTCAGCTCTGCCAGTTATCCTGTACATGTGTCTTAATCCTCCCGAGCATGTTTGCATATCCAAAATATGAAGGAGTGAGTGTAGACTTTCACACGCATTTGGTACCTCTTCCCTGAAGAAAGATTCTATTCCTTGTTTCCTCGTCCTAGTAAATTCAAGTACAGCCATGTAACTTGAAATGTGAGGGTAAGCGACATGCAGAAGCTTTAAGAACTGTCTTCTCTCTTTCACTTCTTGCAGAGACAGGCCTCATTCTAGTGAGAGGCACCCCTGTCAGCCAGGTCCCAGAGGGAAGGTGATGTTTAAGAGGAGCTGAAGCCCCCCATGATGGACATACAGGTTGGGTAAGAACTAAACAGGAGAGTTTGTCAGCCACCAACACATGGGGAGTCACTTGATCAGGACCCAGGCAATCCTGACCAACTCAGAACTGAATGAGAAGCCTGATATTACTGCTTAAAATCAATTCACAGAAATATATGCAATAAAATAATCTTTGTGCAAGCTCTTTGTTTACATGGTATCTGAAATCCATATAATATCAAACATCTCAAATGACTGGATCTTGAAATAAAGAGACTGAACTGTCAAAGTTAGTCAGGATTGCACAGACATCATTTATGCAACCTCTTACAAGACTAATTATTTTTCCTTTCTGCTGTCTTCTTAATATCACTTCCTGATTTGAACCAAAGAATTCATATTTAGGGCTTGTCAACCTCAAAAAGTAACAAATCAGATACATTTAATTAACTGTGTATTGGGTAGCTGTATTTTTTAGGCTGTTACCTGGAATGTTCTCAATTTAAAATTTTAGACTACTATCTTGATGCCTAAGAATCAATTTCTTAAACTGAAAAAAAATAGCAGATTAATTTTAAAAATAGTCATTTGGAAATAAAGATAGTAAAAAAAGAAAATAAAGACTGGAGCAAGGGAGGGAGAAGGATGAAATATTTTAAATATCACTGAAAGTAAGGAACGATATGTACAATTCCAACCTTCCCAACCTTCATAATGAATGAGTTTCCTCTACAGTTGGTGTTGGCATTCTATTTTACTCTGAAGTCCTTCATTAAGGGTTACGGGGACACAATTTATTGTTTGGGTTTTCTTGTTGCTGTTTTCTTACTTCTCATCCTAAAATCCTTAGTCATGCCATTGTGCTACAGCTTCATTGAGCAGCATGTTGTAAAAGGGTGCACGGCACGTATATTCAGTGAGACTTTGAAGTGGGAAATGTTACATCTGAGGTTTTCTAACCAAGGAATGAACAAACACATGGCATTACCATGGATCTAACTTCATCAATTTCCAGCAAATGAACACATGGCAGTTTTACAATTGCAGGCAATCCGTTTTGAGGTGAAATATTCCAAGCAGTTAAATAAACAGAACTTTGGATATTGTATCCAGTCCTGTTTTGATTACCTGACCCCTAACTCTTTATTCCATAAACCTAAAATCTTTCCTGATTTCTTTCTAAATCAAAATTAAAATTCTAATCCCTGCCCTCCCTTACCCAAATGCCTTTTGTTTTCACAAAGCAGGAAATTTTCTCACCTTCTGTGGGAAAAATTGTTTCTCACAATCACTTTAAAATATTCATCAGGTCTTGATACTTACAAACACAGCTCTCATAGATTAATCATTCATTTATTCTTCCCATACTCATTCCACAAATATTTACTGACTGCTTTCTATGTGTCTGGCAATATGCTCAATTATGGATGCTAGTGATAAGTAAGATAGATCCTGTCCCTACCCTCATGGAACTTGTGATTTAGGGAAGAAGAAAATATTCAAATAATCACATATATATCAATGCAAAATATTTCCCTGAAGAAGATGTACAGATGAAGAGGGCAGATAACCCAGGTGAAAAGGGAGAAAAGATTAAGACAGAGAGAGTGGAATATGCAAAGGTCCTGTGGCATATGCAAAGATCTCATGACATAAGATGTTTCAAACATAAACAAGAAGGAAAAGGGTCAAGTTTTGTTCTTATATTCTTACATTCATTCTTGCCTTTACTTTCATTTGATTCATTCACCATTTTGGAAGAAACTCATGATAATCAACCATACACTCAATTAGCATGATCCCAATTAAAACGCCATCAAGGTGTTTGTCGCAGATGCAATGGAGTTCACAGAAATCATGGACTCGAGTGGCAGCCAGACAAGTGACTCTCCTGTGGGGTACAGCGCAATTGGCACCCCTCATGCAGTACAAAGGGTGCTACGGGGACACAGGGGCATCTACATCCTGCCCAGGGCAAAAGCCCCAGTTACGGAACACACTTGTTCTAGCAGAAGTGTCCCTAAAGCTGAGCTGCGGAGGGCTGGTTAAAGGGGGTGAGGGACCAAGAAAGAAGGGAAGAAGTCATGCTGTGGCATAACCACCTGATGAGCTTCTCAGACCTTCCATGATGTGAGAAATCTGAATATGAAGTAGAGGCAGATGAGTGAGAGGCTGGCAAGAGCCCTGTGAAAAGGACCTAAGGTAGGGCACCCAGACTACACGCTTCTTCATGCTGCCCCACGGCAAAAGGAAATGCCTAATGGTCTCTCTCCTTTCTTACACAGTCGGGTGCAAACAAGGTAAGCAGCTGTGTACTAATAACTCAGTAATGGTGCCCCACTCCAGTACTCTTGCCTGGAAAATCCCATGGATGGAGGAGTCTGCTGGGCTGTAGTCCATGGGGTCGCTAAGAGTTGAACACGACTGAGCAACTTCACTTTCACTTTCATGCATTGGAGAAGGAAATGGCACCCCACTCCAGTGTTCTTGCCTGGAGAATCCCAGGGACGGGGGAGCCTGGTGGGCTGCCATCTCTGGGGTCACACAGAGTTGGACACGACTGAAGCGATTTAGCAGCAGCAGCAGCCATTTGAAAAGGTGAGATGTATAAATGGAAAGGAGACATGATATTTTGATATCACTCTTAAATAACCACGATCATTTGCTAGTGAGATGGGGCTCCTGTGGGAACAGCACAAGTCCTTAAACTTTGGAACCAGATTGGACTCTGCCACTCACATTTCCTTTCCACATGGGTTCTCACCCAGTGTTTCCTTGTTTATCACATTAACAGTCAAAAGTTCAGCCCGGGGATAGCATGGCAGCATAGAAAGGGATGTTGTATTACACAAATTGGAAACTGTGCATTATCTTGAAAATAACAGCCTACATGCTGTCCAACAGATGTTGACTATCTGCATTTCTTTCAAAATTTTAAAGTATCCTGCCCCATCCTTGTCAGTCTGCTATGGTGTCCTGGGTGCCTGGGGTACCAAACTTGCCTATAGTTCGGGAAGCACAGGTTAAGGTAATTGGGCTTCATCATGAAAACTACAGGAGCTCTTAAGAGTTTCTAATTAGAAGGAAGGGAGATACACAATGGTCAGGAGTGTCTGTGTGTGTGTGTGTGTGTGTGTGTGTGTGTGTGTGTGCACGCGTGCGCATGTTGAGGGCAACTCTAGCAAAGTGGGAAAAAAACTAAAATAAAAGTTAAAGTTTCAAGTTAAAAACTTGAAACTTCAAGAAAATAAGCTCCACAGTTCAGCTGAGAAGTGATGGGAGATGGTACCTGGGATGGGGCAGAGAGGCAGTGCAGCAAAGGCTCTCAGCTGCCTCCCTGGCCCTGGCCCTTCCAGACATCCTCTCCACATCATTTCTATCCACCTGTGGCTTTGCAGTCTTTGCCTGAGGGTGGTCGCTGGCTACAGGAGGTCCTCACTATGTGAGGGGTGAAGGCTAGTGGAATAGGTCACCCCGAAATAAGACCAGAGGAGTTCAGAACACGCCAGCCCTAAATATGCCACTTTGGTGTATTAACTGTTTTGAGTTGTTGGCACTTAAAAAAGAAAAGAAAGAAAACAGCAAATGCAGAGAGAGCCTTTCTCTGAACATTCCTTATCTGCCTAAGAAGAAATCCTCCAAAAAAACTCAAGTGTCATAGATTCCCCCCCATCGGAGAGTCATCGATCAGGGATTGACACTTAGCACAGAAGATTAAAGTTGTGACAAGCTCTGTCACAAACCATCATAGCTCCCACCTAGTCTTCTAAAACCTATTAATCTTCCCCCAAATCATTTACTCTCCCCTAAGAGGTATACACCCTCCTCTCCTTTATCTATTAAGACGGCACTTAAGTTTGAATTCTAAGCCATTTCTTCAAGTCACTTGTTTGTCTAGGGTATTTCCCATGGGTATATGAGGTATATGTGTTAATCAACTTCTGTTTGTTTTTCTCTTTTATTATAGGGGTATCAGACAAGAACTCAAAAGAGTAATTTTCCTCCCCTAAAAGGGTAAACTCAAACAAAAAGGAGCAGGTTTGGTAGATAAAAATCTCAGTCTCCTTGGTATCAGTGGGATGATTCTTNATCAACTTCTGTTTGTTTTTCTCTTTTATTATAGGGGTATCAGACAAGAACTCAAAAGAGTAATTTTCCTCCCCTAAAAGGGTAACCTCAAACAAAAAGGGGCAGGTTTGGTAGATAAAAATCTCAGTCTCCTTGGTATCAGTGGGATGATTCTTAAGTGGGTTCTCCATGCTCTCTCAAAGATTTCACAGCTAGACTGTTTATTGCGGCACTTTATAGATTTTTTTCCTCCCTACATTTTTCTTGACTCCCTTATGGTGCTTTCTGGAAAATTAAACTCCCAAATAAATTCTTTGAACCCAGATACTTGCCTCAGAGTCTGCTTAGTGAGAACACATCTAAGAAAGATGATGTGGGAAGCATGAGGGAGGTCTAACGGGCTGCAATAGGTGACTCACAGGAAGGAAAGGAGTGGGGCAGAGAAATCTGGGATCGTAACTCGATTTCTGTCTGCATCTCAGGGTTGATGTTGGTGACACTCGCAAAGGTGCTGGCTAGAGAAGTTCAAGCAGGTTAACCTAGATATACCCAATGGAACCTTTCATTAGTAGTTGGATATTTAGTTATGGAGATCAAGAGAAAGATCTTTGCTGGAGCTATGATTTGGGGATCAAGGACACGCAAGCAGTTAACTGAAGTCTCAAAGTCCCCAAAGTGTTAGGATTTGACTGGTATGAGTAAGAAAAGACACACTGCTGTCTAAGCAGAGCAGAGGATGAATGAGTGAGACTGCGGAGGGCGTAAGCTAGAGAGGTGCCCACAAAGATGGCTAAGAAGGAATGGCCAAGTAGGAAGGAAGAGAAGAGAGGAGAAAGTTGTTGCGAAAGCTAAGATAGGCAAGTCCTAAAGGAACGGTCCTGGTAACAAGTACTGCAGCAGCTCTCATTAGATAGGGGCAAAGAGGGCGGGAAGACTGAGGGATGATCACACTTGGGAAGTTGCAAAGAGCAGCCCAGAGGAAGCGTTTGGAGGATATGCATCAAGGTGGCCTAAAGGCAGAAATGAACTGATCTCAATTCTGACTCTGCCTAGAACCCTAGGGTGAGCTCACACCCTTCCTCACTTAAACGGGAGAGCCACAGCATGTGAGGCCCTCAGAGGGAGGTGCCTGTGGTCTATTCAGTAGCCTGCAGACTTTGCTTTGGGTTCCAAAGATAGTTTTTTTTTTTTTTTAAGCCTCAGCGGAGCTCTTCTGGTATCAGCTGAGCAGTCCCCACAGGCAGAGCACTGTGTCCAGGGATGCAGAGATATGGAGATGAACAAAGTGAAGCTTCTGTCCATCAGGGATATTTGGTCTAGCAGGCCAGGTATTATACACCTTGTACTCACACGTAAAGTAGACAGTGGCGGATCCCAGAGAAAAGCTCCATTTTTCTACATTTCTCCTGTGCCTTCCATTTTTTTAAAATAAATTCTTCTTTGTGAGTTTATAACTTTCATAAAACTCTTCATGGAGAGTGTCCTCAGTGGAATTAGCTGCCTGGGTGACTTTCCCAGGACTGGGCATAAAGATGATTTTCATGCAAACTCTCCTTATCCACTTGCAAACACTGAGGCTCTGTTCTTGTCCATGTAGTAGATTTCTGTATGTGATTTAGAGTTTATAAAGTGTTTATAGGATTTTCCAGTTGTATTTGTGTCTTACAACAATCCTCTGATATAGGCAGGGCAGATTTTTTTTTTAATTATTTTAAATTCCTATACCATAAAATTCACTTTCTTAAACTATGCAATTCAGTGTTATTTTATTTTGCCTTTTTTTTTTTTAGCATTTTCACAGAGTTGGGCAAGGATCATAATCATCTAATTCCAGAAAATTTTCATCTCTCCAAAAAGAAGCTACATATCCATTAGAAGTTACTCCCCATTCCTGCCTCATCTAGCCCCAAACTCTGGCAACCTTTAATCTTCTCCCCATCTCTATGGATTTGCCCATTCTGGACATTTCAAGGCTTCCCCTGCATTTCAACTGGTAAAGAATCTGCCTGTCTCTCTAGGCAGGAGACCCTGGTTCAGTTCCTGGGTTGCAAAGATTCCCTGGAGAAGGGATAGGCTACCCATTCCAGTATTCTTGGGCTTCCCTGGTGGCTCAGATGGTAAAGAATCCACCTGTGATGCAGCAGACCTGGGTTCAATCCCTGGGACGGGAAGATGCCCTGGAGGAGGGCACGGCAACCCTCTTCATTATTCTTGCCTGGAGAATCCCCATGGACAGAGGAGCCTGGCGGGCTGCAGTCCAGGGGGTCCATACCCATCAGAAGCTACTCCTCATGCCTGCTTCATCTCTTACTCTCAGACTCTGGCAACCATTAACCTTCTCTCCATCTCAATGGATTTGCCTGTTTTGGACATTTCATATAAGTGGGATCACAAGATGTGGCACTTAGTGACTGACTTCTGTCATTTAGCACAACATTTTTAATGTCCAGCCATATTGCAACCTGCATTAGTATTTCATTCATTTTACTGTTGAACAATATTCCATTGTATGTGCTGTATTAGTCGTTCAGTAGTGTCTGACTCTTTGCAATCCTTTGGACTGTAGCTCACCAGGCTCCTCTGTCCTAGGGATTTCCCAGGCAAGAGTACTAGAGGGGTTGTCATTTCCTACTCCAGGGGATCTTCCCGACCCAGGAATGGAACCCACATCTCTTGCACCTCCTGCATTGCAGGAGATGCTTTACCTGCTGAGCCATCGGGGAGGCCCATTCCATTGTATGGATGGACCATATGTGTTTATCCATTAATTAACCGATGGACATTTGGGTTGTTTCCACTTTGGGGCTACTGTAAATAATGCCACTATGAACATTAGTGTAGAAGTTTTTATGTGGACATTTGTTTTCAGTTTTCTTGGATAGATACCCAGGAGTGGAATGGCTGGATCATATAGCAACTCTATGTATAAGTTCTGAGTAACTGTCAGACTCTTTTTCCATATAAAATGTGCCATTTTACATTCTCACTGCAATGTATGAGGTTTCCAATTTCTTCACGTGCTCACCAGTACTTTTCTTTTTACCATTGATATGATTCAAGACACATTTTATTACCCCCATTTCACAGATAAAAAAGGATGGTGCTACACAGCAATTAAGTATAAAAGCCACGGCTCAAATAATAGTTTTCAAATTCTTAGACCAGATTTTTCCTGTGATAAACAAAGTCATTTTGAAACCATTTATGTGTTATAAGGCATAGACTGATGCTCTTAAAAAACTCAGGTGTGATAACTCAGGAAGTGTATGAATTTTACAACACACATCTCACAGATGCATGTGTGTGTGCACACTGCACACACGTTCACATCTATGGAGGTGTGCCCATCCATTGTGTTACTGGTTTAATAAGGTACTCAACAGAATACCAATGTGTTAATAGCAATGAGAAGCTTTCAAAGAAGCTGAACTTAAATTACAGCAACAACTTTGATGTTGAGAGAAGATGATTTGTTAGCATTAAAATTTTGCCTTTGGAGTTCTTCAGATCGATTAAGAGTGTGATTCTAGCTTGTGGTTCAAAAGATGTGGACAATTTTACTCATGCCAGCAGATCCGGGTTATTCTAGAAAGCAGCACAGTATTGTCTAAAGCTGAAGTAACTGAGTTTTTATTTTTTATTTTATTTTATTTTACTTTACAATACTGTATTGGTTTTGCCATACATTGACATGAATCTGCCATGGGTGTATACGAGCTCCCAATCCTGAACCCCCCTCCCACCTCCCACCCCATATTTCTTAAATTGTCACAAAGCAGAGTATCTTTAAAGTTTCTTTAGTGTATAGGTCATCAGAAAAATACATATTTGAAACTTAGGCATTCCTTTGATTACTATTTCAGACAAATCTGTCAAACTTAGAAATGCTGTCATACAGCTTATGTGAACAGAACAATAAAATTGACAGTGTTTGGCCCCCAAATTAGTCCTTGACAATTTTTTAATGGAGCTAATATAGATATATTTTGAGTGTCACAACAGCATCCCCTCACTTGTCATAGAAAATGGGCTAAATGTATTTTCTTGTTTAACAGCAAAGAAGGGTGTTGATGAAATATGTCAGAGCCCTCACACCAAATGAAAATGTCTAGGCTGGGAGAAATCAACTTCACAAGACAGTGAAGACTGTATTTTGAGAGTTTCCCCCCTTTTATTGAAATAAAAACAATCAAATGTGAAAAATAAGTGAAGGCATTGACATAAACATAGAATTGTTCATTTCAGATGCTTATTCATCTTGTTTCACATTAACACTATCACAGTGAACAGTTAGAATACATCTCTAAGTAATTTATAGCAAGTCTATGATGTTACATTTTGGTGATAATGTCACTGCTGCTACTGCTAAGTCACTTCAGTCGTGTCCAACTCTGTGCGACCCCATACACGGCAACCCACTAGGCTCTGCCATCCCTGAGGTTCTCCAGGCAAGAACACTGGAGTGGGTTGCCATTTCCTTTTCCAACGTATGAAAGTGAAAAGTGAAAGAGAATTCGCTCTGTCGTGTCCAACTCTTCACGACCCCATGGACTGTAGCCTACCAGGCTCCTCCATCCATGGGATTTTCCAGGCAAGTGTACTGGAGTGGGTTGCCATTGCCTTCTCCGGATAATGTCACAGGTATATAGTATTAGGGAGAGTTCTGCTGAATTTGATTTTAAATAATTCTCCTAAGTAATGGCTTACTGTATTCAAATATGTGCTCACTGAAAACATGGGCTTCCCTGGTGGCTCAGCTGCAAAGAATCCACCAGCAATGCAAGAGATGCAGTTCAATCCCTGGGTCAAGAAGATCTCCTAGAGAAGGAAACACAATCCACTCCAGGATTCTTGCCTGGGAAATCCCATGGACAGAGGGGCCTGGCTGACTACAGTCCCTGGGGTCACAAAAGAGACACAATTTAGTGACTAAGCAACCACAACAATTGGAAATGTTGGCAAGTGTGTGCTTTCTTTTATCTGTTGCCTGATGCATTTGGTTTTTAGTTACACAGAGGAAGAAATGCTTGCACAGCTTTCTCTGTATTGTTCAGAAGAAGGTTTCTAATTACTTGTAATTTTTAAAATATGTTATATGGTAGTTGAGTTAGTTAGAATTCCAAGTAACAAAATAAAATCAGAACCTTAGATTTAGATTTTTTTGTAAAGAAAAACTGTCAGAATGCCTTTTTCCAGGAATGTTATGCTTTTCTGTCCAAAAAAAAAAAGAGTAAATTCTGCGACGATGCACATAAAGTTGTGAGAAGGAGAGAAAGTGTCTGCCTAGTCAGTCACGTAAGTCAGACCAATCTGGGCATCAGTGAGATATCAAACCAACAAGCACTCCTTGCCTCAAAGCCTTTCACGCCTCAAGATCCCACTGAAAATCCTTGTTCAGTATACTGGCTTACCAGATATATAAACCATCACTTCCAGATTCTACCTTTGTGCTGCTGGTAAATGGGCAGTAATAAGACTATCTTACTATTGTTAATATGTCTTAGATCTAATGCTTATAGCATGAACAAGGTAGATCATTAATGTTACAGAAGAAAAGAAATAAGCTTTCCCCCAAAGAATAAATACGGTATGGTATTGGAAGAAAGCTAGCCTTCCTGTCTCTCTCACTTTGACCCACAAATACCCACGAATAGATATGACTGAAGTAGTGACGATTATACATAATCAGATACACAAATCTCTGTAAAATTTAGACCAGAAAATATTGATAGAGTCCCTACTCTCCCCTGAAAGGCATCACCAAGAACCCTTAGTTTATGCAAACAGTACAGAGGTATTTCTTTGATTTTTCCAAGAGGAAACTGAATTCAAATGTAGTTTGTACCATTGCATACGGTTTGCAGCACTCTGCTAGGCTCTTGTGTGTTAGATTGTGAGGTATGTAGATTCACACTCATTTTAAAATAATGTAACTGATCTACAAGCAGTTGTGGTCAATTCTACAAGGTCTGAGGGACCCTCCCTGAGCTGTCTTGCCTGTACTCTTAATGCTGGATCAGCCTATGGGCAGAGAAGCACGTGCCCAGCATGTGATGGCAAAGCAGAGACACCAGAAGCTGTGCATTTCCTATCAGGACAACCGTGTGAGACAGTTTTTATGATAGTTCAATTTAAAGAGAAAACGACAGCTATAACTGAGGGGAAATCAGAGTGTTATTGGGTTCCCTTGCAACTTTTTTCACTCTCTAGCACAGTTTTCATTTTTAAATACGTTTACTATGTCTGGAACCTCTAAAGGCTCTATTCATGAAATTCTGTTTTTACAGTTGGGAACACATACAAGGTTGTTAAATAGTTTTTGCAATTGCATCTATGACTCCTAAAAAACAAAGATGTATATACTATATACACACAATATATATGCTATATACATAGTATTTCATATATGAACACATATATATCATATAATGTACATATGATATATATACATACATATATAGTATTAAAATACATATATAACCAAATTCTGTAGTAATTGACAAATAAGTGTAGTTCTAATATCCATGTTGGTTGATATTTTTTATCTATGTTAAGAATAAGACAAAAACAAAATAACAAGGATATATATCAAAACTTTGACTCACTTGTCAATATGTGAGCAGCTTCTTTGTCGAATAGAATAATGGTTTTCAAATACTGGAGAAAGAGTTCTGTGATTTCTTGTGGTTTTCACAATGTAACAGCTATAGACACAACACACTTAATCTGCTTTATTAACATTTTTCATCATTTTTCTTAAGTCAAAATAATTGACAAAACAATAAAGAAAGCCCAAGTTACACATTTGCTGATTTCTGCGGTATAAATTCTCTCATCCTGGCCAATTTAAAGTGATTTATGCAATGTCACTGAACATGGAATTGGGAAGAGAGGTAAGGCAGCCACCGTCATACAGCATTTCTACGATTTGGTTATCATAGACATAAATAAACTCAAGATTACAGACAATAGTAAAATGTAATAAAATTATTAAGACTGATATGTGTCAATATATAAAATTTTGTCAATATATAAAATTTAATTTTGTATAATTTGCTTTTAATATAGGCTATGTTTTACCCATTGGCTTATAAAATTCATGGAATTGTATCTGTTAAGTCAATATAAGCCAGTACTACGGCAGGTATATACATAATTTAAGATATGTCTATATTGACCTATGTGTGCCTGTGCATATGTGAGAGTATACTTTTTTCCTGCAAATGCACAAAACTGCCAAGAAAAATAACTGAAGGAGCTGAAGGAAATGAAAGAGCACATACTGAAAGAGGATTGTGTCAATTCTGCCAATAAAGGAAGCCTCCACCGTGATTCCACTATCTAAACATGGGTCAAAACGGTTCTGCAACTGAACAATAAACACACAATCCTCAGCCTACTGTCCTTTTCATTCACATCCCCCAAAGAAGCAAAATATTCTGCCTCTATTCTTATTTTACTAGAGCCATTAGGTTTAAAAATCCTTGGGCTTTGGAGCAAGACAAAGCTCTGGTTAAGAGTCTCAATTCTATTAACAAAGGGGAAATAGGGGGAGGGATAAACTAGGAGTTTGGAATTAACATACACACTATGATGTATACTACACATAAAACAGACGACCAATGAGGACCTACAGTATAGCACAGGAAACTATACTGAATATTGTGTAATAACCTATAAAGGAAAGTAATCTGGAAAGATTGTGTAGGGATATGCTTTATATGCATGTGCTTTTGAACTGTGGTGTTGGAGAAGACTCTTGAGAGTCCCTTGGACTGTAAGGAGATCGAGGAATCCCACCCGTGACAAGGTCATGCGGCAGAAATCTGATGGGCAAGGCGAGTCAGATCTCAGGTTTTCCCCCTGGTATTTCCTGAGCATGTACCCCAGAAATAAGAATATGCCTGCCTTATTGTATTGTACTTTTCCACTCTTCTGACACACTCTGGAAAAAGTCAACTCAGGGCTTTTGTCTTCTGCATTTGAAAAAGTGTTTCAATACAAAAACCCCTCTGATGGCTTTCTAGCCTGCCTGCAGGACTCATACAGCTGCGCATGTGATTGAGGACTCCCAACCGGAGGCACAGGAAGCTTAAAACATCCTAGGAATGTAGGGGCTTCAGAGGAGTCAAAATCATGAGAATAGGTCTGATTAAAGGTTTCATTTGTTGAGCCAATACTTGCTGCCAAATTTTCATATCTTTTATTTGTAGACATAGTTGGTATATAGAAAAACAGGTAGTAGACCTGGTATTAGCAACATTAGATCTTTGAGTTAAGCATTTTCTTTGTTATAACCCACTGCACCTTTGTTCTACACGAATGTAACTTTATTTAGTACTTTGAGGGTGATGCAGAGTAAAGAAAAACACTTCTAGGGAAAAGGAGTTTTCTGGTTTATAGACAATTATCCAGGAAGAGAGCCATAAAAATGTTAACAGGCCTCTTGGCCAGAAGATAATGTAAACCACCTGAGACCTTTTGTATACGGTAGGGTATGCAAAAAGAAAGCCTGGTCTCAGTGAGGGTCAGGACTGCTGCCCCTGCATAACTCTCCATATTCCATTATTTCTTTATGTACAACTCGGGGGTATATAAGCTGATTTTGAAAAATAAAGTTTTGGGAATCTTGCACCGATACTGGGCTTCCCCATGTCATTCTTTTCTCCCCTTTTTTGGCTGAATTCCCATCTGGAGTGGGAAGGCTCGCCATGTCTACTTACTTGTCCTGGCTGCTAAGATTCACAGGAAAGGTAACCTAAGATGGGGCACCCTTTGATATTCAAATGGGCACCTAACGTAGATGGTGCAAACCTCTTGTCTCGAGGTTTTATTGGTTTTCTCAGTAAACCAAGTTATTCAGAATCCTTTTCTCCGCCTAAATTTCCTACTATACTATTTCTTCCTAATCTAATCTTATATCTCTAAATAAATAAGTTTTTTCTTGCCAATGCCATCCCTACTTCGAATTCCCTGCATCTACCGGGGCTGGACACCGGCAATCCATCCAGTCCATCCTAAAGGAAATCAGTACTCATTATAAGGACTGATGGTGAAGCTGAAACTCCAATAGTTTGACCACCTCATGCAAAGAACTGACTCACTGGAAAAGACCCTGATGCTGGGAAAGATTGAGGGCAGGAGGAGAAAGAGACAACAGAGGATAAGATGGTTGGATGGCATCACCGACCTGATGGACATGAATTTGAGCAAGCTTCAGGAGTTGGTGACAGACAGGGAAGCCTGGCATGCTGCAGTCAATGGGGTCAAAAAGAGTCGGACATGACTNTGGCAATCCATCCAGTCCATCCTAAAGGAAATCAGTACTCATTATAAGGACTGATGGTGAAGCTGAAACTCCAATAGTTTGACCACCTCATGCAAAGAACTGACTCACTGGAAAAGACCCTGATGCTGGGAAAGATTGAGGGCAGGAGGAGAAAGAGACAACAGAGGATAAGATGGTTGGATGGCATCACCGACCTGATGGACATGAATTTGAGCAAGCTTCAGGAGTTGGTGACAGACAGGGAAGCCTGGCATGCTGCAGTCAATGGGGTCAAAAAGAGTCGGACATGACTGAGCAACTGAACTGAACTGAAATATATATATATATAATCTGAATCACTTTGCTGTATATATGTGACCTGATACTAATACAGCATTGTAAATTAGTTTGACTTCATAAAAAACAAACAAAAAGAGTCCTAATTTGTATTGATGTTTGGTGTAATGGACATGGTGAAGTATCACTGAGGACAGAAGTTGGCAGTCCCCTAGTTCTTGACTGAGGAGGGTGACTTACCCAAGATCATGCCCTTTCCTGGATACAGTCTGCAACCAATGACTGTGGTTAAAGGTTTAGACTTTTCGTACCAACCTGCAGGCTTCCCAAGGGGTGGAGTGGTAAAGAATCTGCCTGTCCATGCAGGACAGGTTCAATCCCTGGGTCATGAAGATGTCCTGGAGTAGGAAATGGAAACTCACTCCAGTGTTCTTGCCTGGAAAATTTCTGCATTGTCACCTGACGTCCTCCTGTGACCCATTCCACCTCCTTTCCCTTCTGTGTAAGTCTATCACAAAGGCACTTCCCTATTAACCTTCTGCACATGAGACAACATACTAGAGAGCTTCACAGGGCCACAACCCGCAACAATTGGCAAAGCAACTGTGGAATAATAAAACCCATAAACAAACATCTTTAATTAAAAAAAAAAAACATTATGTGGGCTCTATGAGTTTCTCATTTTTTTACATTTTTAAATAATGTAGAATTATTTCTCATTTCTAGGTCATTTCTAAGAGATCACAAGTATGAACTAAATGAATATATTTTCATGTAATATTTCAAAACATATTACATTTACTTCCAAACACTTAAACAATAAACGTCAATTATTCACAGATTCTTTCAAAAAATTGAAAAGAGGTAACACTTAACTTATTCTATGACAGCCTAACCAGACAAGTCATTACAATAAAGGCAAACTACTAAGATCTCTCATGAATACAGATGCAAAAATCCTCAAAAATATCTGGAAAATAAATTCGACAATACATAAAAGTAATTAAATTTATCCTAAAATGGCAAGGCTTATTTAATATTCAAAAAACAAGTCATGTAATATACCATACAAAATAGAAAGAAAACAAACTTAGCTTATCTTTGTCTTTCTTGACCTCGACAGTTTTGAAGAGTATTGATTTATTATTTCTCTGAACTTGCTTCCTTTAGTGTTTACCTGACGATTTCTTGTAACTGAACTGAAGTTATGTTTTTGGCAAGAATATCTCAACAATGAGGAAATGATCTCTTTATTCCATCATATCAAGAGGCTCATGATTTTGATATGTCTTATCCCTGATAGTTAATTTTGATCAACTGCTTAAGGTGGTATCGGCTGGGTTTCTCCACTCTAAAGTTAATACTTTTTCTTTAATATTTAATACAAGTCTTGAGGGAGCTAATTATAGTTTTGTTGATGGAAAAAAAAATAATAGAACTTAACCTTTTGCATTAAGCATGGACCTGATGGAGAAATGGTTTTATTTTAAGGAGTAGAATATGTCACTTATTCTTTATTCAGACTGCTGACCACTTCCATCTCCCTGTGGTATCAAAACATTCCAACAAATTTCAAGCATTTGGTACAGATTCTAGCTCTTCCACTTTAGTAAGGAAATATCCATAGTACATAATTTTCACAAAGAGTCATTTTCGGATTTTCACTGTTTTGAAGACCTTCTGTAGTGGTTTGTCTCAGCTGTTCCTCCAGACAGATTTCTGATCAACTATCAGATGTCCAACAAACCTTATCTGTAGAAAAAGCTCTTGTGACCTCTTTATAGGGCCAGTCAAGTAACCATTTATCTTTTTAAGTGTATTAATATGTTAACTGAGATCTGTTATTACCATTTCATAGAAATATCATTTGCTGGATATACTCAGCTCTCTTGCCTTCTGAGCTTCTCAAAGATTCAGGAATCATAAAAGTAAGGTAAAAAAAAAAAAATAATAGAATGATGGTGAGATAATTTCCCCAAAATACAATAACAATAAAAGCTGCAGCATCTAGAAATGCTGTGAAACCATTTAATAACAACAGTGAAAATTACTACTAGTAGAATGCAAGCTCCATAAGGGCCAACATATCCCAACAACTTGGAACAGTGATTGAAACATGTCTGTTGCTCAATGCATGTATCATGGACAAATCACCATTAATAAACCTTACCAGGTAGTCCCCTAGGCTTTCTATAAGTACTGTTTCATTTTAGCTTCATGGAAACTCTAGGATGTATATACTAATATGATGAATCACTGTTTTTCATATTTTTTAAACATCTAAGTTTGTTTTATTATGGAACATTTCAAACAGGCACAAAAAATAGAGAAAACATTACACAGTGGACTCCCTGTATCTGTNAACCCGCAACAATTGGCAAAGCAACTGTGGAATAATAAAACCCATAAACAAACATCTTTAATTAAAAAAAAAAAAAAAAACATTATGTGGGCTCTATGAGTTTCTCATTTTTTTACATTTTTAAATAATGTAGAATTATTTCTCATTTCTAGGTCATTTCTAAGAGACCACAAGTATGAACTAAATGAATATATTTTCATGTAATATTTCAAAACTTATTACATTTACTTCCAAACACTTAAACAATAAACGTCAATTATTCACAGATTCTTTCAAAAAATTGAAAAGAGGTAACACTTAACTTATTCTATGACAGCCTAACCAGACAAGTCATTACAATAAAGGCAAACTACTAAGATCTCTCATGAATACAGATGCAAAAATCCTCAAAAATATCTGGAAAATAAATTCGACAATACATAAAAGTAATTAAATTTATCCTAAAATGGCAAGGCTTATTTAATATTCAAAAAACAAGTCATGTAATATACCATACAAAATAGAAAGAAAACAAACTTAGCTTATCTTTGTCTTTCTTGACCTCGACAGTTTTGAAGAGTATTGATTTATTATTTCTCTGAACTTGCTTCCTTTAGTGTTTACCTGACGATTTCTTGTAACTGAACTGAAGTTATGTTTTTGGCAAGAATATCTCAACAATGAGGAAATGATCTCTTTATTCCATCATATTAAGAGGCTCATGATTTTGATATGTCTTATCCCTGATAGTTAATTTTGATCAACTGCTTAAGGTGGTATCGGCTGGGTTTCTCCACTCTAAAGTTAATACTTTTTCTTTAATATTTAATACAAGTCTTGAGGGAGCTAATTATAGTTTTGTTGATGGAAAAAAAATAATAGAACTTAACCTTTTGCATTAAGCATGGACCTGATGGAGAAATGGTTTTATTTTAAGGAGTAGAATATGTCACTTATTCTTTATTCAGACTGCTGACCACTTCCATCTCCCTGTGGTATCAAAACATTCCAACAAATTTCAAGCATTTGGTACAGATTCTAGCTCTTCCACTTTAGTAAGGAAATATCCATAGTACATAATTTTCACAAAGAGTCATTTTTGGATTTTCACTGTTTTGAAGACCTTCTGTAGTGGTTTGTCTCAGCTGTTCCTCCAGACAGATTTCTGATCAACTATCAGATGTCCAACAAACCTTATCTGTAGAAAAAGCTCTTGTGACCTCTTTATAGGGCCAGTCAAGTAACCATTTATCTTTTTAAGTGTATTAATATGTTAACTGAGATCTGTTATTACCATTTCATAGAAATATCATTTGCTGGATATACTCAGCTCTCTTGCCTTCTGAGCTTCTCAAAGATTCAGGAATCATAAAAGTAAGGTAAAAAAAAAAAAATAATAGAATGATGGTGAGATAATTTCCCCAAAATACAATAACAATAAAAGCTGCAGCATCTAGAAATGCTGTGAAACCATTTAATAACAACAGTGAAAATTACTACTAGTAGAATGCAAGCTCCATAAGGGCCAACATATCCCAACAACTTGGAACAGTGATTGAAACATGTCTGTTGCTCAATGCATGTATCATGGACAAATCACCATTAATAAACCTTACCAGGTAGTCCCCTAGGCTTTCTATAAGTACTGTTTCATTTTAGCTTCATGGAAACTCTAGGATGTATATACTAATATGATGAATCACTGTTTTTCATATTTTTTAAACATCTAAGTTTGTTTTATTATGGAACATTTCAAACAGGCACAAAAAATAGAGAAAACATTACACAGTGGACTCCCTGTATCTGTAGGTGCAGAACCTGTGGAGATGGGCAGCTGACAGTACTGGGTCATTTTATATTAGGGACTGAGCATCCTTGAGTTCTGGTGCCTGTGGGGGTCTTGGAACCAAACCCTTGAGGATATGGAAGGATGTCTATAATAAATACCCATATACCCATCTATTCCTGTTACAGTAATCATTTATTGATATGTGTCATCTCTTCTGTTTATAGTGTTATTCAAGAATATTCAATTCCTCTGCAGAATAAGATATATATGGGATGTATGAAACTCATGTAGTGAGTAATGATTAAAAACTAAGAAGGTAGATTTTGAGGTACAGGTAGGATTCACAGAATGTCAAATACTTTTCTAAGTTAATAAACTCTAAGATATGACCAGTGATAGAAGGGATGAAACAAACAAAAGTGTCATCTCTAAACAGAAAGAGACAATAAGACCAAGTCATGAGCATGAACCATGCCGGCTCTAGGAGGGGATCACCTCCAGTGATATGAGCTCTAAAGTTACTTTCAATTTCTGATACCCATCATTGTCTTGCTTTGTACTACGTCTGCTCTGACTTAGAAATACAGATGCTGTCCATCAACTAACTGATGAGCCGGCAGCAGCCGGTGCCCTTGCTCCTGTGCGTTTATGATGGAGCAGGTGTGTGTTGTTGGCCCTAGATACTCGCCATCTGCCATGTTTCCTGCTCAAACTTCAACTCCAGTCTTCATATCCAGACTGTAATAGATAAGGCTGAGTTGACAGAGAGAGAAGGCATGCAAACACTGTGTAACCACAAATAATATAGGTGGTCCCTCCACTGCTTGTCACCCAGCCCAAATGCATTAAACTACCCCCTCTCTGTCCCCTAGTTTATTTTCCCTCAATTGAAAAAACTATGTCGGTCATGATGCCTAGTTTGGGCTATAAGCTTTTCTGTTGTGTAGCCTTCAGGATAGCTTGCAACAAGGAAACTCCCCAAACAATGGACTCACAAGAAATGAAGAGACTGCACTAAGGTTATTCAGCTAAAATATCAGCAATTAATATACTCCTCTATGTAAGCCCTAATTATAACCACAACACTATACCATTTTCATGAAACACCTTCCAAGCAAAAATTTCACCCTTTAGACATTTTACAAGTGTGTGTGTGTGTGTGTGTGTGTGTGTGTGTATGCGTGCGCGCGCATGCACTTTAAAAACAAAGATAGCTAGGGTGTAACTTGAACCCAATCTGTAACAAATCTTCCATTAAAAAAAAAATCCTGTTTGCAACTCTATTGAATTGTACATAAACAAGTCTAGAGAGCTTTCTTGATACTGAGAAATTTATTTTTCCTTTAAAATTTTTATTGGCTTTATTTGTTTTGCTCTTTTAGTATCTCAGTTGAACAGCTCAAGAATAGCTTAGATCCCATTCACTGAAACTGCTCTTCTAAAAAAAATCATATGTCAACATTTGCAAGAAAAAAATGCACAGTTCAAAGCCATTGCCTTTGCTCTACACTATTGGCTCTCTGGATGTATGTAAAAATTGCCCATTGTTCAAACCAAATGGCAAGCCTGGGACTCTGTGGTCCATGTTTTGAATTGACTGTTTCCTCATGATACAGTGATCTAATAACTGCTTCTCAGGTCTGGGAAAAATAAAACATTCAAGACAAAAGCTTGCATTGCAAATCTGCTTTCTGTTTCCATACAAATTTCACTATAATATACTTTCTTTGACAGTGTCCTTGGCTAGTATTTCCTCTGAAAGACACTGTTGTAGAAACTAGTGATGATATTCCTGAGAATGTTCTCTTGTCTGATAAAAGAACTGAAAGTTGCTAAGCTGACAAATCTAGCCAAATTGAGATATTTTATACTTTCACTTTTAAATATATTTTCCTTTTTCTTTGCTGGTAGATTTCCATAAGCAGAATGTAAAAGTGACTAAAAATAAGTCTTGCAACATTGTGAAAATCCCTAAGTCGTGTCCGATTCTGAGAACCCAATGGGCTGTAGCCTGCCAGGCTCCTCTGTCCATGGGATTCTCCAGGCAAGAATACTGGAAAGAGCATTCATTCCATTCTCCATGGGATCTTCCTGACCCAGGGATTGAACCCAGGTCTTCTGCATTACAAGAAGATTCTTTACCATCTGAGCCACCAGGAGGAGATGAAACAAAAAGTTTCAGATACTCATATAGAAAGGAATGATATTGTAAGACTGTTGAAAAAAACGTAAGATAACATATCACCTAAAATTTTTAAAGAAGATAATTTGAAAGAATTCTTATAATGGAATAAAACCAAAAGTAGCCTTATAAACAAATGGCTCTGCCAAAATGCATCTCCTAACTGATGAATGATTTTACATACTTGCAACTTTAGGTGGCCAACTTTTTTGCAGTTTGCATGATGAATCACAATTTGGTGTTATGAAATGTTGAGAACAAATTCAACCCAGGTGACTTTATATTGTGATACTATTTATACACTATTGAAGTGTTAACACTCACTTCCATAATTCTATGCATTCCAGAGAATTTCACACTCTCATTAATTACCATCTTTATAACATCTACATCACACTATACTTAAGAAGCAGAAATTTGGATGGTTGAATTCAAGAATAAAAGTCTTTAGACAGCTTGTGTCTAGCATAGTAATCTATCAGGATGGAGGCTCAGCTGCCCACGGATATAACCTGCTTGAAAATGTGACTCTTGGGCTACCCTCCTTTCTCTTTCTCACTTTTTTTCTCTGACAGTTCTTCCTGTTTTCCTCCTAAATAATGTATTTGTATTTGTACACAAATACTTCTCTCAGGGTCTGCTTCCAAGGGAACCCAAATAATATACCAATTTTCAAAATCAACATAGTGAGTGTAATATGAAAGAGATATAAAAGGAAAGTGACAGAGTAAAATTCTGTTTTTTCAACATGTAAAGACTCTGGTACACTTACATATTGCCTAATGCAGTATGTAAGGAATTAAGCAGCATATTATGGAGTAGTCTACTGGTTGCTTCCCTACCTGGAATCATCCTCCAGAGAACATTTGCAGATGCAGACTCAAACAGGTGGGATGTATTGCCCACCATAAGTGCCACAGTCATCATGACTGACTGATTTTCTCTGGGAAAATTCTCGGCAAACTAAGCACAGTCCCCAGTTCACTTCAGTTCAGTTGCTCAGTCGTGTCTGACTCTTTGTGACCCCATGAATCACAGCACGCCAGGCCTCCCTGTCCATCACCAACTTCCAGAGTTCACTCAGNCCCTCTTAGGCCCTGTCTCTTATACACATCTCTGCGACAGGACCAAAGCCACGCAGGACGAACAGGAACGCGGGGCGACGCGAGAGCAGGCGGCGCGTGCCGGGCGGTCAGGGAGCGGCGGGCGTTGAGCCGGGACCAGAATGACAAGCAGCAGCCAGAGGAGGAGGCCTCCGGGAAGGATGCTCAGTCTGGGAGCAGCAGCGGCTCGCGTCAGTTCCTAAGGCCGAGCCAAGCTTTAGAAAGCCCGGGGAGGGCAGGGAAGGCCGGCTGGCTGGGGGCGAGCTCGGGGGGGCCCGGGGCACCTCGGCCTGCAGGGCCCCTGCACGGCCTCAGAGTTTGTGCTGAGCACCCCGGGGGCCTCCAGGTGGCTTGGAACGGAAGGGAGACCTGAGAGCATCCAGATTCTCAAAAGCTTCCCGCTGCCGTGAGGGCAGGGCGCCTGGGAACGCGCGCAGGAGGGCGCGGGCGTGCGCCCGGGTGGGCGGCGTGGCGTGCTGGCTGAGCGCTCAGCGGAGGGCGTGCACGGGCGCAGGGGCCCCTGAGACGCGCAGCCCGGGGACGACCAGACGCGGAGGAAGGAGACGGCTGCGTTCCAAGTCTTAGGTTTCAGAGGCGAGAGAACGGAACCCCAGAGCGGCGGAGCGATTTGCCCGAAGTCACTCAGCTTGAATGTGTGAAGGCAGGATCCAAGCGGATCGTCTCTCTCCAAATCGCCTTTTCTTTTTCAGTGGAGGAGAGTTGCTTTCCACTGCTGTATCAGCCTGCTGCACAGCAAAGTGGCCCGGCCGTGTGTACACAGTCCACACACATCCCCGCTTCTGTGGATTGCCTCCCCTCTTAGGCCACCGCGGAGCCTGGGCAGAGGCCCCCAGCCCTGCAGCAGGTGCTCATCACCTGTGCTCCTCACTGCCCGCCTCCTGCCCATCCCACCCCTGCCTTCTCGCTCTGCTACCCACGCGCTTGTTCTCTCGAGGTCTGTCTCTACACTGGCTTTTCAAATAAGATCATCCATGGTTTTTCCTGTGGTCACGTGTGGATGTGAGAGTAGGACTGTGAAGAAGGCTGAGCGCCGAAGAACTGATGCTTTTGAACTGTGGTGTTNTGCAAAATTCTCCAAGCCAGGCTTCAGCAATACTATTGTGTAGGCCAATGAATAAACATTCCAATTTTTATTTGAAAATGGGTTCACGTGCAAGATGATATGATAATATGACTGAAGAGGTGCTCTGGTGAGAGAAGTAAGTCGAGTGGAAGAATGAGTAGTTTATTATGAGTAGGAGAGTATTGTAGAGAAGTCTCTAAAGACCTCAGAAAAGGGTGATGTCTAGAATGTGACCATCACATAGTTATAATGGACAGGATGATACCAAGAAAGAACAAGAAAACAAGTCTTCATATCCCAATGGGAAATCCCACTCACTGACTAGGCAAACTTGTTCAAATTACTTTTCCTCTCTTCTCTGTAAAAAGCAGAATAATATTTACTTTTCAACTTAATAATGGGGAATAAATTAGCTATTATATGTGAAAGCATCCACACAGTACCTGGAATGTTGTACGTGAACTCCAACTTCACTGATTATCATTAATACTTAGAGTTAATTGTATTCACAGTGTATATAAATAGCATAACAATAAGCTCTTTATATTTAATCAATATTTCATCATTACACTCTCAAAATTCCTAACTATTCTTAGAAACTGATTATGTCAGAATTTATACTTTCCTGGCTTCTTTACTTCTACTATTTCTGGGACTCCTGGTTTTCTCTTTCTTCAACTCTTTCTTTCCCCCCAGATATTTGAGTAATTCTTTCAGAGATGATCTGTAGCTGAGGTTTTCTAAGTCACTGGATTTTTCAAAAACTTTTAGTTTATTCTCATTTCAGAATGTTAGTTTTCCAGGATCTATGACCCTAGGTTCAAATTAATTTTTCTCTCAGAATTTTGATAATTTTGCTTCATTTACTTCTACCATGAGAAAAAGCCAGTTTGATTTTTATACCTCCATATATGAGCTAGATTTCTTTTTCTCTCCAGAAGTTCTGTGAACTTCCAATTTATACCCAGAATTCTAAATTCTGTCTAGGTTCTTTTAGGACAGGAATTCTTTTTTCTGTCTTAGTTATGAAGTCATTGCTATTCTTTCCTTTTCTCCATTTGTTCTATAAGTCTTAATAGATGGGTTGCAAATGTCTGAGAGTAAATCTCAATTGTTCTAACTTTCAAATATTTTATCTGCTGCACATTCTAGACTATTTCCTTGACCTATTCTTTGGATCAATGAGTTAACTGTCAGCTGTTTCCTTTCCATTATGCATTTCTTCATTTGAAACTTCTGTTCTTGTTTTAATTTCCAGGAATTTTTTATTTCTCTTCTTGTTAGTACTTCTTTTTTAAAATACTACATGCCTTGTATATAATTCTTTTATCTACCAACTCGTTTACTGGCTATAAACCCTGTTGTTGTCCAGCCTAAGACGCTTATAGCTAGCTCTTCAGTTCAGTTCAGTTCAGTCACTCAGTTGTGTCTTTGCGACCCCATGAATTGCAGCATGCCAGGCCTCCCTGTCCATCACCAACTCCCAGAGTTCACTCANCTTCTTCACAGTCCAACTCTCACATCCATACATGACCACAGGAAAAACCATAGCCTTGACTAGACGGACTTTAGTCGGCAAAGTAATGTCTCTGCTTTTGAATATGCTATCTAGGTTGGTCATAATTTTTCTTCCAAGGAGTAAGTGTCTTCTAATTTCATGATGGATCTGAATTCACTTAATGTATGCCTTTATGTTTTTCTTTGATATTTCTAAAAAGTGAAAGTGTCAGTTGCTCAGTCATGTCTGATTCTTTGTGCCCTCCATGGACCATAGCCCACCAGTCTCCTCTGCCCATCGGATTTCTCAGCAAGAATACTGGAGTGGGTTGCCATTTCCTTCTCCAGGGGATCTTCCCGACCCAGGGATGGAAGCTGCTTCCCTTGCGTCTCCTGCATCAGCAGGTTGATTCTTCAGTGCTGAGCCACCAGGGAAGCCTGGACCATACAAACTATATACATTTTCATCACATTTTTATTTCTGATGCAAATAAGTAATCCCTGTCAGGGTACCTCGAATAAGATTAAAAGATATTTGTAATGCTGTAATTGCTGACTGAATTACATAAACAGACATTTTAACAAGGAATATACTTCTTAGGCAGCTAACAACAGAATTATAGAAATTGCTAAGATGCTCACAGTTTTTTTTTAAATGATAAAAGGTATGATTTTATTTTCCCAACATGATAAAGCAACATATGCTTCCAAATTGAAAATACATACACACACACACACACACACACACAGGAAAAAAAGGAGGAAAAATATTCAGTGTTTTCATGACTCAAAACATATCTATCCACATCATTCTAGCTATTTCACAGTGCTTCTTTTAGAACTGATTACAACAATATCCCACGTCAGACCTACTTTAGACCTTATTTTTTATAAATATTATACATGTTAAATAAAAAACAGATTACATGTTTAACAGAAGAGAATAGTCAAATAGGAAGAGCTGTTCTTAGATACCTAATCATTTTGCATTAATTACAAATCCTATTTACACTTGTTAAACTAAAAAGGGATACTTATTTTTACCCTAACTAGTAGATCTATATGCATTACACACTTTGCAGTCCAGAGGTATTTAAAACAGAAACACACGAAGCAGCTAAATTATTTTCTAAAGCATACTTGCTGTACAACATTTTGAATACACAGAAGACAACATCAGCAACATGTTCTGATAGGATTTTTAACAGTGTTACTGCTTATTTCATCCCAAAAGACTAATGTCTTAGTTCTCTCTACTACAGTACATGGACTGCAAGACACTGCTGTCTTAAAAAGACCCTAAAGAACAACAAATTTAAACTTTTTAATGGAATCATCATTGACAATTTTATTGATGGAATAATACAAAAGGTTTCGTAGGATGGGACCAAGTATCTTTTATTTCTTTGTCTTTTGATCTTCCATTTAAACAGAGAAAAACAGCCATAAATAACCCAGAGATGCAACTGATTTATAAAATTTCATGAAGACAACTCTACCCCTTTCAAATATACCCTAGGGGCTTAAGAATCTACCCGCAGGGTAGGAATCCCTGGAATCCCCTTGGAGTCCTCACTGGGGCTCTAGAAGCCCCCAAAATGCCAAATCCTGCTGGAAACAAATGATGGCATTCATCTAAAGGGCTCAGTTCAGTTCAGTCACTCAGTCATGTCCAACTCTTTGCGACCCCATGAATCACAGCATGCCAGGCCTCCCTGTCCATCACCAACTCCCGGAGTTCACTCAAACTCAGGTCCATCGAGTCAGTGATGCCATCCAGCCATCTCATCCTCTGTCGTCGCCTTCTCCTCCTGCCTCCAATCCCTCCTAGCATCAGAGTCTTTTCCAATGAGTCAATCTTTTGCATGAAGTGGCCAAAGTATTGGAGTTTCAGCTTTAGCATCAGTCCTTCCAAAGAACACAGAGGACTGATCTCCTTCAAGTCATTGCTATTCTGGACGTGGCCGGAGGAGCCATATCTGGTCTTGGCCTGGGAGCTGGAGTGAACACAAAAGGTTAAAGGAGAAATAAAAGGTTCTTCCTATTGTTGAAAGGGAAAATGTCCCTTGGAATTTTCTTGAGATAGAGTAATCTCCTTCCCAGGACACAGCTGATTGCATTTGTAGCTTCTAATACATCTGCCTCTATCATATCATTCCAGTGAAAGCTCTGTGGGCTCATCAGAGGTGTGTGTAGGGCCTCTCACAAACCACTGGCTTTTACTGAAATCTTCATTATTCTTTATGGCATGCACCTGCCAACCTGTTGGAATGCCTTCACTCAAGGAATAAGGCCTAGAACCAGAAGAGCCCACACCCTGGACATATCCCAGCCCCTCCTATGCCAAGACCTTGGTTCATCTTCACTTCTGTGGGTTTGATTTCCCAAGAATTTTCCAATCCAGCATGAACTCTGCCCATGTTAGAATTCTCAACTGAAAAGAAGAGGTCTTTGAAGGCACTTGTTGGTCAAGAAGATCTCCCTATAGATGTTGTTTTTGGCTATAGCCATGCCCTTGCTGGGTACTCTCATTTAATCCTAAACACTTGCTATGACAACAAGGCATCTCACCATTTTGCATCTCCTAGATATCTGGGACAGTGGTTCTCAAACTTGAAGTACATCAAAAGCATCCAGGAGGGCTTGTTACAACCCAGGTTGCTGGGTAACACTCCCAGCGTCTCTGATTCAGTAGGTCTGGGATGAGGTGGAGGTGGGAACCAAGAATTTGCATTTTTAACAAGTTTCCTTGACCCTGGTGTTGCTGTCTGAGGAAACACATGGGTCTAGGAACCAATTATTAGTCTAAACCAATAACGGCAACCTGTAGTTCTCTAACCAAAATTCCACCCATGTCTTGCTACTTCAAGTTTTGACTTGCCACCCACGGTTCTGACCTTGATTTTTGTCAAATGGATTTACGCAACCACTGTGCCTTTAGCTATAACTTTTGGCTTATACACTGTGTTAACAGTCTTGTTCTATTAACCTGTATGGCTTTTCCTGACCTGTCATGCCCATGCCCATCTGTCATACACACTAAGGACAATCTATACTTTGAATAATAATCCCAAAACAAAAGTTTTCTTGTTCAATCTCTACTTTAGTTCTCATAAATTATATCAAACAGCTACAAAGATAAGAGCATTTGGACAAATAGTACAGAGAGCTCATTTTGGATTAAATATCAATAGAACATTAATAACAGAGGCACTGATTGAAATTGTTAAGTTATAAGAAGATCAAAGTGTTCACACACTAATTGAGAACAGTGCTTAAAGAAAGCGTGTTTCTGAAGTGAGTTGAAGAACAAGCTGGCCAAACTGAAGAAGAAAAGCTAAATAAGTAATTTGACGTTACATCAATTCAAGGAAGGGTACATGGAAGGATTAAGAAGTGGTTGGAAAGAAGACATATAAATGGCCAATAAATACATGAAAAGATCCTCATCCTTAGTCATTAAGGGAATGCAAATCAATACCATAATGAGATACAACTTCATACCTACTAGGATGGTTATAATCAAGCCAGACAACAAGAAGTATTAGTGAGTATGTGTACAAATTAGAATCATCATACATTGGTAGTGGGAATGTAAATGTCTCTTTAGAAAGCAGATGATCCCTCGGAATGTTAGAAATAGATTTGTCATATAACCCAGTCACTCCACTCCTAGGTATCTTTCCAAAACAACTGAGAACGCATGTCCACACAAAAACTTGTACACAAATGTTCATAGCAGTATTGTTTATAACAGCTCCATTATAAATGAGGGCTCCTCCAATGGCTCAGCAGGTGAAGATTTCGCCCATTATGCAGGAGACACAGGAGACGCAGGTTTGATCCCTGGGCTGGGAGGATGCCCTGGAGGAGGAAATGTCAATCCACTCCAGTATACTTGCCAGGAAAATCCCACTGAGAGAGGAGCCTGGCATGTTACAGTCCATAGGGTCACAAAAAGTCAGACATGCCTGAAGTGACTAAGCACACTATAAATGTTTATCAATTAATGAATGAGCAACCAAATGTATACCTAAAGAATGAAATACAATTCAGCCATAAAAAGGAATGAAATACTGATATCTACTACTTCACTGGATATTTAAAACATTATGCTAAGTGAAAGATGTCAGTCACAGTAGGCCATGCATTTTATGATTCCATTTATAGGAAAATATCCAAGCTGCCAAAGATGAAAGTGGAGTTGGGGATGGAGAGTAACTAATGAGTACAGGGTTTCTTTGTAAGGTGATGAAAATATTCTGAAATTAGGTAGTAATGGTGATGGCTCAGAAACTCCATAAATATACCAAAATCATTGAATTATAAACTTTAAAAAAAGAAAAGAAAAAGTAACAGCATGGGAACATGCCAAGAAATTCAGGCATAGGGTAGGTAACACATATTTTGAAAAAAGCCGCACAGATACCTGAATGGCTAGTTAATATTAACTCTGTCTAGAATATGAAAAAATCATTAAAAGCAATACTCTAAGACTCAGAAAATGAAGTTTGTCACCCCCTGAAATCTTCCTGTAGGGGTGCTTACAACTGGGCAGGCTCAGGTTGAACTTTTCAGTTAGAATTCCATAGGACAGACCCTCTGTGATTTCATCTCCTACCAACAATTGTCAACACACAGATTAGGAGAGCTACTTGCCATGCAGAACTGCCCATGAATCTGAGGACCAAGAGCCACTTCCATTTTTCAAAAAGCCTGCCTGAATATTTCATTGCAAACTAGTTAATTGTTCTAGCATATAAAATGCTTGTGAGGGTCACAACTAATAAGCAGAGGGAGATAAACTCTGCTTGGTATCACAAACATTCAGTTCTCCATTGGGAGATCTAAAGTCTTTAGATGTGGTTATGTTATACAATCACAGGGCCTTATATGGAGCCATCATACAAAGTATAATGCTTGTTTTACAAATAAACCCTACAGAGAACCATCTTTTTATGAGAAGACTTCAGGTCGAACACTTGTAGGTGAAAGTTACTGTCTTCTTAGCAACTTAAAACAAACCCTTCCCATAAACTTCTAGAAAGATTTTTAGAATCTGTATGTTTTGGTCCTAGGTTTGTTTGCTTTTGTCAATACATAAAAGTCAGAAGTTTTCATATGTGTTTATACATATACATGTATAGTCAGTCTCATGCACAGACCAAAATATATAACTCTGTGATGTGTCTTAAGAAATTAGGAGTTTGGATAATTCTCCCTTCCCACCTTTTCTCTAAGTCTGTGTATAGTCTGTCCTATGAAAAGAGGAGACTGGACTTTTAGAAAAATTCAGATTGTACAAAGAAAATGACAGTTATTCCTCGTTGAATTCTCACCATGTGGCAACCACTGTTCTAACTCTAGGACTATTTTAATCTTTCCATACCTTTGCTATTCACTAAGACCTAGTACTGGAAAGGTGATCTAGTTCTGAGCGAAAATTGAGCAAATGATCTTCGCCCGATTTCTCCTGTTCTGTTCTGCTAAGTCGCTTCAGTTGCTTCCAGCTCATTGTGATCTCATAGATTGTAACCCACCAGGCTCCTCTGTCCATAGGATTCTCTAGGCAAGAATACTGGAGTGGGTTCCCATACCCTCCTCCACAGGAGCTTCTCAACCCAGGGATCAAACCCAGGTCTCTTACGTCTCCTTCACTGGCAGACAGGTTCTTTACCATGACCACCACCCGGGAAGCCTCTTGTCAAGTGTAGCTTAAAAACTTTGGAATTGTACATAAATCAAATAGAAGACTCTGAAAGGTGGGGAGAAGAAGGCAGACACTGGTACCTGACATGGTATTTACTGGGTTTTCTTTTTGCTTCATATATCCTGTTGGGTGCTGGAGGAGCCAGGAACTCAGGATTGCCAACAAGCGGAAATTTAAGAAGTCCAAAGAATGGTCTGCTTTTTCCATCCAGAAAAGCAGGAAAGGCAAACTTAGCAAGATAGAAAGGTTGCCCTACTCCCGACAAAACCAGAGCTCCATCCTGTCCCTTTAAGCCAAGGCCAGGTGAAGAGCCTTGATTCCCACCCTTGCCCAGCTATCATGAGATGCTCCCCATCCAAGTGGATCAGAGGATGAGGCATATTAGGGATCCTAAAATCCCAACTCTGTTCAGCAGAAACAAGGTACCTCTCCCTCCCTAGGGTGTCAAAAGAAGCTGAGAAGGGAACCTGGACCTTCACCCTCAGCTGGCAGGAATGAGGCAGCACCTCCCTTTCCCTGTTGAGATAGCAGAAGAGGCCTCCTAAGACAGATAAGATCCAGAGCTTCATATCATAAAGGATATAATGCAAAAGTACTCATTATATCAAGACCCAGTAAAAATCTCAACTTGAAGTAGAAGAGACAATCAATAGACTCAACAGAGAGATAACAGATGTTAAAAGTTTACAACTGAGATTGTAAAGCAACCATCATAAAGAAAACTTCAATAAACAATGATAAACATACTTCAAATAAATGAACACATAAAAAGTATCTGCAGCAAGAAGATATAATAGAAGATATAAACAACAACACGATGGAAATTTTAGAACCGGAAAATACAATAGGTGAATCAAATCTCAATGACTGGGCTCAACAGCATAACGGACAGGAGAGGGAAGAGTTGGTGAACTTGAAGACAGAACAACAGAAATTACTCAGTCTCAACAGCAGAGAGAAAATAGACTTTAAAAAATGAACAGAGCCTGAGGGACTCGTGGAACCTTTGTATCTTTGGAGTCTTAGAAGGAGAACAAAAAGAAGATAGAGTTTAAAGGTATTAAAAAAATAATGGTTGAAAAATTTCCAAATTTAGTAAAATATATAACCAAAGGATCCATGAAGTGCTGTGAATTCCAAACCAGATAAACTTCAAAGGAAAATTCATGCTAAGACACAACATGAATCAAACTTCTGAAACCTAAAGACAAAGAGACAGTCTTGAAAGCAGCAAAGACAGAAATAAAAACTGTATCTACATAGGGAAAAAACAATTTAAACGATGATAGGTTTCTCCTCAGAAATCGTGAAACCAGAAGGGAAGTGATGAAAGGAAAGAACTATCACATGTAGAATCCTGTATCTAGGAAAATTATCCTTCAGGAATGCAGGAGGAAATGTCATTCTAAAGCAAAGGTAAACCAAGAAACTGTCACCAGCAGACTGCACCTATCCTAAGAATGGCTGAACAAAGTTCTGGAAATAGAGAGAAAACAATAAACCAAGGAATTTTAGAGCATAGGAAAGGAGAAAGAAGAAGTTCAGTAACTCAGTCGTGTCTGAAAAAGAAGAAAAGTAAAAGCAAATATATGGAAGTGCCTGAGAGGACTTGACTAATGAAAAATAAACTATTGATACACGTGACAACGTGGATGAATGTGATCGACTTTACGCTGAATAAGAGAAAGTTGGCAGAAAAGATTGCATATGTACTCTATGTGGTTCCATTTATATTAAGAACAGAGACAATTGATGTAACATAAAAGAAGACACATCAGCACAAATGTTTGCCTTTGAGAGATGGGGACTCACTGTACTGGGCACGAGGAAATTTCTGGTGTGAGGGAAATATTTTCCATACTAATTGGTGTGTATACATTGTCAAGTCATGTGTATACACAACTTGGCAACTGAAAAACAACATATGTTGTCAAAACTCACCAACTTATATACTTAAGATCTTTGCATTTCATGCTATGAATATTTCATCTTGATTAAAAGAAGAGAGTATGGTCATATAGTAAGCAATAGTTTCATTTATGTCAGTTTCACCTATGATTTTGAAAGCAGAACAAAAGCAATGGTTATCTGATAACTTCTTTCCTTATTCATATAGGTCACACTACACATCTCAGAGTACAGCAAATTTTGGATAAACATTAGCTCTTCTAATTCTTCACATTTGGAAATGAACCCATGTACTTAATAAAATATTTATATCTAAACCATAAAATTTGAAGTATTTTATTTAAAGGAATCAAATATTTGCTCGGTAGGAAAATATATATTTTTTTTAATTCTTGCTTTTCATCATGCACAGACGCAGGCAAAGCAAAGCAGTATCTCCTCATTAAAGTAGTTTTCAGAGGGATGCTTAAGAAAATAATTTATACCTGCTGAGCTACTGTTTTCCTCCAAATTGTTTTACTGCCCAGGAAGAAATAACACAAAGCTGACTCATTCCCTGTGGTAGGCTATATTATCCAAATATGGTTACAGTAACGTCTTCCATACCATATGCCCTTCTGCAGTGTGACCTTGCCAAGCCACTCCTTCATCAAAAACTGGGATGTCAATCTCCTTCTGATGAACCTCAGATGGCTGTCTTGACTTGCTGATCACCAATAAAATGTGTTGAAGTGATGCTGAAGGACTTCCCAGGAAAGGTGAGAACAGCCTTACAGATTCTGGCTTGGTCGCTTAGAATACTGACTCTCTGAATGCCCCCTCTAAGAACTCAGTGACATGCTGCAAGAAGCCAAAATCATTCGTGCAGATACTCTAGTGGACAGTCTCAGTAGAGCCCATTCTGTAATCCATCATATCCCAGTCACTAGACATCTGGGTGAAGAAGCCTTCAGATGATGCTAGTCCCTAATCACTCATATTTTCCCCAATAAGGAACCACATGACATGGAACAGAGACAGGCCACTTGAATTATGTAACATGAGATCATGACTGCAGACATGAAATTAAAAGATGCTTGCTCCTTGCAAGGAAAGCTATGACAAACCTAGACAGTATGTTAAAAAGCAGAGACATCACTTTGTTCACAAAGGTCCATATAGTCAAAGCTACGGTTTTGCCAGGAGCCATGTACACATGTGAAAGCTGGACCAAAAAGAAGGCTGAGTGCTAAAGAATTGATGCCTTCAAATTGTGGTGTTGGAGAAGACTCTTGAAAGTCCNTAGATGTGTATAAGAGAACGGTTTTGCCAGGAGTCATGTACACATGTGAGAGCTGGACCAAAAATAAGGCTGAGTGCTAAAGAATTGATGCCTTCAAATTGTGGTGTTGGAGAAGACTCTTGAAAGTCCCTTGGACTGCAAGAAGATCAATCCAGTCAAACCTCAAAGAAATAAACCCTGAATATTCATTGGAAGGACTGTTATTGAAGCTGAAGCTCTAATACTTTGGCCACCTGATGTGAAGAGCCAACTCACAGAGACCCTGATGTTTGGAAAGAGTGAAGTCAAAAGGAGAAGAGGGAAGCAGAGGATGAGATGGTTAGATAGCATCACTGACTTAATGGATGTGCAAACTCTGAGAGATAGTGAAGAATAGGTGAGCTTGGTGTGCTGCAGTCCATGGGGTCACAAACAGCTGGACAGGACTGAGCAACCGAACAACAAAAACAACCCGAGATCTGCATGCCTAATAAAAACAGTTGTTGATTCATCCCACCAGTTTGGGGTGATTTTCCTGCACAGCATAAATAACTGAAATATTTTAGCTCAGTTTGTTCATTTTCCAAAAAGTGATAACATGAAATTGATTCATCCCCTAATGGGCTATAATCCCTTCTGACTACATTTTCCTAAAAGAAATACAAATACCTGAGATTCTGCATTTGATTTAACTTTGGGGTTGACTTGGAGTCAGACTTGAAAATATGATGTAGTCCTTCTTCTTGAGTTCACTGTCACAGATTCAGATTGGCAATTCACCCACCTGGACTATGCCATAATGTATGTTGAAAATCATATACAAGCTATGGCATTCTCTGTCTTGGTGTTTCAATTCCAGCTTTGCCATATACCATCTGGGGGTCTTGAGTGACATTTTGAGCCTTATCTGTAAAACTATAATAGTTATACTTTTTCATAAGGACACTTAAGATAAATAGGAAAAAAAACAAAGTAGAATGCTTAACATAGGGTCTGAGTCTACAAATGTGCAGCCAGTATTATTGTAATAGCTCTGCTCTCTCACACATGTGGAACATGAGTCTATCTGTGGACTGATTAAAGGTTTACATTCCTTCTCTACATGAGGGCTTCTCTGTTCCCCAATCAATACAATAGGGTGTTCAGCATCTCAATTACTGATGGTCCTTTATAAATATAGGGGCTTCTGCAAGATTCCACATCGTTATTCAGTGAAAGCTCCCTCTTTCCGGGGCCTTTAAAATAGCCACCATAGTATAGAAACAACTGAGAAATGCTGCCAGGAATTCCCATTAAAAAGTCTAATAAATGTTTTCCAACTAACACACTATGTTCTGAATTTATAGGAACAATCTGAGTAAAAAAGGTCTTGGCAATCATTTAATGGAATTATTACAAAGGCAAATTCATATGCAGATTCTTGGAGAGTATTCATTTCATCATATGGGAGCATTTCAAAATTAGTTTCAGGAAAAGGGCACTCCATAATAAACTTTTAATTTCAGAGTTGCACAAAGTAAGGGCTGAAAATTATAATAGGCCAGGTACCATGTCAGCTCTGATATACTGCAACACTTCTTTACGAGCACATTACAATTCGAAGAGCTAATAATAAAAAGAAGTGATGCTGAGATGATGAATTGATGCTATGCAATTAGACCTATTAGAATTCACAAGAGTCGACAGGCAATAATCAAACCCTGTTCATGCTGCCCATTGCAATTATCTTTGCACTTAAGAATCAACAAAGCACATAATGACTTGCACTCGATTAAGGAATTCATGAGAAATGGAATTTTAATTAATGTGCATAAAATTTGGGCCATTTATTATTTTACAGGACAAATTGTGAAAACTAGTTGAGGAGTTAAAAAACAGCAGCGGTAGACATTTGCTGATCATGGTGAAGAACTTGGATGATGGAGATTTCCAGTACATACCCTCTTCCCACGAAGTTACCATTAACAAATTCAGTCCATTCCCAATTTTGACTTTCTTAAACTACAGTGCTTCATACTATTTATATGCACATACACACACACATTCACTCAACCCTAACTCACATAAGAATCAATAAATATCTATCAATTGCTATAATCCTGTAGCAAATAAAGAATATAACTTTAGAAAAAGTGGGATTATTAATTTATCTGGAGTTTTAAAAAATTCAATGAGTAAAAACTATGCTTAGTCATCTAGCACTATTTGCTAATTATGAAAAGCCACTATGTAACGGCTGTTTGTTTTGTTTAGTCATAACGTGCATTCTCTTCTAATGCACTTGACCTTGGGAAAGAAGATGAAATTAGTTTAGCACAACTCAGACATAAATAACAGGCTCTGGCATTTAACACCTAAGTAAATGAAAATTCATTATCATTGAAAATTTCCTGGATATTGGGTAAAGGGTATTGTGTTTATAAATAGAAAATGTCAAATGTCACTTTGCAATGCAGTCAATTTAATAACATATTTCTCATGCCCAATTTACTACTGAAAAGCTAGTAAAATACAAATAATTGGAGAAATATCCACAGTCATTTCTATACTTAGTGAATATATGGAAACAAAAATAAGACTGAATACAATAGTCTTCCCCATGCATTTCATAAAACAATCAGGAAAGGAAACCAATATTTACAAAAATAAATCATTGATTCAATTCACAAACAAAGCCAAACTGTCCTTGAACAATTCTGGAATTTGTTATCTGCCTCTCATTAACAAATATTATTTACTTTGTTGTTTAAAGTTAGATAAAGAGTCTTCCCACAGTGTGGGAGACCTGGGTTCGATCCCTGGGTCGAGAAGATCTCCTGGAGAAGGAATTAGCAACCCACTCCAGTATTCTTGCCTGGAGAATCCCATGGACGGAGAAGCCTGGTGGGCTACAGTCTCTGGGGTCACAAAGAGTCAGACACGACTGAGCAACTTCACTACACTTTAAAGTTATGCTTAATTTGAGATGAAAGATTTGAATGTAGGAAGTATTTCACTGAAGATCAACCCGAGAAGGGTACCTGATATTTTAAAATTTTATAATTTAAAAATTAACGTTATTACTACAGCCAGATGTTTAAGAGTTCTTCACTTTAACTCAGGTAGAAAAAAATGGCAGAAATTAAAATTTTCCACCTCTACCTCTTTTCTCATTGTCCTTCTCAACAGTAAGAACTTCATATTTAATTAAGTTTTTTGCTGCAAGGAATAAAATAGTTCATTTCTCAGCAGTCTGTGCCCACAGCTGTGGTTGTATAACTACGTGTTGCATAGGACCTCTGGAAAAATATGCAGGAACAGAATGGCACTGTTTGGACCTTCTGCATTTCCATTTGCTTTATGTACTGACATACACAAATTTGATGATGGCTGGAACTCCAGCAGTTATCTTGGGCCATGAGGTGTATAAGAGATCATAATACCTTTTAATTATAGGAAGTTTTATATGAAATTATACAATGCACATTACTTTTCCATTTGAAGTTTAGAAACTCTGCAAGGTCACTCACTCAAGTATTTATTTCTTTCCTTCATTTATATGCTGGTGCCTAATCCTAAACTCACTGATGATTTTAAGTTGCTTTAAAAACTATATGAATTAAAAAAAAGACTATATGAATTTTAAAGTACAGTTAAACAAAGACAACTGAAGAAAGGAAACAGTGATGCATACAGACTTTGGGTTGGGTCAAGTATTGCAAGTGAACATTAAGTTCAGCACTGAGCTTCCCAGCAGCTAAAGCAAGAAAAGCACAAGCTTGTTTGAAGAGACCATCTACTTTTCTTTTCTTTGATGCTTTTGAACTATAGTGTTAGAGAAGACCCTTGAGAGTAAATTTAAGGAATACTACCTTGCTTAATTCTCATATAAAGGATATTGCATGACACAATGGATGCCTTAAATAATAATCATGCAAGTGATAAAAAATATTCCATATAGAGACATATTAATTTAAAAGAAGAAGAGAGTATATGATTGTGTCTTGATTTGGCATAAGATTTCCTCCATGTAGCTATAATATGATATGACTCCAGCATAATCTAATTTTATAACAGTTATATTTTACCTGCCTCCTGTGAATCCTGTATGCATGTCAAGAAGCAACAGTTAGAACTGGACATGGAACAACAGTTCCACATTGGGAAAGGAGTACGTCAAGGCTGTATATTGTCACTCTGCTTATTTAACTTATATGCAGAGTACATCATCCAAAATGCTAGGCTGGATGAAGCACAAGCTGGAATCAAGATTGATGGGAGAAATATCAATAACCTTAGATATGCAGAAGACATCACCCTTATGGCAGAAAGTGAAGAGGAACTAAAGAGTCTCTTGATGAAGGGAAAGAGGACAGTGAAAAAGCTGGCCTAAAACTCAACATTCAAAAAACTAAGATCATGACGTCTGGTGCCATCACTTCATGGCAAATAGATGGGGAAATAGTGGAAACAGTGACTGACTTTATTTTTCTGGGCTCCAANTCCAAAATGCTAGGCTGGATGAAGCACAAGCTGGAATCAAGATTGATGGGAGAAATATCAATAACCTTAGATATGCAGAAGACATCACCCTTATGGCAGAAAGTGAAGAGGAACTAAAGAGTCTCTTGATGAAGGGAAAGAGGACAGTGAAAAAGCTGGCCTAAAACTCAACATTCAAAAAACTAAGATCATGACGTCTGGTGCCATCACTTCATGGCAAATAGATGGGGAAATAGTGGAAACAGTGACTGACTTTATTTTTCTGGGCTCCAAAATCACTGCAGATGGTGACTGCACCCATGACATTGAAAGATGCTTGTTCCTGGAAGAAAAGCTATGACTAACCTAGACAGCATATTAAAAGCAGAGACACACTTTGCCAACAGAGTTCAATATAGTCAAAGCTATGGTTTTTCAGTAGTCATGTATGGATGTGAGAGTTGGACCATAAAGAAGGCTGAGCANTCCTGGAAGAAAAGCTATGACTAACCTAGACAGCATATTAAAAGCAGAGACACACTTTGCCAACAGAGTTCAATATAGTCAAAGCTATGGTTTTTCAGTAGTCATGTATGGATGTGAGAGTTGGACCATAAAGAAGGCTGAGCACCAAAGAATTGATGCTTTTGAACAATAGTGTTAGAGAAGACTCTTGAGAGTCCCTTGGACTGTAAGGAGATCAAACCAATCAATTCTAAAGGGAATCAACCCTGATGATTCTTTAGAAGGGCTGATGCTAAAGCTGAAGCTCCAACACTTTAGCCTTCTGATGTGAGGAGCTGACTCATTAGGAAAGACCCTAATGCTGGGAAAGATTGAGGGCAGGAGCAGAAGGGGATGACAGAGGATAAGATGGGTGGATGGCATCACTCACTCAATGGTCATGAGTCTGAGCAAGCTTCAGGAGATGGTAAAGGACAGGGAAGCCTGGCGGCTGCAGTCCATGGGATCGCAAAGAGTTGGACATGACTGAGCAACTGAACAACATCAACAATATTTTATAGAACCTAGAAAAAGACTTTGTTTGGTGCTTCAAAGGTCCCTCTCTGACATTAGGCACCTTGAATTATCTTTGAGAGACAGTTCCTTCAGTTCTATCCTAGACCCAGCCAAGGAGGACCCCTTCCATGTGCTTCAGAGGTCCTCACATATCACAAACATGCACTACAACTTACTTTTGTCACTTTGGATTAGGCATTTAGCACTGATAGAGTGTGATGCATTGTCCTCAATATCTTATCTCATAATTAACATTGTTAAGACCTCAGGGGAAGTGATTTTACATGTTGCTTATCATGTAGCTCAAAATAAACAGAGACTGGATTTGAGTATCATGAAGGGACAGTGCAACTACTGACCACAGAGATGGACATCATTTTGGAGTGGAGGGAGGATTTAACAGTAGAAATGTTTAGGTATGGGAAAAATAATTTACTTGTCAAATATTTCCTGTAAAAGAGCATGAGCGCAATAGAGTCTCCAAAAATAAAGCCTTGTTTCTTGGGAGAAACGAGTACTCCAAACCTCTTCATGTATCAAATTGTGGTTGAGAGGCCTTCATGAATTAGTGTTGCAAGTATCAGTTGTACATGGAAGCTTAGGAACATATTTCAATAATAAAAATTCATATATTATGTTTGTTTGGCTTGATGTACAACTTGTAAATGTTGATCAATATGTCATCAGATCTCACTTGTCCTGGGCCCTTCGAATGTTAAAAAAGACATAGCTCAAAGAATTAAAGTGTATGTGTAAATTTATAGGGGTCATCTGCCTCGTATGCTAGATACGCCAAGGGGTGCAGTAAACATTAGTCCTATTTTACAGGTTAGGAAACTGAGACCCATTGAGATGGCTTAGGCCAGAGAATCTAGACAATCCCGTCTAGACAATCTCAGAGACTCTTCATCAAGCCATGCTCCATCCCACTATAACCTTTACCTTACGTCAGAGATACAAGAAGTCCTAAAGCAGAGCTACTCAAACTGTGGTCAGAAGATCAGCAACACCGGCTTCTCAGAGGTGCTTGTTGGGGAAACAGAATTTGGGGCTGAACCCTAAACCTGTTAAATCAGCATCTCTGGGGGTAGGGCCAGGAATCTGTTTCCAGGGCTCTCCAGGAATTCTTCACACACTCCCAGTGGATAATTTGTTTCTAACCCCTTACTACTCCAAGTGTGGTCCATGGGCTAGCAGAAGTGGCATCTCCTGAGAGTTGGAAAGAAATGCAGAATCTCAGACCCCACCACACCAACTGAACCAGAATTTTCATTTTAATAAGATCTCCTGGGGATTAATATAAACAGTCAAGTGTGAGGAGTGCTACCCTGAATAAATCCTTCTTAGATTGCATACAGTGAATTCTCATCAATTTATTCTCTGAACTACAAATCAGGGCTGTGCTGTTTTATAATGTTTTAGCATATAGAATTCAAATAAACAGGAATGTGTGCTAATGGATTACCAAACCTAGGGTTCCTATGGGCCCCCTTACCTATTTAATATGGTTTTACTTAGTATTATGTTACACAGGCTGTCTAAGTCATATGCCCCTTTTACAAAGCAAATTACACACAATTTCAATCTGCTTCCAGAGAAGGACACATTTTGTTTAGCCATTCAAAAACTTAAATGCGATACAATCATATTGGTGACTGAGATAGAGTCTTCTAAAAGGTCCAATAAATCTTATACTCTGCTACTAGAAATGTTTTGATCTTTAAACCTTTATCCCATCAAAAAAAAAAAAAGTGTTAATTGGGTGAAAAGGTCAGGCAGTGTGAAGGAAACCAGATGCAAAAATAATAGGATGGCAATTTGACCCCAAAAAGTTATTGAATATATAGTCATCAAAGTGACATGTGAAGTTTGAGTATTTAAATCAATAACTGTTGAGCTTCAGAGTTAAAAAAAAGAAAGGTCATCTGAATCAATGAAACTCTTAAACTCAGTTTTTCCTTCCAAATCAGCAGACTTAAGATCCACTATGCTAGTGATACAGAATCTTAGCTGAAACTGTGAAGGCCACATTTCAAAGGCTAAGATTAAGTTGGAGGCAGGTTTTTTTTGATAAGGTAAAAGTGACAAAACAGAACAAAACCAAAACCCAACTTTTGTTTTCTTTTAAAATAATGATTTACTCTAATAAATATTTTACTGTTCTAGTTTTGGAAACAACTACAATATGATTTGACATCATCATGTTTCCAGAACTGTGTTTTTCTACCTGACTTTCTACTTCTTTATTGTAGAGTGGCACNAAAATTTTCCACCTCTACCTCTTTTCTCATTGTCCTTCTCAACAGTAAGAACTTCATATTTAATTAAGTTTTTTGCTGCAAGGAATAAAATAGTTCATTTCTCAGCAGTCTGTGCCCACAGCTGTGGTTGTATAACTACGTGTTGCATAGGACCTCTGGAAAAATATGCAGGAACAGAATGGCACTGTTTGGACCTTCTGCATTTCCATTTGCTTTATGTACTGACATACACAAATTTGATGATGGCTGGAACTCCAGCAGTTATCTTGGGCCATGAGGTGTATAAGAGATCATAATACCTTTTAATTATAGGAAGTTTTATATGAAATTATACAATGCACATTACTTTTCCATTTGAAGTTTAGAAACTCTGCAAGGTCACTCACTCAAGTATTTATTTCTTTCCTTCATTTATATGCTGGTGCCTAATCCTAAACTCACTGATGATTTTAAGTTGCTTTAAAAACTATATGAATTAAAAAAAAGACTATATGAATTTTAAAGTACAGTTAAACAAAGACAACTGAAGAAAGGAAACAGTGATGCATACAGACTTTGGGTTGGGTCAAGTATTGCAAGTGAACATTAAGTTCAGCACTGAGCTTCCCAGCAGCTAAAGCAAGAAAAGCACAAGCTTGTTTGAAGAGACCATCTACTTTTCTTTTCTTTGATGCTTTTGAACTATAGTGTTAGAGAAGACCCTTGAGAGTAAATTTAAGGAATACTACCTTGCTTAATTCTCATATAAAGGATATTGCATGACACAATGGATGCCTTAAATAATAATCATGCAAGTGATAAAAAATATTCCATATAGAGACATATTAATTTAAAAGAAGAAGAGAGTATATGATTGTGTCTTGATTTGGCATAAGATTTCCTCCATGTAGCTATAATATGATATGACTCCAGCATAATCTAATTTTATAACAGCTATATTTTACCTGCCTCCTGTGAATCCTGTATGCATGTCAAGAAGCAACAGTTAGAACTGGACATGGAACAACAGTTCCACATTGGGAAAGGAGTACGTCAAGGCTGTATATTGTCACTCTGCTTATTTAACTTATATGCAGAGTACATCATCCAAAATGCTAGGCTGGATGAAGCACAAGCTGGAATCAAGATTGATGGGAGAAATATCAATAACCTTAGATATGCAGAAGACATCACCCTTATGGCAGAAAGTGAAGAGGAACTAAAGAGTCTCTTGATGAAGGGAAAGAGGACAGTGAAAAAGCTGGCCTAAAACTCAACATTCAAAAAACTAAGATCATGACGTCTGGTGCCATCACTTCATGGCAAATAGATGGGGAAATAGTGGAAACAGTGACTGACTTTATTTTTCTGGGCTCCAAAATCACTGCAGATGGTGACTGCACCCATGACATTGAAAGATGCTTGTTCCTGGAAGAAAAGCTATGACTAACCTAGACAGCATATTAAAAGCAGAGACACACTTTGCCAACAGAGTTCAATATAGTCAAAGCTATGGTTTTTCAGTAGTCATGTATGGATGTGAGAGTTGGACCATAAAGAAGGCTGAGCACCAAAGAATTGATGCTTTTGAACAATAGTGTTAGAGAAGATTCTTGAGAGTCCCTTGGACTGTAAGGAGATCAAACCAATCAATTCTAAAGGGAATCAACCCTGATGATTCTTTAGAAGGGCTGATGCTAAAGCTGAAGCTCCAACACTTTAGCCTTCTGATGTGAGGAGCTGACTCATTAGGAAAGACCCTAATGCTGGGAAAGATTGAGGGCAGGAGCAGAAGGGGATGACAGAGGATAAGATGGGTGGATGGCATCACTCACTCAATGGTCATGAGTCTGAGCAAGCTTCAGGAGATGGTAAAGGACAGGGAAGCCTGGCGGCTGCAGTCCATGGGATCGCAAAGAGTTGGACATGACTGAGCAACTGAACAACATCAACAATATTTTATAGAACCTAGAAAAAGACTTTGTTTGGTGCTTCAAAGGTCCCTCTCTGACATTAGGCACCTTGAATTATCTTTGAGAGACAGTTCCTTCAGTTCTATCCTAGACCCAGCCAAGGAGGACCCCTTCCATGTGCTTCAGAGGTCCTCACATATCACAAACATGCACTACAACTTACTTTTGTCACTTTGGATTAGGCATTTAGCACTGATAGAGTGTGATGCATTGTCCTCAATATCTTATCTCATAATTAACATTGTTAAGACCTCAGGGGAAGTGATTTTACATGTTGCTTATCATGTAGCTCAAAATAAACAGAGACTGGATTTGAGTATCATGAAGGGACAGTGCAACTACTGACCACAGAGATGGACATCATTTTGGAGTGGAGGGAGGATTTAACAGTAGAAATGTTTAGGTATGGGAAAAATAATTTACTTGTCAAATATTTCCTGTAAAAGAGCATGAGCGCAATAGAGTCTCCAAAAATAAAGCCTTGTTTCTTGGGAGAAACGAGTACTCCAAACCTCTTCATGTATCAAATTGTGGTTGAGAGGCCTTCATGAATTAGTGTTGCAAGTATCAGTTGTACATGGAAGCTTAGGAACATATTTCAATAATAAAAATTCATATATTATGTTTGTTTGGCTTGATGTACAACTTGTAAATGTTGATCAATATGTCATCAGATCTCACTTGTCCTGGGCCCTTCGAATGTTAAAAAAGACATAGCTCAAAGAATTAAAGTGTATGTGTAAATTTATAGGGGTCATCTGCCTCGTATGCTAGATACGCCAAGGGGTGCAGTAAACATTAGTCCTATTTTACAGGTTAGGAAACTGAGACCCATTGAGATGGCTTAGGCCAGAGAATCTAGACAATCCCGTCTAGACAATCTCAGAGACTCTTCATCAAGCCATGCTCCATCCCACTATAACCTTTACCTTACGTCAGAGATACAAGAAGTCCTAAAGCAGAGCTACTCAAACTGTGGTCAGAAGATCAGCAACACCGGCTTCTCAGAGGTGCTTGTTGGGGAAACAGAATTTGGGGCTGAACCCTAAACCTGTTAAATCAGCATCTCTGGGGGTAGGGCCAGGAATCTGTTTCCAGGGCTCTCCAGGAATTCTTCACACACTCCCAGTGGATAATTTGTTTCTAACCCCTTACTACTCCAAGTGTGGTCCATGGGCTAGCAGAAGTGGCATCTCCTGAGAGTTGGAAAGAAATGCAGAATCTCAGACCCCACCACACCAACTGAACCAGAATTTTCATTTTAATAAGATCTCCTGGGGATTAATATAAACAGTCAAGTGTGAGGAGTGCTACCCTGAATAAATCCTTCTTAGATTGCATACAGTGAATTCTCATCAATTTATTCTCTGAACTACAAATCAGGGCTGTGCTGTTTTATAACGTTTTAGCATATAGAATTCAAATAAACAGGAATGTGTGCTAATGGATTACCAAACCTAGGGTTCCTATGGGCCCCCTTACCTATTTAATATGGTTTTACTTAGTATTATGTTACACAGGCTGTCTAAGTCATATGCCCCTTTTACAAAGCAAATTACACACAATTTCAATCTGCTTCCAGAGAAGGACACATTTTGTTTAGCCATTCAAAAACTTAAATGCGATACAATCATATTGGTGACTGAGATAGAGTCTTCTAAAAGGTCCAATAAATCTTATACTCTGCTACTAGAAATGTTTTGATCTTTAAACCTTTATCCCATCAAAAAAAAAAAAAGTGTTAATTGGGTGAAAAGGTCAGGCAGTGTGAAGGAAACCAGATGCAAAAATAATAGGATGGCAATTTGACCCCAAAAAGTTATTGAATATATAGTCATCAAAGTGACATGTGAAGTTTGAGTATTTAAATCAATAACTGTTGAGCTTCAGAGTTAAAAAAAAGAAAGGTCATCTGAATCAATGAAACTCTTAAACTCAGTTTTTCCTTCCAAATCAGCAGACTTAAGATCCACTATGCTAGTGATACAGAATCTTAGCTGAAACTGTGAAGGCCACATTTCAAAGGCTAAGATTAAGTTGGAGGCAGGTTTTTTTTGATAAGGTAAAAGTGACAAAACAGAACAAAACCAAAACCCAACTTTTGTTTTCTTTTAAAATAATGATTTACTCTAATAAATATTTTACTGTTCTAGTTTTGGAAACAACTACAATATGATTTGACATCATCATGTTTCCAGAACTGTGTTTTTCTACCTGACTTTCTACTTCTTTATTGTAGAGTGGCACTGCATGGTCCTGTACATTTCTGTCCCTTGAGATTAATCATGGTAAACAATCAGCTGGTAACAGGCTACTCAAGGGTTTTAGCTGCTTCCTTTTCTAATAAATGCTATAACAGTTTTTTTGGTCTTTGTTTTGTAAAACATAGAAGCTTGGTTGAAATGATTTAACGAACATCAAAATAGCAATAACCTTCAACAAAAAGGCCATCCATGGAATGGGAGAAAATATCTGCAAATTATGCATCTGATAAGGGGTTAATATCCAAAATATATAAAGAACTCATACAACTCAATAGCCAACACATACACACATACACAACTGGATTAAAACATACTAAAAGGATCTGAAGAGACATTTTTCAAAAGAAGACAAACAAATAGTCAACAGGTGAGAAGATGCTCAATATCACTACTTATTGGGAAATGCAAATCAAAATCATTAGGAAATATCACCTCACATATCTTAGAATGGCCATGATGAAAAATCCAAGCGATAACAAATGCTGGTGTGCATGTGCAGAAAAGGGAACCCCTGTGGTAGAACTGTAAACTGGTACAATCACTGTGAAAAACAGTATCCAAGTTGTTTAAAAAAAATTAAAAATAGAACTACCATATGATCCATCAATTCCACATGTGAGGATATATTCAAAGGAAATGAAATCACCATGTCAGAGTGATGGCTACACTCTGATGCTTATTACAGCACTATTTACAGGAGCCAAGACAGAAAAGTCTATCAGCAGATGAATGGATAGAGAAAATGTGATACACACACAAACACACACATACCACAATGTAATAATATTCAGACATAAAAAAGGAAATCCTGCTATTTGCAATAACATGAATAAATATTGAGGTTATTATCCTAAGTGAAAGATGCCAGACAGAGAAATATGAATATTGTATGATATTACTTATATTTGGAATCTTAAAAGAAAAAAGATGATACAGTCATAGAAAAAGAGATCATATTTGTGATTATGGGAAGCAGGGGACTGAGGGAGTTGGATGAAGGTAGTGAGAAGGCACAAACTTCCAATTATAAGATAGATACTCACTGGGATGCAATGTACAATGTGACAACTGTTACATTGTGTTACACTGTGTTAATAACAGTTAACACAGGCCACTTCATGCAAAGAGTTGACTCATTGGAAAAGACTCTGATGCTTGGAGGGGTTGGGGGCAGGAGGAGAAGGGGACGACAGAGGATGAGATGGCTGGATGGCATCACAGACTCGATGGATGTGAGTCTGAGTGAACTCTGGGAGTTGGTGACGGACAGGAAGGCCTGGCGTGCTGTGATTCATGGGGTCACAAAGAGTTGGACACGACTGAGCGACTGAACTGAACTGATGGTATGTTTGGAAGTTGCTGAAAGATTATATCCTTAAATAAGTAAATATAGCAATAATCAAATTGGAAAATATTTTTACGATTAAATATTGAAAAGGACTAATATGTTGAACATAAAAAAAGCTCATGTAAATAACAGAAAATTCCTATCCCCAATAGAGGCTTGATAAAATGTTAATTATATTGATGGCAACAATTATAACAAAATCACTTAATGAATATCATGTGCTTGGCATTGTGCTAAGGATTATGCTAATACTATCTCATTTAATCCTCACAACAATGCTACAAGGTATTTATCATCTCTGTTTTACACATGAGGAAACCAATGTAAGGAGGAGGTTAAAGAAACCGCCTGGAGTCACACACAGATACCCACGCACAATGCAGATTAAGGCTACATCAAGCCAGCTGCCACTATCAAAAAGGACATGGGTGATATACAGGAAAAATGAAGTTCTGATGCTAACTAGCAATTGGAAAAAAATGTTCAACCAAGTCACTTTTTAATAAAGTAAAAATTAAAAGAAAAACTATTAAAAAAAAAAGACTGAAAACTATAGGAAACTCTACATAGTCCAGCAGTAATGAAATAAGCAATATCATAAATGCTGGTGCTCAACAGATTCCTGTACTTGTGGAAAGTCTATAAATCGAGAACAAATGTACTGCCAACAATAAAGGAATATCTAAATGACTTATGGTACATTAGCTCAAAAGAATATTATACCATCCTTAAATAGTAGTTATGAGAAAGCTTAATTATACAAGAGAATACTGATAATACAGTGCTTTACTGAAAACATGAAGACATTCATCTGTATACACTCTAGTCTACAGTATACAAGCCAATATACAAATATAAATAAATAGAAAAAAAGAAGAAAATTCTAAATGATAGAATGTTGACAATAATTATCCCTGGGCAGAGAGTTTATGGCTAATTTTTGCCTTTTGCTTCTAAAAAATATAATCACCTGAAACTGAATTGTCTGCATAGTTTATAACTTGATAATTAAGAAGAATTACCTTAAATTTGGATTACTGGAAATTTCTGAAATAAATATCAAAAGGTATCATGTTATCCACATAGGAGTTTAGGGATATTTTAAAAAACACTAACTTAAAGGAATTGATTTCTGTTTTATAAAACTTGATTTTAGGAGACAGATGAATTGTCTTGTGAGTCCTCTTCCTATGTCCTTAAAGTCAATAAAGCCTGCCTCTATCAATACAACAAAAATATAATATATATTCATTATTAAAAATAATTCTGAATAGCAACACAATAACGAGACAACAAGGCTGTATATTCACACCCTGCTTATTTAACTTATATGCAGAGTACATCATGCGAAATGGTGGACTGGATGAATCACAAGCTGGGATCAAGACTGCTAGGAGAAATATCAACAGACTCAGTTACGCAGATGATACCACTCTAATGGCAGAGAGTGAAGAGGAATAAAAAAAAAGTCTTCTGATGAGGATGAAAGAGGAAAGTAAAAAGGCTGGCTTACAACTCAACATTCAAAAATCTAAGATTGTGGCATCTGCTCCTATCACTTGATGGCAAATGGGAAGGGGAAAAAGTGGAAGCAGTGACAAATTTTATCTTCTTGGGCTCCAGAATCATTGGGGATGGGGCCTACAGCCATACAATTAAAAGACCTTGCTCCTTGGAAGCAAAGCTATGAAAAATCTAGACAGGATATTACAAAGCAGAGACATCACTTTGTGGACAAAGGCTCATAAATCAAAGCTATGGTTTTTCCAGTAGTTATGTATGGAGGTGAAAACCATAAAGAAGGCTGAGTGACAAAGAATTGATACTTTCAAATTGTGGTGCTAGATAAGACTGTTGAGAGTCCCTTGGACAGCAAGGAGATCAAACCAGTCAGTCCTGAAGGAAATCAACCCTGATGATTCATTGGAAGGGCTGATGCTAAAGCTGAAGCTCCAATACTTTGGCCACCTGATGCAGAGCTGACTCACTGGAAAAGACCCTGATGCTGGGAAAGATTGAAGGCAGAAGGAGAAGGGGGTGGCAACGGATGAGGTGGTTGGATGGCCTCACTGACTCAATGGACATGGATTTGAGAAATTCCAGGAGGTGGTGAAGCACAGGGAGCCTGACATGCTGAAATCCGTGGGGTCACAAAGAGTTGGGCAGGACTCAGTGACTAAAACAGAACAATTAGATGTAACATATTTAAGATCCAAATAATAGAGTTCATAGTCTAAAATATGTGAAATTGTCACATATGTGAACATAGTTTCCTTATCATAAGTAATATTGAATAGTACTCTTTTGGTGTCTAATATAGAAAATCAGTCTCCTTCTTCGGGGTCTTATTTTCAAAAACCAAACTTTGGGCAAAAAGCCCTTCATGGATAACTGGTAAGCCAAATGGGAACAATCTTGCAAAATACATTCTAAAAAATAATTAAAACAGTAAGGACAGGGAAATTGACCAAAGCATGTGGAGGAAAGGCAAAACAGAAATGAGAAGTAATAGAAATTAAGGAGGAATTTGTGAGCTTGAGCAAAGACACCCACTTGTGTGAAGGTGCTGGGCTGACTTCTGCCTGCCTGCTAGGTTCTCTGAAGATATTCTGTTTAGATACTGAGTCCTAGAGGCCTCAAATTTTTAAGCTTCTTACTTGGTATTTACCAAGTTCCTCAAACTGTTATAAGTACATTCCTGGTAAGGCCTAAGCCCCTAATCTCCTAAACCTTCTCTGATGATGTCAGATCAGCTTGAACAGAACTGGGGCACCTCAGAGCAGCGCTCTGGGGCTAGTGCATCAATTCTAAGTTCACACTGTACCTTTGTCACTGTCTTCCTTCTGCACAGTCCTGGCCAGCAATAAAAGACAACTGCAAATCCATGATTAGAAAACCTAACGCAAACTTGGAAATATTAACAGGTGAAAGAGTGTTCTCTCAGTGCAGTGCTGGACTTGATTTACCACTGACTGGACTATTTAACAAGTCTTTGTTAAAGATTATTGTCTTTGTTATAGATTATTGTCTGTAGAAATGTAAATTATTTCTCTTCAATGAAATGGGTAACCCCAAAGATAGCTCTAGAAGATAACCACTAATTTTGTATCTAACACAGAATTCTTATTCTGACATCTCTTGTGAGATTGGTATATATACGTCTAGCTCCTCAAATTGTCTCTAGACTGATTCAACAATTTACTAACTTTCTCATTAATTAATAAGTTAAATAAAATTTTTGACATGTGTTACATCATATGTGTATGTCATATTTGAAGCCTTCTGAAAATTATTCTTTAACATCACAGAAGTCCATATTTGGAGACATCCTACAAAGTAATTGACCTGCACTCATAACAATATCAAGATCATGAATGACAAAGAAAGGCTGAGGAACTGCTACAGTTTAAAGGAAGCTGAGGCTGGAGGGACATGACAGCTAAATACAAACAGTAACTGCCAATTGGATCCTGGACCAGAGGTTTCTTTTTCCTACCAATGTAAAGGAAATTAGTTCAGAAATGGATAACATTTTTATAAGATCTACAGATGAAATGACTGCATTCAGTCATTTAATTTCCAAAGCTAATTTTATGGTACTGTGATTATGTAATAGGAGACACATACTGAAATACTTATGGGTAAAAAGATTCAAGTCTGCAAGTGGCTCGCAATTCAGAAAAAAATAATACACAAATATCATTGATAAATGACAGAATGACTAAGAAGGACATGTGATAAAAATAAAAGTTGGAAATTAGTGAAAGGTGTGCTAGAAACCCTCATACCACTATTTTTATAACTTTAAAAAAATAGTTTTCTGAAATTATTTCACAGTGAAAATTTTAAAAATAATATCACACAAGTATCAAGTCAGAGTATGCATGAAATTGTGTCCTTAGTAACATCACTAAAACACTCGATTCATTTAATGCTTTATAGTTCACAAAATTATTTCCCTTCTGTCATCCTGTGGATTTTTACAAGTTTTCATGATGCAATTTTGTTCATATTGTTTCCCACCTGAAGCTTGGAGAGATTAAGCAGAGCCTTTGCTGTTACAATGACTTTGCTACTAACTGACACACTTCACTACAGGCATTGGATTGGAGATTTTCCAACTTGTCCTTTGGGACCCACCAAGAGAGGATATGGGAGAAAAGAACAGAGGTGTGCCGGTGGGGCTGGGGGATGGAAGGAAGTGCGTGTGGCAAGTCACTTACTGACCATCCAGCTACCATTTCTATCTATCATTTACCAGCTTCCATTCTTCTCTCTCAAGCTCCTCTTGACAGAATAGTACAGTTCAGGAAAAAAGAGGTAGTGCAAATATACAATGGAAAATCATTCAGCTACTAAAAAAGAATGAAATAATGTCATTTGCAGCAACATGGATGGACCTAGAGATTATCATACTTAAGTGAAATAAATCAGACAAAGACAACATTGCTTATATGTGGAACCTGAGAAAATGATACCAATAAACTTATTTACAAAACAGAAATAGACTCACAGACATAGAAAACAAACTATGGGTTACCAAAGGGGAAAGAGAGCTACATATATGTATATATACATATATATATGCACACTGAATCACTTTGTCATACACCTGAATCTAACACAACACTGTGAATCAATTGTATTTCAATATTTTTTTTAAAGGAACTGCTTGGGCAGAAACAAGTATGATTTTATCAGCAAAGTTAATTTTGCAAAGATTTTGTAAAGATTACAATGAACGTGATACCCTAATATTAATACATACTTCTGTAGACTCAGACAAAACTGTAAATTGACAGTAACACAGAGAAAAGTAAAGAGGAAGAAAAAAGACAGGAGTGAAAAGAAGGAAGATGGGAGGTAACAGAGCCAAGAGGCTGAAGCAGAGTTCACCGGTGCCCCGTTGCTGGTTACATACAGCTGAAGCTCTGATCTGCAGCTTCAACCACGCTGGCTTTCAACCAGGCCACTCGGAGAGCATGGGAGATGACGGTTCTGTTCCTGTTAATAAAGATACTAAGATAGCTTAGCACTCTGCTTTGACACCAAAAATTCACTGCAGAGCTAGAAACCAGTTTGTTAGGAACGTTGAAAACTATAAAAATCTAAAGGGTTTGTAAATATTAATAGCTCTTGAATGGTTTTCTCCCAGATGGCCACACAGCTGACTACCGTTCCCTCCTAGAACCCTCTGCTGTTTATCCTCTAAATGTCCCCAATATACAACAGTTTTAATCTTTTGTTGCTGCTGTAAAACTTGATCTACTGTGCGACAGCATAATTAACTGTCAGGGCCTGGATGTATGGAGTGGGAAGCGGACAGAATATTCCTGGATGTATGTCACTAATAATTCAGTTTATGGCTCAGTGATAATGAATGGGGTTTCTGGTTATTAGCAGGACAGCTGGCCCTGGAGGCTTCTCGTTTGAAGCCCAGGTATGTGGCCACACGAGGTAGAGCTGGTGCTGGGAAAGGCAGGGAGCCTCACACTGCCCATCTTTTCTAGTTCATGAAACTATTAAAGGTCTACATCACTCTCACTGTACAATTTAGAGAGTACAAGCCAACTAGCAAAGAAGAGCAGATTGACCTGAAAGATCAGATGCTATTTTGTGCTTGATCTTATAAAAGTTATGAAAAGTTTTACTCAAGCGTAACCCACAGAAGCAAAGAAGGCAATGGCAACCCACTCCAGTACTCTTGCCTGGAAAATCCCATGGATGGAGGAGCCTGGTAGACTGTGGTCCATGGGGTTGCTACTAGTAGGACACGACTGAGCAACTTCATTTTCACTTTTCACTTTCATGCATTGGAGAAGGAAATGGCAACCCACTCCAGTGTTCTTGCCTGAAGAATCCCAGGAACAGCGGAGCCTGGTGGGCTGCAGTCTATGGGGTCACACAGAGTTGGACACGACTGAAGTGACTTAGCAGCAGCAGCAGCAGCAGCAGCNCTTTCACTTTTCACTTTCATGCATTGGAGAAGGAAATGGCAACCCACTCCAGTGTTCTTGCCTGGAGAATCCCAGGAACAGCGGAGCCTGGTGGGCTGCAGTCTATGGGGTCACACAGAGTTGGACACGACTGAAGTGACTTAGCAGCAGCAGCAGCAGCAGCAACCCACAGAAGAGATTCGGTCCTGAGGATACTATTTTTTAGGGGTGATGGGAGGTGAGTCCAGAAGGCAATCCAGATTGTGTTGCAAATAGTGAAAGGGATGAAGAGAGAGGACAAGGCAAAGAAAGGGAGGTGGCGAAAGAGGAGACGGAAAGGAAGAGTGTGAAAAGTGGGAAGAAAAGGAACGAGGAGCAGAGAAGGAAAAACACAGGAGGGAGGGAAGGAATAGCAAAGGACTGGGATCACTTAAGAACAAGAGGACAGATGGATATGAAGAAGAGGACATGGTTATACGATTTAAAGCAGGGAAACCCAGTGTCTGGGATCTGATGCCTGATAATCTGAAGTGGAGCTGATGTAATAATAATAAAGTACACAATATATGAATATGTTCAAATTCTCCCAAAACCATCCCCTCCCCTGTTAGCAGAAAAAAATGTCTTCCATGAACCCAGTACCTACCTGGTCCCAGAAAGGTTGCGGATCACTGGTTTAAAATCTCCAAAATGGAGAGATTCCCAACTGCCCTATCGTCCCTTGGCCACAGCTTCATCTGGCTTCCTAGATAATGCTCCTAAGGGGATGACCAACACTTACATCATTCATGCTCCTTTTTCTCTGTCAAAAAATAATTCTGATTGGCAGAGGATTTTTTTCCTTCAGCCAGGGAGCACGGCCTGTGCCCTGTCTGCCTGGGGTCTGTCGGTCTGTATAAGGTGACTGTCTCACAGCTGCACTCTTCCTTCATGCACTGATCACCTTACAGCTACATCTCAGTGACCAGGCGTATTTCATGTTTGCAGGGGTGGGGGACTGGGGGTGCAGAGTACTGGTCACACCTTTGGCCCATCTGTTAGCGCTCTCAGTTTTCTGTCTCAGGACTGTCCCTGAACTTACAAACGTGTTCTCAGCCTGGGTGTTCAAGCTCGTCCCAGAAGTGGACAGATGTGAATGTCTCAGTGGGCCGTCCTCAATCACGGGGGGGGCGGCTGTCAGCTGGGGAATAACTATTTAGGCCTTGTGTTCTTGGCAGGGACAATTCTGAGGTGCATTCTGCATAGCTGCTCAGAGACTCTCCAGTGGAAGTCATCCCACTTTCCAAAAGGTTTCTTTCCTTCCAAGTCTCACTCCTCCCGCTTCCGCATTTTGTGTTCCTGGTATTGTTTCCAAAATGAGCTCTCTGTACTCTGTATTAAGAGTATCTTCTTAAGGCCAGTATTGATGCTCTGGCATCTGGGTCCTTGCTGACTAAGGAGAAACAACCCTCCCAGGGCTAGTCAGTGGAAAAGCCCTGTCTGGGAGTATGCCTTTCATATGTAAACCAACCAATCCATAGCCCATGCCCTGGACCATCTCCTCCAGCTGGCTCCTACCCCCCAAGAAGCAATGTGTTAGTCACTCAAGTCATGTCCAATGCTTTGCAACCCCATGGACTGTAATCTGCAAGGCTCCTGTGTCCATGAGATTCTCCAGGTAAGAACACTGGATTGGGTTGCTATTTCCTTCTCCAGCCAGGAAGCAATACTCTTTTAATCATTCTAGGTCCAGTACTAGACACCTAGACGTAGTCTTTATATTCCAGAGCCCACTAAAATTATTCCAAATGGCCAATCATAAGACAGGTTACCCTGCCTTGTCTTGCCTTTCCCACAGAAACCACAGTGAAGGCTCTTGCCCATGTCTTCCTCTTGCTCCTGCCTCCTGACCAATCCTGGTACTTCTCCTTGTGGCCCTGCATGGCATGGTGCATTCTCCTTGTCTTACAAATGCGAGTAACAAACTGTCTCTTCAAAGGCAATGATCTCCTGATCTGCTTACCCTACGTATCTAAGCAAAATAAGATTCTCGTTTTAAAAACACTCCCAAATTCTTATTTCAAGTTCCGCTTGCAAGGGGAATCCAAATAAAGACTGATCATTACTTACAAATATTTGCTAAATAAATGCATAGAAAAAAAAAAAAAGATGGTACAGAGGCAAGTCTACAGAGGAAGAAAGGAATAGCACCCAATTCAACAGCCTCTACCCAGGGGATTGAAGCATGCAGGGTGACCACTGCATTCATCTACTGGCCCCTCAACTATCCAGCTTACAGTCTCACAGCATCTAGGTCTTTTCAACCATTCCTTTTCACCTTCAGATATCTGAGACCATCACAGACAATAGATGGCTTATGATGAAAGATGCCAAAAAGAACAAATGAGAGAGAAATTAAGAAAACCTACTCTAAACATGAAACACATACTGTCCTTGTTAGGAAACAAGTTTCTCTTTTTTATTTTGAAACTGAGAATGTATGATATTTATATTTTAAGTACATACAATGAGAGGATAAAAAATATGAAAGTCAACACAAGTTAAAGAGGAAGAAGGAAGTGGTACATATTTGAGCCTCTCAGTGAGAAAAGAGGCCATTTTTCATCTTAGGCCCCAGGGTATCTGTTAGTGCACTGGGAGAGGTAATTCATTAAATGAACCTAAGGTTAATGCACCTTCAAAAGAGAGCAATTTATCTCCCTTTCTTCAACAGGATCAGGCCGGGAGGTTCTAGAGTTGAAAAAAATTTTTCCTGGTGAGATAGCCCCATGATGACCTCTGGTCCCCTGAATTCCATCTTTTTCATTCATTAAACAGATGACTAATATACCAGATGGGAGGGCGCTGTGCTTTCTCTTCAAGGTGTGAGTATTTAAGCTGTTTCTTGAACATTAGGAAATGTTTACGTTCTGCTTTATATATTAATCCTCACATCTCAGTCTGACCAAAGGGCAGTCAAGGAGGTGTCAAAAGGAAGGAGACGCTAGTTTAAATGAGTTGGAAAATACTTAGGAATGGTATAATAATAGCTTATTTTAGAATAAAATCAATAATAGCAGTTACAATGTTATTATAAAATCTGCTGAGTTCATCAAGTGAAACCAGGGCAAATAAACAAAACCTTAAGTGAGATTTTTCATACTAGATTTTCCCAAATTCCAATTTCTTCCCATCAAAATTAAAATATTCATTCAGCATTTCTCTTTGTGTATCTATACATATATATATGTATATATAAACATACACATAAAATCATACACACACACATACATCCATATACTCATGCCTTTCTAACTGACTCCAGTGCTTCCCCATATGGTCCTGTGTGGTGTAGCAAATTTGTGATGTGTACATAAGTATGTATATGTATATGTGAATATGTGTATACACAAAATATGTTCCTGCCCTTGAGAACTAACTGTCTGAAAGAGGAGACAGATGTGCAGGAAATGATTACAATAAGATATGGCCAGTTCTGTAGGAACAAATACATAGGAAGCTATGAAGGACTGGAGAGAGGGAGGGGGAGTCCACCCACCCAGACTTGATTCTGAAAGGAGGCAAGTTAAGGATAAAGTCCAAAGCAAAGATGGCAGCCTTTCTCCCGTCTCACTGTACCTTAGACTCTCATCGGGAGCTTGGGTCCTACCCCTAGAGACCTAGACTCAACTGGTCCGGGCTGAGGACCCGTCAGCTGCCTTGCTCTCTGCTCTACCTGTGTTATCAGCTCCTGGAACAATACCTGCCACACAGGGTGCTCAACACGTACGTGCTGACCGAACACATTCTTCCCTGTGTATTGACGGGAAGGACTAGACGGTGGGCAGGGAGCTGCCTTTAGTTACATGCAACCCCCGGACGTCATAGTAACGTGCGTGTGACTAGAAAGTGACGTCTGGCCCCTGGCTGATTCCCCAGGTGAAGACATGTGTGCACCTAAGGGGACGCCGCTCCACAGCAGGGCTGCGCTGAGGTCATAATAAAGGAGTGAAGGCAAAGAGGGTCCCCGTTTTCACAGAGCAGAAGAGTGACTGTTTCTTCCCAAAGTTAGATGTTACAGGCAAGATATTTCAAAAGAATACACACGTGTGTCCACATACACACACATGAACACACACAATTTTATTGTCACTATGGGAAAGGTTATGCTGTGACCACAGTCACACTCAGTGGCTCACATACCATGGCAAAGTTATCCTTTCTCTCATGCCTCAGGAAAAGGGACTTGTTGATCACGGTCACTCAGACTCAGGGCCCTAAGCTGGGTATGGCTTTTCAGTGTCATCATATTGAGAAGATATGCTTATATCAAGAAGACCCTGATGTTAGGAGATTGAGGGCAGGAGGAAAAGGGGGCGACAGAGGATGAGATGGTGGCATGTCATCACCGACTCAAAGGACGACTTTAAGCAAATTCTGGAAGATAGTGAAGGACAGGAGAGCCTGGTATGCTGCAGTCTGTGTGGTCACAGAGAGTTGGACATGACTTAGTGACTGAAAAACAGTATCAATAAGGGGAACATGTTGAGTCTCACAGTTCTTAACACTTCCACCAGAAGTAAAATATATCACCTTGGCTAAATCATATCATGTGACCACGATGAACCTTAAAGGTAGTAAGAAAGTGCAGTCTTAAGGTTAAAAGGCAGGAAGCTAGAAATGCTGGATACAAAGCACTGATGTCTATGATATTTACCAATAAACAACAGTGAAATTCAAGCCCATTAGGAGCGCTTGTAACTTTAGCTACATTCTACTTTACTGTAAAAGGCTGAATAGCTCCAAAAAAAGAAAAGCTATAATCAGGGCTTACCATTTAAGGAAAAACATTTTACAAGTTGCCAAACAGGTTTGCTACATGCATCTCAAGGTCAAAAAACCGTTTTCCCTTAGGAACAGTGTCTTATAAATAAGGTCACTGTCATAGATGACAGCTCATTTAAAGAATCACACACCAACCACAGAGTTTTCATCACCTGAGCCTCACAGAGAAATAGATGTCTCCCAATGCACTAGAGGCATCATCTTATGACCCAGGCTTACAATGAGAAAAGCACATCTTCCTAAAGTATGAAGTGAAGAATACAGGCTTTCACAAAAAAAGTGAGCAGTCTGACTTATGGGGAGTTGCCAGTACAATAAACCGACGGCCTTTCCAGATACTGAAATCTAGACCCCATCAAAATCAAGCTAGCCCTAAACGGTTAATATGCTAACCACTCTAGGTGATTCTTTGGACACATAGAGGTTTGAGCACACACCTATTATTTCAGCACAAAGGAGATGCTTTCTGTGTTGGTCCCTATTTATTTTTAAACTGACTGCTTTTCAACATGGTGGCGGCGGGGGGGACTGGAATAAGCTTTGATACAGAGCTGCTTTGCTAATCAGTCCTTCTCCTAATTTTATGTTTAGGGAAGCAAGGGGTCACCAATCTGCTTTCTCAAGCATAAGCCAACCTAGAGAGCTGAGGTCAAACGAGGCTGGGAGAGTTTAAGTAAAAAAGGACAGATTTTATGCAAAAATGTGTCTAAACATCCAGTGAAAGCCCCCATCTTCCCTCCCTAGCTTGAGATGCTGAGTTTTATGAGAATTCCATCAAGTTCTAAAAGTATCTATTATATTAGTTTGGATGGGACTGGATGGCTTGGGAGTCCAAGATGATTAAAGGTATTAGAAGAACCAGGAGGAAAGCAAAGAAAAACATTTTTTTAAAATCTCCCTTGTGATACAATAATATTTAAAAAAATGAATCAAACATTGAACAATCAATTTCTGAGAAAACAGAACAAACTGCTTACTCGTGAATAATTATGAGACAAATGAACAAATAGCAGGCTCAGAGATTATGATAAACCCTTAAAGGAGAAGTGTAATTAATGGTGATGATAAAAATGCTGAGTATTTGCAATAATAATTACAACACATCTGTCTCCAGAGGTCTCAGTTTTTAATGTTCCTTTTCAGAAACATCATCAGACTTTAATCAAAGGCACTGGAGAAATATACGGCTAATTTCCTCTATAACTGGACTGAATGTCTGTGGAAAAGCTGCCTGTTATCTCTGCAAGATGTTCTAGGGGTCCATTGAAATGGTTCAAAATAACATTTTGGGGGTAAGAAAAGTTGTCTTGTTGTTCAAGAGCCCTAAATGTTGAGTATGCACACTTTTTTTTTTTTTTTGG